>OZ018317.1:117948914-118383914 GCA_963969495.1 Ceratothoa steindachneri
TAGGCTACTTTAAAAAATTGAACAGGAAACAACAATAAAAAGAAATAACAATAACAAAACAATAACAAAAACAACAATTAAACCTGGTTAAATGAAAAATAGAAGGCCGGCCTCCCCGTAAAAGTCAACAAGTCCACCAGTCAATGTGCACGCACTCGTCCCGAGTACATGGGACAGGCGGTAACGACCCCGCCCATCCCGGTACCGGGACAGATATCGTGCACAAAGATCACCCAGACTGGGACATTCGACAAGAATGTGCCGAACAGTCTGGGTGACTACGCAGTCGTTGCAATAGGGCGCAGGCGAGCGCTCCATCAAATAGCGATGCGTCACACGAGTGTGTCCGATTCGGAGACGACAGAAAGCAACCTGAAGCCACCGCGGCATTGGGGGATAGGTCCATGGGAACAGTCGCGGCACAATGGCACGCAACTTTAAGTTCCCTTCGACCGTCTCCCATCTAAGCAGTCCGAAGAGCTGCCCGTATTTCTGCTATGTAGTCGGAGTGACGAAGAGCGAAACGCTGGTCCGGTTGCAGAGTCCTCGCGGACTCTTTGGCGCCCTCATCGGCGCGCTCATTCCCCGCAATTCCTACATGTCCAGGAACCCAGCAGAAGATAATCTCGACATCCACCTGGCTCGCGAAAACCTTGGCGTCACGGATTTTGCGAACCAGGGGATGCGGAGATTCCAATGCCCCGAAGGCACTCAGGGCGCTTTGTGAGTCGCTATAGATCACAATCCCGTCTCGGAACCGGGCACGTCGCGTAATCTCCCGTAGCGAGTGGTGTATTGCCACCAGCTCGGCCGAGAAGACAGACGCAGCACCTGGTAGAGCCCCGCTGACTTCAAACAGAGGGGATATGGCGTGGAAGCCGACCCCCTCTTGGGACTTGGAGCCATCCGTATACACTGGCACGGTTCCAGTGTGACACAATGTGTGCTCCAAAAAGGTCGAACGCAATACTCCCGGCGCTGTAGAAGCTTTGGGAGCAGAGGTGTGGCGACAAATAGCCAAATGTGGTACCCTCCAGGGTGGCGTCCTGGGCAGAACCAGGGGCGCCACCGGCCCAAGAGCTACATTTACCTCTCGAAGGAGTTTCCTGGCCCTAAACCCAAAGGGCTTAGGGTATGACTGGCGTCTCTCGGCGGCATAGGCACCATCGAGATCAGCTGCGGATGCACTGAGAGCTGTTGGCGACTGAGGGAGGCGCCGGGCTCGCTCATACTGGTGGGTGATACACTGCACGATGCGCAGAGCGAGTAGCATCTCCCCAGAATCGACCAACAGGCTCTCAATGAGGGAAGTACAAAAGGCACCGGTCGAAAGGTGAAGGCCGGTGTGGTGGATCGAATCCACCTTCAACAATAAACGCTCGGCTGCGGATGCATAAAACTCGCATCCGTACTCGAGCTTCGAACGAACAAAGGATCGATAAAAAAGTAGGGCAGTAGTCGTATCAGCGCCCCAAGCGCTGAACGTCATGGAACGGAGAATGTCCATGGCGCGGGTACAGGAGACCTTAAGGTGCAAATATAAGCCTCCCAGGTGAGGCGTCGGTCGAATACAAGACCAAGGAAACGGTGCGACTCAACCACATCCAGGCGCACCCCATTAACAAACAAATTCGGGTCAGAGTAAAGCCGTGGATAGCGGCAGAAGTGCACCACCTTAGTCTTGGCCAAAGAAAACCGAAACCTGTGCGCTTCGGCATAGTGAGAGACGCGGTTCAATGCCTGTTGAAGTCGACGCTCCAGAGTTGGCATCTGGGCCGCGCCAAAAGAGATCGAAAGGTCGTCCACGTAGAGCATAGGGAGAACATCTTCCGGCAGCACCGATGTGATGCCGTTGATGCTCAGGGCAAAGAGTGTGACACTGAGGACACTTCCCTGCGGGACACCCTCTTCCTGCTCCTTTGGGCCAGAGAGGGCTCCCCCCGACCCGTACGCGGAATCGACGATCTCGCAAAAATTCAGATATAAACATTAGGAGGCGTCCCCTCGCCCCCATCGTGGGGAGAGGCTCCGTGATACCGTATCGCCATGCGGTTTCATATGCCTTCCCCAGATCGAAAAAGACCGTGGCGTTGTTCTGTTTACGAAGGAAAGCCTCGCAGACTGGATTTTCCAGTCGGAGCAGAGCATCCGACGTGGAGTGGAACTTGTGGAAGCAGCACTGTGCGGAAGACAGATGGCCTCGGCTGTCCAAGAAAAAGGCTATTCTAACATAAACCAATTTCTCCATCAACTTGCACACGCAAGAGGTTAGAGAGATTGGGTGGAAACCGGTCGGAGTAGAGTGATCTCTCCCCGGTTTGCGAAAGGCGAGAACAGTAGCGATTTGCCAGGAATCTGGCAGAAGACCCTCCACCCAGATCCTGTTTAACAAATCTAACAGAAAGGCTATGCCTTGCTCACCCAGGTATCGAAGCATGGTGCACGGGACATCGTCCAGGCCATGAGCGGTGTCCGCGCACGAAGCGAGAGCGGAACGCAACTCACTTACAGTAAACTTGTCGTTGAAGGGTTCTCCGCCTCTCATAAAATAAAGTCCAGCCGGCGGCCTTCCGCGAGATCACGACGTGCATTGAAAGCTGGCGGAGCAGCATCACTGCTAGAGAATGCGGAAAAAGCGGTCGCTAAGGATTCCGCCACGGACGCGGGGTCCGAGAGTGCAACCCATTCTCCTGGAGAACGAGAGGGGGGTCCTGCGAGAACTTGCCCCGAATCCTTTTGACTCGCTTCCACACCTCTGCCAGAGGGGTCTTCCCGTTAAGTAAAGAAACGTATGCCCCCTAAAAAGAGTGACGGGCGTCCTTCGAAATATACCGGAACCTAGCCCTAGCCCGACGAAATTCAGCGACAGTGAAATCGTTCGAGCGGCGCTTATAGCGCATGTAGGCATAACGCTTCTGTTTGAGGGCCGTCTCACACTCGGCCGACCACCATGGGAGTGGTCGGCGTGCAAAACGGCCAGACGTCCTAGGAATAGTAGTCAGGCCCACGGCGATGAGGTTGCCGGAGAATAACTCAACGGCTTCATCTACCGACCTAAACTCCTCGACTGAGATAGAGAATTCAGTCATTCCTGAAATGAAGGCCACCGCGCCCGCGCCAAGCACCACCGAGGTGGTCTCTCAGGCGGCAGGTGCCCTGAAAATAATATTTGAATGGGAAAGTGATCACTACTATGGAGGTCATCGACCATCCCCCAATCAAAATCAGGCTGTGCATCCGAAGAGCACAAAGATAGGTCGAGGCAAGAAAATGAAGCGGTTCTCGGACAGTGATGCATAAACTTATCCACGTTTAGGACACCCATCTCAAGCTCTTTGATCAGATCGGCAAGGACTTGTCCCTTGGGATTTATGGAGTAATCTCCCCAGAGAGGATGCCTGCCTTTCAGATCTCCGAGCAAGAGATAGGGCCTCGGCAACCGTGCCACGACACGGTGGAAGTCCCCTGCGTCAAAGTTAGCTGACGGTGGAATGTACGCATAAATGATAGTATACCTCCTATCCAGGTGCAGCTGCACAGCCACTGCCTGAAAGGGGGTATCTAAAGAGAAAGGAAGAACGGAGACATCATGCCAGGTGTAAACCGCGCATCCCCCAGCCCGGTAATCCCGCGGTGGTGGGATCGCAAGACCTTTATACCCCGGAAGGGCGGGCAGGGGGCACGCGACTAGCATGGTCTCCGGCAAAATGATAGCTAACGGGGAACGGGACGAGACAAGCATCCGCAGCTCATCCCAGTTGGCCCAGAGTTCACGGCAATTCCATTGAAGAAAATGCCCTCGAGGCCTAGCTCGGAGGAGATGCGGGGGCCCTCCTCGAACTGAAGACCCTCACGGAAATAGCCGTACGCTTCCCCCGGGTAGAACCCCGGGCGCTGTTGGCCGGACAAAGCGGTGAAGGCGCTGTCACCTTCGAGGACTTATTGGGGGAGGTTGGGCTCGCCATGCAAGTCTTTTCCTTCCTCCGCCTCGAAACCTTAGGCGGGCGTTGCGGCTTCGGAGGCGGCGGGCCCTCTTTTCGAGGAACCACTGTCTCTGAGCCTTTTGCTCCACCTTGGGGCGTGGGCGAAGGAGCCGAAGCTCCTTTGTTGCTGTCCTCCTTTCTGGGGACAGCTTTAGGAACACCGGAAGATGGCCTAGTGACCATCTTCAGGGGTGTTGCTTCCTGTGAGTCTAACGACTCGGTGAGGCGCGTGGCCGTTTAGCCTAACGGGAAACGGTCACGCTGGGGGAAGAGGGGGAAGCCCTGGTTTTAGCCAGGGCTGGGTATGAACCCTTTTTGCCACCAGCTTTACCAGGGGAGCGCCCGAGTTGGGTAGAGCCCACAGAAGAGCTCCGAATATGCGCGGAAACAACCGTGCTCGTTGGCCTGGATGGGCAAGGAGCAGAGGGTGCCTTTCTAACTATTGAGGCATATGACGTCCCAGGCAGAGCCGGGCGCTCCAGGACCAAGCCCTAAGCCTCGCGGAATGAGAGTCGATCCTGAGCCTGAACGGCCAGGATTTCTTTCTCAAGAAGATATGCACCCCATTGCTTCGAAGAAGCAGGGTGCGGGTCTCCGCAATTGACACACTTGGCCACACACGATTTGAACTTAGTGTGTGCGACCTTGGAGCAATTTACACAGACTTCGGGTCACCCCGACTTTGAACGTCTACATGAGCGATTCGTATGGCCGAAGCGGTGACAGTAATAGCACCGCCACGGCAGTGGCACGAAGGCCTTCACGCGGTAGCGGTACCAACCGGCACGCACCGACTCAGGGAGCTTGTCACAGTCGAACGTTCCGAAGAGTGTAGGGGTGAGTCTCGAGGCCCCTCCCTGTTTTCTCATCACACGTTCGACCTTGACTGCCCCATGGTCGGCCAGCTCTAGGGTGATGTCCTCAATGGAGTATTCAACGAGTTCCTTCGCATAAACTACTCCTTTCACAAAGCTCATGGTAGAGTGCGGCGTCACACTCACCGGGGTGTCATGAAGTCTCCGAAGAGCACTTATCTTGGTCGCCTCGGTGACATTCGCCGCATTCGATAGAAGGCTCCCGTCCGAGAAACGGGTCACCTTAAGCTCTCTACCAATTGCACTAGATAATCCTGTCCTCTGATGGATCATGTTGCCCTTGGATAACATGGTGCCATCAGTGGAGCGAATAACGAGGAAGCGTTTGAAGCAGGGGGCTAGAAAACTTGTCGTTGAAGGACTCCGCCTCTGGAGGTAAAGTCCAGCCGGTGGCTTCCCGCGACATCACGACGTGCATTGAAAGCTGGCGGAGCAGAATCACGGCTAGAGACTGCGGAAAAAGCGGTCGCTAAGGATTCCGCCACGGACGCGGGGTCCGAGATTGCGGTCCCATTCTCCTGGAGAACGGGAGGGGGGTCCTGCAAGAACTTGCCCCGAATCCTTTTGACTCGCTTCCACACATCTGCCAGAGGGGTCTTCCCGTTAAGTGAAGACAGGTGTGCCCCCTAAGAAGAGCGGCGGGTGTCCTTCGAAATATACCGGAACCTAGCCCTAGCCTGACGAAATTCAGCGACAGTGAAATCGTTCGGGAAGCGCTTATAGCGCATGTAGGCATAACACTTCTGTTTGAGGGCCGTCTCACACTCGGCCGACCACCATGGGAGTGGTCGGCGTGCAAAACGGCCAGACGTCCTAGGAATAGTAGTCAGGCCCACGGCGATGAGGTTGCCGGAGAAGAACTCAACGGCTTCATCTACCGACCTAAACTCCTCGACTGAGATAGAGAATTCAGTCATTTTCTGAAATGCAGGCCACCGCGCCCGCGCCAAGCACCACCGAGGTGGTCTCTCAGGCGGCAGGTGCCCTGAAAATGATATTTGAATGGGAAAGTGATCACTACCAAGGAGGTCATCGACCATCCTCCAATCAAAATCAGACTGTGCATCCGAAGAGCACAAAGATAGGTCGAGGCAAGAAAATGAAGCGGTTCTCGGACAGTGATGCATAAACTTATCCACGTTTAGGACACCCATCTCAAGCTCTTTGATCAGATCGGCAAGGACTTGTCCCTTGGGATTTATGGAGTAATCTCCCCAGAGAGGATGCCTGCCTTTCAGATCTCCGAGCAAGAGATAGGGCCTCGGCAACCGTGCCACGACACGGCGGAAGTTCCCCGCGTCGAAGTCAGCTGACGGTGGAATGTACGCATAAATGATAGTATACCTCCCATCCAGGTGCAGCTGCACAGCCACTGCCTGAGAGGAGGTATCTAAAGAGAAAGGAAGAACGGAGACATCATGCTGAGTGTAAACCGCGCATCCCCCAGCCCGGTCATCCCGCGGTGGTGGGGTCGCAAGACCCTTATACCCCGGAAGGGCGGGCAGGGGGCACGTGCCTAGCATGGTTTCCTGCAAAACGATAGCTAACGGGGAACGCGACGAGACAAGCCTCCGCAGTTTATCCCAGTTGGCCCGGAGTCCACGGCAAAGCCATTGAAGAAATATGCCCTCCAGGCCTAGCTCGGAGGAGACGCGGGGGCCCTCCTCGAACTGAAGACCCTCACGGAAATAGCCATACGCTTCCCGGGGGCAAAACCCCGGGTGCTGTTGGCCGGACAAAGCGCTGAAGGCGCTGTCGCTTTCGAGGACTTATTGGGGGAGGTTGGGCTCGCCATGCGAGTCTTTTCCTTCCTCCGCCTCGAAACCTTAAGCGGGCGTTGCGGCTTCGGAGGCGGGGGGCCCTCTTTTGGAGGAACCACTGTCTCTGAGCCACTCGCTCCACCTCGGGGCGTGGCCGAAGGAGCGAAGCTCCTTTGTTGCTGTGCTCCTTTCTAGGGACATCTTTAGGAACCCCGGAAGATGGCCTAGTGACCATCTTCAGGGGTGTTGCTTCCTGTGAGCCTAATGACTCGGTGGAGGCGCGTGGCCGTTTCGCCTTACGGGAAACGGTCACGCTGGGGGAAGAGGGGGAAGCCCTGGTTTTAGCCGGGGCTGGGTATGAACCCTTTTTGCCACCAGCTTTACCAGGGTAGCGCCCGGATTGGGTAGAGCCCACAGAAGGGCTCCGAATGGGCGCGGAAACAACCGTGCTCGTTGGCCTGGATGGGCCAGGAGCAGAGGGTGCCTTTCTAACTATTGAGGCATATGACGTCCCAGGCAGAGCCGGGCGCGCCAGGACCAAGCCCTAAGCCTCGCGGAATGAAAGTCGATCCTGGGCCTGAACGGCCAGGATTTCTTTCTGAAGGAGATATGCACCACATTGCTTCGAAGAAGCAGGGTGTGGCTCTCCGCAATTGACACACTTGGTCACACACGATTTGGACTTATCGTGTGCGACCTTGGAGCAATTTACACAGACTTCGGGTGACCCCGACTTTGCACGTCTACATGAGTGATTCGTATGGCCGAAGCGGTGACAGTAATAGCACCACCGCGGCAGTGGCATAAGGCCTTCACGCGGTAGCGGTACCAACCGGCACGCACCGACTCAGGGAGCTTGTCACAGTCGAACGTTCCGAAGAGTGTAGGGGTGGGTCTCGAGGCCCCTCCCTGTTTTCTCATCACACGTTCGACCTTGACTGCCCCATGGTCGGCCAGCTCTAGGGTGATGTCCTTAAGGGAGTAGTCAACGAGTTCCCTCGCATAAACTACTCCTTTCACAAAGTTCATGGTAGAGTGCGGCGTCACACTCACCGGGGTTCCATGAAGTGTCCGAAGAGCTGTTCCCTGTGCACTTTTGACCTTATTCACGGGCTCCGCAACCGGGGAGGCAGAGTGGCCGGATGTGCCGATCTCGTCTTGGTCGCTTGCTAGAGTGGCAGCAGACCCATCCGTCCCCGCAGCCCCCGCGGATGGAAAGGAGCCCCGAGTCTTCTTTGTCTTTCTGGTCTTGGTCTTTTTCTTTTTTGGAGAGAAGGGCGGGGAATGAACCCACTTCTTACCCCCGCCGGTAGAAGCCCCTAGGCCAGATGTACCGGCCTCAGCCAGGTCCTTTTCCGAAATTAAGAAGGACCTGGTCGCAGGTGCATCATCCGGAGGAGATCCCTCCCCTCCTTTTCTGCCTGAGAATCTCCAGCTGTTTGAGGAGGACCTTGCATATGGGTGGATACGGTGTCGGTGCTTGGCGCCGAGCCCGGATTCCCCCCCATGGAAGGCCCTGCCCTCTGAGGCTAGTTTTCCTCAAGGACCATGTCTATCACAGGAGGGGCCTCCAGTTGGCCATCCCCTCCCAGGACATCGCAGGTCCCCTTGGCAGCGTCATGAGTCTTTTGTGGGGAGGCACTAGCCTTGACCCCAGGAAGGTTTAATATTCTTGCCAGCAGGTGTTTTGAGGGAAGCGTCCGAAGGGGCCTGGCTTCCCTCTTCCCCCTAAGGGGGTTTGCCCTACCGAGCCGCTTACACGAGGGGCGGTCGGCAATGGGCTGTCTGCTGGCTTTCTCGGCAGTCTCCTTAGAAAGCAAAGGAGGGACTGCCGCTGGAAATAGGGAGGTGCCCGAAAGCACCTCCAGAGAAGGGGGTGATGGGGAGTTCTCTACACCCGTAGGCGTAGGAGAGGAGTAAGCCTCCTCTCCGATTAAAGAAGTATGGAGGGTCCCCTGCGCAAGCACAATGGGGAGGGGGGAACCTCCATTTTCACGGTGGAGCTGCCCTCAGGCAGCTCCGTTGATGTTCTTGGGGAAGTTGGGGGTTGTTTTTTTTTTATTTTCATCATTGGGCATGGTGACCCTATTTGTGCTACGGGACGCAATAGCTCATCACCTCTTGCAGTTGCCCGCACTGCAAGAGGTGCTTACAGGCCTGGCAGAGCCAGGTGCCACCATTTTGGACCACCGCTCCTGCCTGGTGGCCTGGCAGTCCATCGGCATGGCGGCTCCACTTTAGACACGGCGTAAAAAAAGATAGATTTTGAAAAGGAGAGGAAAAGGGATGTGAGGAAGGTATGGGTGGGGATGAAGCAGGTTGTTAAAAACCAAACACCCCAGACCGGAGCTCAGAGGTTAGGGAACATTGTCCCCTCCCCCCTCAGCCCCGATCCAGGACGGTTGGCCGAGAAGAAGGTCAGCATCTACCCTGTGAAATTAGAGGCTGACCAGAGAAAGTTGTGGGAGAGGTTGTATGAAAAGAGAAGAAACAAGTGTTTTGAAGGAAGGAAGAGAGGCTAAGCTGGGACCGGACGGGGTGCTGAGTCCCGTCAGCACGGCGGCCAGGATGGCAAATCGCCGCGCCCCTTACGGGGAAATATGTTATTAATGGAAAACAAAAGCAATTTTCTTATGTAACTGTAATGTCCTAGGCCTATGGGGGCCACCCTATAAAGGTTTTTTTATAAAAGGAATAAAATATTAGAGAACGCAACTCATTTTCATGGATTACCCACAATCATATAAATAATGATCTCTGGACAGACTTTAATACGCAACTGTATATATTATTAGTAGTAGTAGTAAGTTTTTTAAAGGAAAATGAGTAGGTTTAAATTTAAGGCTCATCCTCCACATCCATTCTTCATTCATTTCTACAAATGGGGAGCAAATCTGCAACGTCGGGTCTCCGCGTTTTCCTTCTCTCTTCAAAGGGGATTTGAGAAGAGTCAGATGGCGAAGAACTCGTATGCTGTGTAGCTCATTTATTTATTTGTAGACCTGTCGTTTCTTCGTCATCATCTTGAAAAAGACTTGCAGTAGCTAAGGCTTAATTAGCATTTCAATAGAGGAGGTAAAAGAGTCCCGGGTAATTATAAGAATCTGTTTCTTCCGAACTTTAAATAGCCGATCGCGCCGGGTTCTTAGAAAAATTGAACAAACTATCTCTTTCACATCGATTCATTATTATCATTAATAATATTAAGCTAAAACAATGAAAGCATCACCACCGGAAAATGTGTGTGGCGGGGGATTTTCCCGAGGAGGTTGTGGAGGGTATGCAGAAGGCATATAGCGCAGAATAATTGAGACCTTCGGGACTGGACGGCGCACAACACTCTCCGCCTACCCAACCTACTCAATTAAGGAAGCTCCGCCTGTGGGTGTTCTGACATCGAGGCACATTCGGCGTGACGTCAGAAAGTGGGAAAGATGGAATGAAGGAATATTCTTTGTTCCAATAACAAGCGAATCGCCGTTTTCGTTTCATCCCTTATTCATTCATTCATTCATAAGAACTACAATATACCAAACTATATTTTGTATATATTTTTCACCCTCATCTACGCACTCGAGTTGATCCAGATGATTTCCCTCGTGCCATCAATCCCCCGCCCCACGGAAGCTCCGGAGCTTCACTCTGTTCATGGATCGATATTCAGCCGTATGGTATCAATTTGCTGATATTATCAAGTGAAATTCTTCTACTTATGATACCAAACGATCCTCCTTCGTCTCAAAACAGTTCGCGCAATATGTTGCAACCGCCCAGTACGCCAGCTTAGGAGGGGTGCTGTCGGGGGAATATGGGGAAAGGATGGGGGGGAGGAGGCGTCGATGGATTGGCGCCTTTAAAACAAAGCTACGTCAAGGGTGCGCTAAAGTTTCCATGGCAACCGACCAGTTTTTCATTCACGAAAACGTGTTTTTCTTAAATGATTTTTGGAATAATATGAACAGGCATCAATTAACGAACCTATAAACTTCAGAGGAAGAGATAGATATAAGACACAAGACCTAATGACGAAGAGAATATAAAGAAAAATGGCGCTGAAAAGGAGTAGTTTAGCAAAGAACACAAATTCGTCGTCTGGCGTTCTTCAAGGAATTTCCTTTGGACTTATTCTGTTTGACCGTCTTGACGCGTAAGAATTTCTCCAATGTCTCTTCACTTTTCGTCTAGATTCGAATATTATCTTCACTGTTCAGGTGAATGACCTTGGCCCGGAAAGCGAGATGGCCAAAGATCATACCCACTTTTGTTTACACATTTGGTACTATGTGCCCAACTGTTATTTGGTAGTTGTGGTTGTATATAAGTTTGGATATTAGATACCCGGTATGCGAGGATAAAGTACTAGATAGCCTTTATGCAGGGCTGTTAGAAGATCTACACTGCCTTTCAGCGCGCGTTAAGGAAAGCGACTAAACCCGGATATGGGTAGCTGGTCTTGGAAACCACCTACTTAAACCCTCTCATCCTGCGAGGGCTTATAGACTTTTGTAACAATCGCATTCTCAGTATACGACTGAAGAAGGTGATAAAATACATACCGAAACTAGTGTCGTAAATTAAACTTTTGGCTCCTATAGAGTGGTTTCACTATCATATATATATATATATATATATATATATATATATATATATATATATATATATATATATATATATATATGTATATATATATATATTGCTAAATCTCTCTTAGTCCTTATGTATACTTATCCAGCCTGTAGGAAGATTGCCATCCATATAACATTTGCCATTGAGTCTATGTATAGCAATAGGAGTATGCACTACTAAATCATACCTACCCTACATTACCCGTCGAATTATAACCGGGTATTACTCATGCAAATACACCACAAATTCTCAATAGACAGTTAATATAACGATTTAAATATATAATGAAGCACAAGTTTATAAAATACCGAAAATACTAATAATAGAGAAGATAAAACATTTACAAATCGGTATGTGTGCATTTTTGTGCGATGGAAAATTACATATTGGCAACTCTTAAAAAACTTCGACCGAAGGCATATAAGACATCGCAGCCTCAAAAGGGGTTCAGTTTAAAAGGAAATTTCATTCTCGTTTATTGAGTGACTATCGGGATCTTGTGTTGTGTCACTGAGATTTTCTCCTTATTCCCGTGAACTGAAAGGTAATTCATGCACGTTTAACCCTTATTTTGAAAAGATTCCCCAATTTACATTAAAAAAAATATATAATACCGGTAGATAGTAGGATGTGACTTACCCCCGTCTGCACATCCGAAAACAAGAAAAGCCCAAATAGGCTGAGATGTTCCCAATGACGTCACAATATAGGAAACCTAAATTGTATTGCTTCCGGTGAATTTCTCATTTGATATGACCAACACAACGGATCTCGATTCCTTGAACAAGCTTAATTCAAAAGAGCGACCACCAGCGGAACTGAGGCAAAAAAAAACTTAGAGAATGTTCGTACTTTTGAGGTTGAGCTATTTTTAGGAGTTCCATTATCCTACCGGTGCCCAGGGAAGTGGGTACCGTGTTATTAGGAGTTTCCACGTGTCCTTGTTAAGCCCCTATTTTTCATTTTTAAACTGATCCCGAAATATCCATTTATTTCTTTATTTCCTTTTAATATCGAAATGTTGACTCCATCTTTTTTATTTATTTCAGAATTCCACTCCATCACTGAACTTCAATTGTAACCACGACACAGAACAACTATATATAGTGCTTACAGTGATCATATAAAGTGTTCTATTAGTACGGTTGTGACCTATATAGGATTGCAGCGAAAGCTCAGTTTTCTCTCTAAAAAAACCCCCACTATATAGTTTCCAAGTTTAAAACTAAAAGGTTTTGTGGTGAGTTTTTGTTTGTCTTCTTGACATTTTGCCATGGTTCAAGGTTCATCCACGATCACGTTAAGTTCGTTGTACTCCTCTGGACAATGCTTACTCTCTGTGCTGGGTTCCATCGGAGTAATTCTCCTGTTTGCTGGCATCCCTCAGCTAATCTACGCGCCCCAAGTTAACCCAGGCAGTTTGATGACCTTCTTGCTCGGGGCACTTTTGATTTCATTGATGGTTGCTGGTAACGCGTTCATCGGCTACAAATACCGACAACTGGTCAGGGAAAGAAGAGAGGTAAGGCTAATTTTTCAAGATTCCTTGAGTCACAACTGGCGTGGGGCCCTGGGAGTGGATGTTTGGACCTTAAGCTTTTCTCTAAGTCGTTCATGTTTCTTTGCTCTAAAGGGAGTTCTCCAAGGACACTCCATAGGAACCCTCTCTTTTGTATAAGTTTATTTATGGAGATTGATTATAGCTAAATATAAAGAAACGTTAAGTGTGCATGATGGCGATTCCTTTTTAAGCACTTCGGACGCAATCTTGTGGATGCAGTTTATGGGTTGCGGTTGACTTCATCCGTTGAATTATGTTATGAACATTGGGCCTTGAATGGCGTTCAGTGACTTAAAAATGAATACTGAAGCTCGTCCCTCTCTACCAATTCACTGGGCGGTATTTCATCCGCGAGTCGTCTTTTACCTTGTTAGAGAGACCCTGCTTTTGGAATAATTTGACTTGTGTTTGATCGCGATCTCGACCTGTATTATTAGTGGTTACCATTTAAACAAAATCTGCACCCAAACACCACAACAAATTTACCTTCGCCCAGGTAACAGTGGCAATCAAATAAAAAAAACTGACTAGGGTAAAATTCAGAAGTGGGTGAGTTAGGACAAGGAGGGAAAATGTTTTGACGTAGTGAATGATGTTTTGGACGTAGCCGACAATCCCCGTTGAAGTCGATTGCGCTACCCCACCCTCCCATGTCGTCGTGGATGAGGTCCCCCAACCAGATAATGAAATTCGCATTAATGTTACAATGACAAGCCCGAGGGAACCAGGAGCCGGTCTTCGTTGGGGGAGAGGGGGTGTATTGACACCCACCAGTGAGGAGGGGGCCCAATGTGATCCAAGGGTAGGCCATTCCACATCAGGGGAGGGTGGATATGAAACCCCATCGACATGTTCAGGGACAGAAGAGGGATGTGGTGTGTGTGTGCGTGAAGAGATTAAATAGGAATAGACGGTGTGTGGGTGAAGTGTCTGCGCCCACGCGTGTGACAACGCGTCGCCAACAGGCGGCTAGTTCCCTACGTGCGCCAAATTTTGTATGCTGGAATTGAACCCGGTACCTAGGTGCGGTAAATAATTATTATGGTAATACTTCAGTTTATGGGCGCTGTTTCTGGGCTACAATTTGGGCCTTATTACGTCAAAAGGCGAAGCCCCTCATTTCGAAAGTAACTAAAAATGTTAATTTTTTAGCGAAAATAGCCTAAAGTAGGCGACACTATCGTCTTTATTATTTCGATAAACGTGCAGAGCCGATCGCACGTTTATCAAGACAACAAAGACGATAGCGCCGCCTAATTTACATTTTTTTAGTTACTTTGGAAATAGATTTGAGCCGAAATCTATCGGGACCAAGTTGCTTTCATGTTTCGTTCAGCCACGCAGAAACGATTTGTTAAAAAAAAAAACCATAAGAACATTATAAAACAATTACGATTATATACTGGGCTGCTGCGCCCCCCAGACCCCCTTCCCCAATTAATTGAAATCTCAGGGTCATCGCAGGGCGACGTCTTCACGAGTCGTAACTCGAAAGTAGTCAAAAAAGGTAAAACATTGGAACATGGACGAAATATGAGGCCGGGACCGGGGAACAGCGGAGGCGAGCGCGTGACGCACATCTTCAGGTTTACCCTATCTCCACCTTTCACGATTATAATTGAGCCGCATTTCTTTTAAATGAGACCAAGATCTATAGAAAAGTCTATTAAATTGACCGAGGAATTAACACAAGTCGTATTGATGGTATATTACACTCTTTGAAAAGATAGTAGTAGGTAAAAAGATGGTGAAATGGGGGTAGGGTTGCCCTTGTTTTAGGGGCATCGTTAGCATGCTTTATTTTTATTTAGTTATTTTTCCTTCGTGTAAGTATTGCTGTTGTCTCATGTTTTACTCTGTATGTGTTCTTATTGTTTTTCCGTGTATTTGTACTCCTTTAGTCTGTATTCTTGAAACTGTGTAGTTGAGCTTTCAAGCCTTTGTAAGTTTGCGTTTATGGGTTTGTACCTCGTGTGAATTATCTTTGTTAGATTATCATGTTATGATTTAGGTTTTTTGTGTCAGGCTATGTGTTGTGATTGTTTAGTATTAAAGTGTAAATTGGTCTTATGATCTCCTCCGAACAGATTTTGGTACTTGGGAATCGCCGGTTACGTCCGACTTGCCCGTGCAGCCTGGCAGGGATGTTAATCCTACGTCCAATTCTTCTTAATTCTGGCAAGATATCATTGGCCATTGTGGACCAGACTTTTTTGGCTAATTTCTGGGTTGTGACATTTATCGGCTTCTGCCTGCGGTGCAGGTCCCCCTGCCGAAGCTGGTCCCTTCTTCTGCATTTGTTCATGAAGAGAGATGCAGAGTTCTGTACTCGTTGGAGCCTTTTCATAGCTGTCTTGCTGGCCGCTTAAGTCACTACTGCGGGGTAGATAAGCTTAGCCCGGATGAACGACAGGTATAATTTCCTGATGTTCGCCGAGCTGAGTTCTCTGAACCTGTATAGCTTAGAGATTTCTCTCTTCGCTATATTCTGCCTCACCGTGTAGTGACTCGAGTATCCGCGGTCGGAGATTTTTAGGCCTAGGATGGTGCCTACGGCGGAGTAACCGTATCTCCTCCCATCAATCATAATGGGCCACGTCAACTCACGGCCCAGCGGGAGAATTGTGAACTTCTCCCTGTTGTCCGGATTTTCCACTTTTTCTTGAAGTTGTTGATGTTCGAGATCTCCGCGATGGTGTAGTTAGCCTGATTCCTTGCTTTCCTATCCCTAAAGGGGACGATCTGAGTGATGTCATCTGCGTATTGCAGATACATCGTGTCCCCGTGGATTGGAGTAGGGAGGTCGATGGTGAAGACCAGGTAAAGCAAGGGACTCAGGCAGCTTCCCTGGGGAACGCCCGCTTTAAGCTCGAATTCTGGACCTTTGTGATCTATCATGATACGCGCCCTTCTGTCCATGATGAAGTCACAAAGAATCCTTTCCAGGACCGGGTTTAGCTGGAGACTTAAGATCTTGTATTGCAGTCCACTCAGCCAAACCTTGTCGAAGGCCTTCTGCACGTCCCTCATCACGATGTCTACATAGTGACCCTTCGCTCGGCATTGCGCGATCTTTTCTGTTAGGAGCGCCAGGGCAGTTTCAGTGCCTCGTTTTGGCCTAAACCCATGTTGTGCCGGGTTGTGCGCTCCTAACTCGTCGAGTTGATTTTCTAGCCTGTTGGCTATTATCTTCTCGAAGATCTTGCCGGGTACTTCTAGGAGAGAGATTGGGCGGTAGTTGGCCACTTGGTCTGGGGGCTTGTTCCCTTTCGGGATAAAGATGATTTTCGCCATCTTATACCCGTCTGGGAAGTAGCCTGTATTCAGGGAAGCGTTCATGATGTTGACCATTCCCTGAATAATTTGCCTTGGGGCATTCACTAGGTTGTTCTTAGTGAGCCCAGACCATCCTGGTGCCCTCTGTTTGAAGGACTTTATGGTGTTAATAGTCTCTTCAACAGTGTTTGGGCGTCCGTGGTCAACCATCTCTCTCTCTCTAGACACCTGCGGTTGTGGGTGGGTCCTATGTATCATCGTTCCGAGGTCCTCGAGCATTCGGTCTTCGAAGTCCTGGTCGAAATCGTCGTTCTCCTCAGGTGAGATCGCAAAGACCTCTTTCCAGTGGTCCCTGAATCTTCTTTCCAGGGAATCCGGATCCTCTATGATTTTGTCGCCATCTTTGATTTTAATCCCAGGCCTGGGAGGCAATCCCCTAAGTCTTCGGATGCTATTCCAAAAACACAGGATTAGTCTCCCGGTCTAGCCTGCCAATGATATCATCCCAGATTTCCTTCTGTTTCTCGAGGATTGTGTTTTTCATAGCCTCGCTCAGTTGTCTCATTCGGGCTTTCTTTTCCCGGGTCGGGCCTGTCCTACCAACTTCTTCATAAATTTCCCTGTGTTCCCTAGCGATGTCCCTCATTTCATCCGTCCACCTAGGTTGTGGGGGCATTTTGTACGAGATTCTGGGGACGCATCTTTCGTCAGCTTGAATGAGGCGATTGGTGATGTTATCAATCTCCATCAATTTCCTCCAGATTTGCGTCCTCCAGGTCAGCTGGGTGATAGGCGATGAGCATCTCTCTGTACTGCTCCCAGTTAGCTTTCGCATAACATTTCCTATGTGGGACGGGCTTGAGCATTGGCGCAAGCGAAATGGTGGTGATGATTGGGACGTGATCGCTTGGGACTACTGGGCCAGGTTCGTTGGCGATGTTAAAGGAAAATTCCGGGCTCACCAACACAATGTCCGGTTTTGTCGCCGATCAATGTTTTAGATAAGTTGGGAAGTCAGGTCCTACTCTCTGGACTCTATTTCTGTCGAATATAGTTCCAGATTTCGTCCCCTTTGGTCAACGCTCCTGTAGCCAGATGCACGGCAGCAGGCGTTTATGTCCCCGCCTAGCACCGCTAGCCTTTTGTGCCCGAACAGGGTGAAGAAGTTGTTGATTGGTAGGTACTGTCGCCTGGGTGGCTGGTAGGCTGCCACCACAGTTAGGCCACTAACTAGGGTCGGGATCTCGACCGCCACGAATGATTCATCTAAGTCCGGCAATGTTCTGTACTTTGTTTTTTCTGATTGCGATGACTGCGCCATCGTATCGTTCTTGAGTGTGGTTTTTCTGAATAACGTTGTAGTTGTGTATTTTTATGTTGTCTGTGGTTGTGTTTATACCATGTTCTGATATGAGGATGATGTCCGGGTCCAGTGTACGGAAGATGTTACCATAAACAATGGACTTTCCCTTCCATCCATCCACATTCAGAGTGAGTATTTTTAAGGCGTTGTTTGTGTTTTCCATGTTTGTGTTGTTCTGTGTATTTGTGTTCTTAGTGTCTTATGTCTTGAACTTCCCGTTGCGTATTTCTTTGAACTCTGCATCACTTAGGGCAATGCAAGAGTCTTTGTGAATTTTCACTGCGCCCTCATGCAGCGCTTGTTCTATGTCCTTTTTTCTCTCATTAGCCGCGTATACCCATTTTATATCCCCTTGTTGGATCCCCTTAAATATCTCCCTGGGGGAGAGCTTTTCGGGGTGTGGGATCTGCTCGTCCGTGACGATTCTCAGGTCGATCTCCTCTCCATCGTACTTGTAAGTACGTTTCGAGGTCTTCGACCTGCTTCTGGAGCTCACAGGGCTCTTGGTCGCCCTGATTTTTGCCTCATCAGCTTCAGAATCTGAGGACGCCTCACTTACTAGGTTTCCATCCGCTGCCTTGATTCTTCTAGCAGCTTTCATCTCCTTCTTCTCACGTCTTTTTGCTGCTTCCAGCCGTGGGTCTGGCCGGGATGTGCTGACTTTTGTGTTTGTTCAGCCTTCCGTCGTTCTTTCTCCTGTCATTATCTCCTTTTCTGTGGGGAATGGGGTTGCTGGGGCCTCTGCTGCTTTCAGGTCCGAACTGGAGTCGAAGTACTTCTCCCGATGGTGGATCATCAGGAAACCACATCTCCTCCATGCCGTTCTTCCTGAGCATGAGGTTGATGGTCTTTGAGAATGATCCCGGATTTGTGAGATTATTTACGTGCGCAAAGAGAATCTTGGTCGAGTTTTCATTCTCGAGCTTTAGGTATGTCTTTGTCTGTGCTTAGGTTGGTGTTTCCTTATTTGGGGCTTTTTTTGTGACTTGGGCGTAAGAGGTGTTGCTCCTCTTTATGTCTTCTGACTTCTTCTTTTTAACAATTCCCTTTCTCTGGGGGCAGGACATGGCCATCGCCCCATGGCTTAGTCCGCAGTTTAACACTTCTCCCTGGCTGCCTTGCACTCCCTCCATCCGTGGCCTGTTCCGCTGCATCTGGAGCAAGTGATGGTTGTCTCCTTGCAGTCTTTGGTGGTATGCTGCTCTAGCTTGTAGCAGCGGAAGCATATTTGGATGGGAGAGAACTCCTCCCTTTCCATTTGGTCAGCGCTGATCTTAGCGTTAAATAACAGCAGACCCCTTTCCTTTGCCTTCTCCCCGTAAGGGGCGCGGCGATTTGCCATCCTGGCCGCCGTGCTGTTAGCCTCTCTTCTTTCCTTCAGATAGCCCGATTTCTCCCCTACCTCGTCGCTTTTCATACAACCTCTCCCACAACTTTCTCTGGTCAGCCTCTAATTTCACAGGGTACATGCTGACCTTCTTCTCAAGCCAACCACCCCGGATCGGGGCTGAGGGGGGAGGGGACATTGTTCCCTAACCCCTGAGCTCCAGTTCGGGATGGAGGTTTTTTAACAACCTGCTTCATCCCCACCCATACCTTCCTCAAATCCCTTTCCCTCTCCTCTTCACATTCTATCAATTTTACGCCGTGTCCAAGGTGGAGCCGCCATGCCGATGGACTGCCAGGCCACCAGGCGGGAGGGGTGGTCCCGAATGGCGGCGCCTGGCTCTGCCGGGCCTGTAAGCAAAGAGGGTCACCATGCCCAATGATGCAAAACAAAAACATCTCCCCTTAATTCCCCCTAAAACAACGGAGCCGCCCTCGTGTAGCTCCACAGAAAAAATGGAGGTCCCCCCCCCCTGTGCTTGCGCAGGGGACCCTCCATACCTCTTTAACTGGAGAGGAGGAAGACTCCTCTCTTACGCCTACGGGTGTAGGGGACCCCCTTCTCTGGAGGTGCTTTCGGGCACCTCCCTATCTCCAGTGGCAGTTCCTCCTTTGCTTTCTAAGGGGACTGCCAAGAAAGCCAGCAGGCAGCCCATTGCTGACCGCCCCTCATGCAAGCGGCTCGGTAGGGCAAACCCCCTTAGGGGGGAAGAGGGAAGCCAGGCCCCTTCGGTCGCTTCCTTCAAAAGACCTGCTGGCAAGAATCTTAAACTTTGCCGGGGTCAAGGCCTGTGCCTTCCCACAAAAGACTGGTGAAGTCTCCAAGGGGACCTGCGATGTCCTGGGAGGGGATGGCCAACTGGAGGTCCCTCCTCTGATAGACATGGTCCTTTAGGAAACCCAGCCTCAGACGGCAGGGCATTCCATGGGGGGGAGTCCAGGCTCAGCGCCAAGCACCGAACCTGAATCCGCCCCTATACAAGGTCCTCCTCAAAAGTCTGGGGCCTCCGAGGCAGCACAAGGAGGGGAGGGATCTCCTCTGACCAGTGCCCCTGCGACCACCAGGACCTTTTCCATTTCGGAGAAGGACCTGGCTGAGGCCGGTCCATCTGGCCTAGGGGCTTCTGTCGGCGGAGGAGAGAAGCGGGTTCATTCCCCGCCCTCCTCTCCTAAAAAGAAGAAAAAGACAAGAAAGACTAAGAAGACTCGGGGCTCCTCTCCATCCGCGGGGGCTGTGGGGACAGATGGGTCTGCTGCCACTTTGGCAAGCGACCAGGCCAAGACCGGCACATCCGGCCCCTCTGCCCCCCCCCCGGGTACGGAGCTCCTGACTATGACAAAGACGAAAAGTGCACAGGGCGGAGCCTCGATGACATCAGGGCCCCTGATTCAGAGGTTACCTGGCGTTTTCGAGCCCGCTGGCTTCAAACGCTTCCTCGTTATTCGCTCCACTGATGGTACCATGTTGTCCAAGGGCAACATGATCCATCAGAGGAGAGGATTAGCTAGTGCAATTGGTAGAGAGCCGAAGGTGACCCGTTTCTCGGACGGGAGCCTTCTGGCAAATGCGGCGAATCCCGCCGAGACGGCCAAGATAAGTGCTCTTTGGACACTTCATGGCACCCCGGTGAGTGTGACGCCGCACTCTAACATGAAGTTTGTGAAAGGAGTAGTTTATGCGAGGGAACTCGTTGACTACTCCATTGAGGACATCACCCT
This sequence comes from Ceratothoa steindachneri, assembly GCA_963969495.1. Classification (NCBI taxonomy): domain Eukaryota; kingdom Metazoa; phylum Arthropoda; class Malacostraca; order Isopoda; family Cymothoidae; genus Ceratothoa; species Ceratothoa steindachneri. The sequence goes on from OZ018317.1 coordinate 117,969,464, forward strand.
AGAGCTGGCCGACCATGGGGTGGTCAAGGTCGAACGTGTGATGAGAAAACAGGGAGGGGCCTCGAGATCCACCCCTATACTCTTCGTCACGTTCGACTGTGACAAGCTCCCTAAGTCGGTGCGTGCCGGTTGGTACCGCTACCGCGTGAAGGCATTCGTGCCACTGCCGCGGCGGTGCTATTACTGTCACCGCTTCGGCCATACGAATCGCTCATGTAGACGTGCAAAGCCGGGGTCACCCTAAGTCTGTGTAAATTGCTCCAAGGTCGCACACGATAAGTCCAAATCGTGTGTGGCCAAGTGTGTCAATTGCGGAGATCCGCACCCTGCTTCTTCGAAGCAATGTGGTGCATATCTTCTTGAGAAACAAATCCTGGCCGTTCAGGCCCAGGATCGACTCTCATTCCGCGAGGCAAAGGACTTGGTCCTGGCGCGCCCGGCTCTGCCTGGGACGTTATATTCCTCAATAGTTAGAAAGGCACCCTCTGCTCCTGGCCCATCCAGGCCAACGAGCATGGTTGTTTCCGCGCCCATTCGGAGCCCTTCTGCGGGCTCTACCCAACCTGGGCGCTCCCCTGGTAAAGATGGCGGCAAAAAGGGTTCATACCCTGCCCCGGCTAAAACCAGGGCTCCCCCCTCTTCCCCCAGCGTGACCGTTTCCCGCAAGGCGAAATGGCCACGCGCCTCCACCGAGTCGTTAGACTCACAGGAGGCAACACCCCTGAAGATGGTCGCTAGGCCATCTTCCGGAGTTCCTAAAGCTGTTCCCCGAAAGGAGGACAGCAACAAAGGAGCTTCGGCCCCTTCCTCCATGCCCCGAGGTGGAGCGGGTGGCTCGGAGACGGTGGTTCCTCGAAAAGAGGGCCCCCCGCCTCTGAAGCCGCAACGCCTGCCTAAGGTTTCGAGGCGGAGGGAGGAAAAGACTCGCATGGCCAGCCCAACCTCCCCAATAAGTCCTCGAAGGTGACAGCGCTTTGTCCGGCTAACAGCGCCCGGGGTTCTGCCCCCGGGAAGCGTACGGCCATTCCCGTGAGGGTCTTCAGTTCGAGGAGGGCCCCCGCGTCTCCTCCGAGCTAGGCCTGGAGGGCATATTTCTTCAATGGAATTGCCGTGGACTCCGGGCCAACTGGGAGGAGTTGCGGAGGCTCGTCTCATCCCGTTCCCCGTTAGCTATCGTTTTGCAGGAGACCATGCTAGGCGCGTGCCCCCTGCCCGCCCTTTCGGGGTATAAGGGTCTTGCGACCGCACCACCGCGGGATGGCCGGGCTGGGGGATGCGCGGTTTACACCCGGCATGATGTCTCCGTTCTTCCTTTCTCTTAAGATACCTCCTTTCAGGCAGTGGCTGTGCAGCTGCACCTGGATAGGAGCTATACTCTGATTTCTGCGTACATTCCACCGTCAGCTGACTTCGACGCGGGGGACTTCCGCCGCGTCGTGGCACGGTTGCCGAAGCCCTATCTCTTGCTTGGAGATCTGAACGGCAGGCATCCTCTCTGGGGAGATTACTCCATCAATCCCAGGCGACAAGTCCTTGCCGATCTGATCGAAGAGCTTGAGATGGGTGTCCTAAACGTGGATGAGTTTACGCATCACTGTCCGAGAACCGCTTCATTTTCTTGCCTCGACCTATCTTTGTGCTCTTCGGATGCACAACCTGATTTTGATTGGGGGGTGGTCGATGACCTCCATGGTAGTGATCACTTTCCCATTCAAATATCATTTTCAGGGCACCTGCTGCCTGAGAGACCACCTCGGTGGTGCTTGGCGCGGGCGCGGTGGCCTGCATTTCAGGAAATGACTGAATTCTCTATCTCAGTCGAGGAGTTTAGGTCGGTATATGAGGCCGTTGAGTTCTTCTCCGGCAACCTCATGGCTGTGGGTCTGACTACTATTCCTAGGACGTCTGGCCGTTTTGCACGCCGACCACTCCCATGGTGGTCGGCCGAGTGTGAGACGGCCCTCAAACAGAAGCGTTATGCCTACATGCGCTATAAGCGCTGCCCGAACGATTTCACTGTCGCTGAATTTCGTCGTATAGGTTCCGGTATATTTCGAAGGTCGCCCGCCGCTCTTCTTGGCGGGCATACGTGTCTTCACTTAACGGGAAGACCCCTTTAGCTGAGGTGTGGAAGCGAGTCAAAAGGATTCGGGGCAAGTTCTCGCAGGACCCCCCTCCCGTTCTCCAGGAGAATGGGACCGGAATCTTGGACCCCGCGTCCGTTGCGGAATCCTTAGCGACCGCTTTTTCCGCATTCTCTAGTCGTGATGCTGCTCCGCCAGCATTCAATGCACGTCGTGATGTCGCGGAAGGCCGCCGGCTGGACTTTACCTCCAGAGGCGGAGAACCCTTCAACGACAAATTTACTGTGAGTGAGTTACGTTCCGCTCTCGCTTCGTGCGCGGACACCGCTTATGGTCCGGACGATGTCCTGTACGCTATGCTTCGACACCTGGGTGAGCGAGGCATGGCCTTTCTGTTAGATTTGTTCAACAGGATCTGGATGGAAGGTCTTCTCCCAGACTCCTGGCGAATCGCTACTGTGCTCGCCTTTCGCAAGCCGGGGAGAGATCACTCTACTCCGACCGGTTTCCGTCCAATCTCTCTAACCTCCTGCGTGTGCAAGTTGATGGAGAAATTGATAAATGTTAGATTAGTCTATTTCCTGGACAGCGGAGGCCATCTGTCTTCTGCACAGTGCGGCTTCCGTAAGTTCCACTCCACGTCGGATGCTCTGCTCCGACTGGAAAATGCTGTCTGCGAGGCTTTCCTTCGTAGACAGCACTACGCCACGGTGTTTTTTGATCTGGAGAAGGCCTATGATACCGCATGGCGATACGGTATCATGGAGACTCTCTACACGATGGGGGCGAGGGGACGCCTCCCAATGTTTATATTTGAATTTTTGCGAGATCGTCGATTCCGCGTACGGGTGGGGGGAGCCCTCTCCGGCCCAAAGGAGCAGGAAGAGGGTGTCCCGCAGCGAAGTGTCCTCAGTGTCACACTTTGCCCTGAGCATCAACGGCATCACCTCGGTGCTGCCGGAAGATGTTCTCGCTACGCTTTACGTGGACGACCTTTCGATCTCTTTTGGCGCGGCCCAGATGCCAACTCTGGAGTGTCGACTCTAACAGGCATTGAACCGCGTCTCTCACTATGCCGAAGCGCACAGGTTTCGGTTTTCTTTGGCCAAGACTAAGGTGGTGCACTTCTGCCGCCATCCACGTCTTCACCCCGACCCAGATTTGTTTGTTAATGGGGTGCGCCTGGATGTGGTTGAGTCGCACCGTTTCCTTGGTCTTGTATTCGACCGACGCCTCACCTGGGAGGCTCATATTCGCAGCCTTAGGGTCTCTTGTACCCGCGCCATGGACAGTCTTCCTTTCCGTGACGTTCAGCGCTTAGGGCGTTGATAGGGCTACCGCCTTACTTTTTTATCGACCTTTGTTCGCTCGAAGCTCGACTACGGATGCGAGTTTTATGCATCCGCAACCGAAAGTTTATTGCGGAAGGTGGATTCGATCCACCACACCGGCCTTCGCCTTGCGACCGGTGCCTTCCGCACTTCCCCCATTGAGAGCCTGTTGGTCGATGCTGGGGAGATGCCACTCGCTCTGCGCCGCTTGCAGGGCATCACACGCCTGTACGCGTGAGCCCGGCGCCTCCCTCAGTCGCCAACAGCTCTCAGTGTATCCGCAGCTGATCTCGATGGTGCCTATGCCGCCGAGAGACGCCAGTCATACCCTAAGCCCTTTGGGTTTAGGGCCAGGAAACTCCTTCGAGAGGTAGATATAGCTCTCGGGCCGGTGGCGCCCCTGGTTCTGCCCAGGACGCCACCCTGGAGGGTACCACATTTGGCTATTTGTCGCCACGGCTCTGCTCCCAAAGCTTGTACTGCGCCGGGAGTATTGCGTTCGACCTTTTTGGAGCACACATCGTGTCACGCTGGTACCGTGCCAGTGTATACGGATGGCTCCAAGTCCCAAGAGGGGGTCGGCTTCCACGCCGTATCCCCTCTGTTTGAAGTCAGCGGGGCTCTACCAGGCGCTGCGTCTGTCTTCACGGCCGAGCTGGTGGCAATACACCACTCGGTACGGGAGATTACGCGACGTGCCCGGTTCGGAGACCGGATTGTGATCTATAGCGACTCACAAAGCGCCCTGAGTGCTCTCGGTGCATTGGAATCTCCGCATCCCCTGGTTCGCGATATCCGTGACGCCACGGTTTTGGCTAGCCGGGCAGATGTCGAGATTATCTTCTGCTGGGTTCCTGGACATGTAGGAATTGCGGGGAATGAGGGCGCCAAAGAGTCCGCGAGGACTCTGCGACCGGACCAGCGTTTCGCTCTTCCTCACACCGACTACATGGCAGGAATACGGGCAGCTCTTCGGACTGCTTGGCAAAGAAGATGGGAGACGGTCGAAGGGAACTTAAAGTTGCGTGCCATTGCCCTGCGACTGTTCCTATGGACCTATCCCCCAATGTCGCGGCGGCCTCAGGTTGCTTTCTGTCGTCTCCGAATCGGGCACACTCGTGTGACGCATCGCTATTTGATGGAGCGCTCGCCTGCGCCCTATTGCAACGACTGCGTCGTCCCCCAGACTGTTCGGCACATTCTTGTCGAATGTCCCAGTCTGGGTGATCTTCGCGCACGACACCTGTCCCGGTACCGGGATGGGCGGGGTCGCTACCGCCTGTCCCTTGTACTCGGGACGAGTGCGTGCACTTTGACTGGTGGACTTATTGACTTTTTGGGGGAGGCCGGCCTTCTCCCTTTCATTTAAACCGGTTTAATTGTAGTTGTTGTTTTTGTTTTTGTTATTACTTTGTTATTGTTATTGTTATTTCTTTTTATTGTTATTGTTATTTCTTTTTATTGTTGTTTCCTGTTCAAATTTTTATAGGCTGTTTGTTTACGGCAACTTATGCCTAAGTCGGCAGTCGCCAGATAGCCCATTAAATAAAATAAAAAAAAAATCCTTTGCCTTCTGCCCTATCTGCGTGTCGGCGAAGATGACTTTGCAGACGTGCTGGTGTTCCGTGTTGTCCCGTTTCTTACGGAACTTCACGACTTCCACCACGTTGGCCCACGGCTGGTTTCTGCATATCTCTTCCTTAATTTCCAGGCCACTATGTTGGCCTATCCAGGGGTCTAATTGTCGTCACACTATACTGCGGTGTGCCTGTATCTGGGGGGGAGTGCTAGGCTGGAGCCCTATTTCTCCTAGCACCTTCTGACCTTCTTCCTTAGTTAGGGTCTCCACGTCTGCCTCTCTTTCACAGACTGCGGAGTAGCCGACCGGGGTGTCGATCAATCTCGGGATAGCCGCATTGAGCTTCCCGAAGATTATCTGGAACACCGTCCCACGATCCGGCTTTGCTTGTCCAGCAATGGTCCTTAGTGGGACTCTGGTGGCTGGGTGGGAGGCCATTTTCTTCTTTCCTTGCAGCCCCTCTGACTAGGGGGTGCAAGTCTCCTTTACCAGTGCCTCTTGTGTTGTGGCACGGCTTATCTTCTTATGTATATGTGTAAGTGTGTGTGTAATTCGGTTAAAAATTTTACGTTTGAATTATTCTACTTTTTCTTTTTCCTTGGGGGTGAAAAGAGCCCCCCCCCCACGTTCGCCGGCCGCCTGGATGGAAATGAAGATTGCCTTTTAGGTGAATGATGATGATGATGAATGAGATGAGTCCGGGTGGGATCCTCTCAGGGGTGTGATTGTATGGCGGACTTATTGACAATGCCGCCCCCTCGAGGGTTTTGAATCGCGACCGCTCCCCAACATACCATAGAGACGGTTATATGTCTCTCTATGGTCCTGGAAGGGGCCTTCGCCGTAATGGGCACCGAAGGTTGCAGTCCGTCCCTTGTCCGGAATGTTTCTGACATTGTTCTCTACTGTGGGCTACTCCTCAAACCAGCTTCCTCCAATGCTCCCAATTATGGTCAAGCAACTGCCCGACATAGTTGGGACGAAACATGAATGGCAATTTCACTTCACATCTGACGGCGGTTCACGCAGGGAGGTGAGCCGAGGACTTAAGCAGTCATCTGCTTAAGTGGGGCCGCTGTAAATAAGGTTGATGATAATTATTAGTGAGTGAATGATGATTGGGGTGGGGTGACACCAGGGTATTACTCTCTTTTGTGATATTTGGCCCTAAAAATTAGGAACCAAATTTTCGGAGGCGTAGGCAAAAATTGCCTGAAAATTTTCCTCCTCTACCAGTTGGTAAGATGCTTCTCCGAGAGGTACTTCTGCCAAGAATTCTGATCTAGCCAAGTCGTATTGATTTGATTGATTTGATGAAAAAAGTGGTGAAAATGTGTAGTAGTTATTGATAGTGTTGAAGTAGATTATTATTGCCCTGGAGCAGAGGGCATCACAGGCATGTTTCTCTTTTCTTGATTTCGATGGTTTCCTCCATTTTGGTTGGATCAGCGTTAGCTGACCTTCCCCTAGTGTTTAACTACTCTTGCCTTTTTTGTTTTAATCTTTCCTTTTTTTATATAAATATATATATATATTTTTATAAATAATTTTTTTCTATATAGATTTATCCTCCGTCATTGATTAAGGCATTCAAGCCTTTCAAATTTGCTTTTGCTAACTCGTAGCTTGTTTTAATTTTTACTTAGTATTATACAGTTTTATTAAGTTTCGCCTTTGGGGCATTTCGCCCCATTTACTCATCATGTTCACTTGTTGTGCTTGGTTGGGCACTTCGCCTCTTTTTGTTTAATTTTGGTTTGCTTTATTTATTTTTACTTATTGGGCACTTCGCCTCTTTTTCTTAATTTTTGTTTGTCTTTGTTAGGGGTTTGGGCACTTCGCCTCTTTTGTCAATTTGGTATTTTGTCAACGTTAATTCTTGTTGTTGGGCACTACGCCTCTTTTTGTATCTGATATTTCGGAGAAAAAACTGTGGTTGGGCACTTTGCCTCTTTTTTATTTGTCTTTGTCTTTGCTTGAGTAGAGTCAGTATGAATGGTGAGCTTGTGAACTGATCTATTTGCGTCCGGTGCTCTCCTTGTAGCCCGTCCTATAGCTTGCGGCAGTAAGTCGAGGCCCGCATCTATTTGCGGGAGGATCTCGCTTTCGACTTTTTCCCAGATCTTTCTCTCTAGCCTCTGAAGGACTATATTCAGTGGTTCGAGTCCTGCTCTTGCGTGCAGTTCCGTCTGCCGAATATAGTCCAGTCTCCTCGCGCCGTCATAAGCAGGGTAGCCTTGTTCTGGACTCTCTGCATGTGTTTGAGAGAGGATGAACTGGCCGCCTGCATAACCACCGCGGGGTACATCAGAACTGGTCGCACCAGAATGTTGTATAGTTTTCTGATGTTTCCCAAGTTCTCTTTTGGCTAGGGAGACTCGACTGTTAATGTGCGCCTTATACCCCGTTGAGGTGAGGCGCAGACCCAGGACTTTACCCTCGTTGGAGTACGGGTAAAGCTCGTCATTGACGATGACGTCGTCCCTATTTCGGCGGTTCATAGGGAGGATTTGAAACTTTCGTCGGTTTGTTTTAATTTTCCACTTTCTTTCGAATCGGTTGATGTTCTCGATATCGGTAGCTGTCTCCCTTGCTTGAAATCCAGCGTTACTATAGGAACTGGGGATGATTTGAGTGATGTCGTCTGCAAACTGAAGATACATCACATCCTCCCCGACTGGAGCAGGTAAGTCCAACGTGTACACAAGGTACAGTAGCGGACTCAGACAGCTACCTTGTGGAACCCCCGCCTCTAGCTCAAATATGGGTCCTCTGTTGCCCTCGATCGAGATACGGGCTGTTCTCTCCATGATGTAGTCACAGAGGACCCTTTCCAGGACCGGGTTTAGCTGGAGGCCTAGGATCTTGAATTGTACACCTCTCAGCCAAACCTTGTCGAAGGCCTTCTGTACATCGCGCAACACCACATCTACGTACCTCCCATCAGCTTTGCAGTGGGCTAGCTTTTCGGTTAGGAGGGCAAGGGCTGTATCAGTCCTCCGCCTCCTGCGAAACCCGTGCTGCTGAGGGTTGTGAGCTTCCAGCTCGGTCAGCTGATCTTGTAGCCTATTGGCTAGAAGCTTCTCGTAGATTTTACCTACAAACTCCAGGAGGGATATTGGCCTGTAGTCCACCAGTTGATCTGGGGGTTTGTTCCCTCTAGGGATAAAAATGATTTTGGCCATTTTTAGCCCATCGGGGAAGTAGCCCGTATTCAGGGAAGCGTTGAAGATGTTAGTGATTCCCTGAATGATCTGCCGGGGGGCATGCACCAGATTGTTCTTAGTGATGCCCGTCCAGCCTGGTGCCTTTTGTTTCAAGGTTTTTAAGACTTTCATGACCTCTACCGTTGTTATTGGTCGGCCATGGTCCACCATTTCCCTCCTTTCGTCAACGTAGGCTTGTGGGTGCGTTCGATGTATGATCTGGTTGAGTTCCTCAATCAGATGGTCTTCGAATTCCTGGTCAAATTCTGCATCGTCCTCTGGTGTTATTGAGAAGATTTCCTTCCAGAACGTGCGGAATCTTTCCTCCAGGACCGCCGGATCCTCCAAGTAGTCATCGCCCTCCTTGATGCGGGTCTTTCCTCTACTTGGAAGGCCTTTTAGTTTTTTCACTAGGCGCCAGAATTTGTCGGGGGCCATCTCGCTGTCCAATCCGGCTATTAGGCTGTTCCAGATTTCAGCCTGTTGTTGGCTAATAGCCAGCTTTAGCTCGTCGCGTAGGCGACGGAGTAGCGAGCTTTGCTCCCGATTAGTACCTGTTCTTCTTATCTCTTCGTACACCTCCCGGTGCTCACTGGCGATCTTTCATCTCTTCGGTCCAACGAGGTTGTGGAAGAGTCTTGTACCCTGTCAAGGGTACGCACTCGCGATCAGCCTCGATGATGAGGGCTGTTATCCTCTTCAGTTCCCCGTCGATCTCCTCTAATGTGGCCTCGCTTAGGTCGGCTGGTTCGTAAACGTCTAGGATTTCTCCGTAGCGTTCCCGGACGGCCGAGGTGTAGCTCTAGCGGAGAGGGACCGGAATCTGGATCGGAGCGAGTGAGATGGTAGTTAAGATCGCCATATGGTCGCTGGGCACTGCTGGTCCTGGCTCGCTATAGTAATTGAACGGTAAGCCACCATTTGTCATGATTATGTCGGGCTTGGTTGCTGCCCGAGAGGTGATATAGGTCGGAAATTCCGGTCCTATCCTCTGGATGTTTTTACGTCTCATAATCATTTCCAAGTTGTGGCCTCTGTTATTCGTATTACCATAGCCAGCCGTTCGGCATCTGGCGTTGAGGTCGCCCCCAAGGAATACCATCCTGCCGTGACCGAACAAGATGTAGAAGTTGTTGATGGGCAGGTACGCTCTACGAGGGGGTTGATACGCCGCCGCGATCACGAGGTTGCCCACTAATGTAGGCATCTCAATCGCCACGAATGACTCGTCCAGTTCTGGAAGGTGCCTGAACGAGAGATTCTTTTTGATTGCAATCGCGGCGCCGTCAAACCTCTCCTGAGAATGGTTTTTAGCAACTACTCTGTAGCCCGGTATCTTTATTTGGTATGATGACGTGTCGATACCGTGCTCCGAAATCAATATGATGTCGGGGTCTAGCACACGGAATATGTTTCCATACGCCATTTGCTTTTCCCTCCCATCCATTGACATTGAGAGTTACTATCTTCAACCTGTTGTTCGGGTTTTCCATTCTCTTTTCTGGCTCCTAGTGTTTATTAGTAAAGGGACGCTTTTTCCCGTTCCTCTTCTTTTTAAAATCCGCTGTGGGTAGTTCTTCCAGCGTGTCCCTGTAGAAGGTGATGTTGTGACTATTGAGGGCCTCTTCGACTACCTCTTCATCACACTGGGCATCATAATCCCACTTATAAAACTTCTTTTTGATACCAACTAGGATCCTGTTGGTATCGTTATCCTTAGGGAAGGGGAGTTGTTCGGATGCATAGATCCTTAGATTCAACTCATCAGCGTCTAAAGTTTTCTTAGTTGCCCGCTTCTTCTTCCCGCTCTTACTAACGCTTGGTGCGGCATCAGTATCTGAGGACTCCGTTGACTCAGTCATCAGAGCTCTCCTTTTCATTCCTGTTGTCGATCTTTGTCCTGACAGCAGCTTCCCTTTCTTTCCTGGCCTCTACTCTGGGATCCGGCCTTTTGGGCTTCTCCCCCGTAAGGGGCGCGGCGATTTGCCATCCTGGCCGCCGTGCTGACGGGATCCAGCGCTCCGTCCGGCCCCAGCTTAGCCTCTCTTCCTTCCTTCAAAATACTTGTTTCCTCTCTTTTCACACAACCTCTCCCACAACTTTCTCTGGTCAGCCTCTAATTTCACAGGGTAGATGCTGACCTTCCTTTCAGCCAACCGTCCCGCATCGGGGCTGAGGGGGTGGGGGACAAAGTTCCCTAACCCCTGAGCTCCGGCCTGGGGTGGCTGGTTTTTAACAACCTGCTTCATCCCCACCCATACCTTCCACACATCCCTTTTCCTCTCCTCTTCACAATCTATATTTTTTACGCCGTGTCTAAGGTGGAGCTGCCATGCCGATGGACTGCCAGGCCATCAGGCGAGAGGGGTGGTCCCAAATGGCGGCGCCTGGCTCTGCCGGGCTTGTAAGCACCTCTCGCAGTGCGGGCTACTGCGAGAGGTGTGCGCGATTGCATCCCGTGTTTAAAAAAGGGTCACCATGCCCAATGATGAAGATCAAAAAAGACAAACCCAACCCTCAACTTCCCCTGTTCCATCAACGGAGCCGCCCTCGGGCAACTCCAGCAAAAAAATGGAGGTCCCCCCCCCCTGTGCTTGCACAGGGGACCCTCCATATTTCTCTAACCGGAGAGGAGGCTTACTCCTCTCCTTCGCCTACGGGTGCAGGGGACTCCCCCTCACCCCCTTCTCTGGAGGTGCTTTCGGGCACCTACCTTTTCCCAGCGGCAGTCCCCTCTTTTCTTTCCAAGGGGACTGCCAAGAAAGCCAGCAGGCAGCCCTTAGCCAGCCGCTCCCCATCAAAGCGGCTCGGTAGGGCAAACCCCCTTAGGGAGGAGAGGGAAGCCAGGCCCCTTCGGTCGATCCCTCAAAAGACCTGCTGGCAAGAATTTTAAACCTTGCTGGCAAGAATTTTAAACCTTGCTGGGGTCAAGGCCTGTGCCTCCCCACACAAGACTGGCGACACTGCCAAGGGGACCTGCGATGTCCTGGGAGGGGATGGCCAACTGGAGGCCCCTCCTGTGATAGACATGGTCCTTGAGGAGACCCAGCCTCAGACGGTAGGGCCTTCCATGGGGGGGAATTCGGGCTCGGCGCCAAGCACCGAACCCGAGTCCGCCCCCATGCAAGGTCCTCCTCAAATGGCTGAGGGCTCCGAGGCAGTAGAAGGAGGGGAGGGATCTCCTCCGACAGGTGCCCCTACGACAACCAGGACCTTCTCCATTTCGGAGAGGGACCTGGCTGAGGCCGGTCCATCTGGCCTGGGGGCTTCTGCCGGCGGAGGTGAAAAGCGGATTCATTCCCCGCCCTCCTCTCCAAAAAAGAAAAAGACTAAAAGGACGAAAAAGACTCGGGGCTCCTCTCCATCCGCGGGGGCTGCGGGGACGGATGGGTCTGCTGCCACTTTGGTAGGCGACCAAGCCAAGATCGGCACATCCGGCCCCTCTACCCCCTCGTGTGCGGAGCCCCTGACTAAGACCAAGAGTGCACAGGGCGGAGCCTCGATGACATCGGGGCCCCTCATTCAGAGGTTACCTGGCGTTTTCGAGCCCGCTGGCTTCAAACGCTTCCTCGTTATTCGCTCCACTGATGGCACCATGTTGTCCAAGGGCAACATGATCCATCAGAGGAGAGGATTAGCTAGTGCAATTGGTAGAGAGCCGAAGGTGACCCGTTTCTCGGACGGCAGCCTTCTGGCGAATGCGGCGAATCCCGCCGAGGCGGCCAAGATAAGTGCTCTTCGGACACTTCATGGCACCCCGGTGAGTGTGACGCCGCACTCTACCATGAACTTTGTGAAAGGAGTAGTTTATGCGAGGGAACTCGTTGACTACTCCATTGAGGACATCACCCTAGAGCTGGCCGACCATGGGGCGGTCAAGGTCGAACGTGTGATGAGAAAACAGGGAGGGGCTTCGAGACCCACCCCTACACTCTTCGTCACGTTCGACTGTGACAAGCTCCCTGAGTCGGTGCGTGCCGGTTGGTACCGCTACCGCGTGAAGGCATTCGTGCCACTGCCGCGGCGGTGCTATTACTGTCACCGCTTCGGCCATACGAATCGCTCATGTAGACGTGCAAAGTCGGGGTCACCCGAAGTCTGTGTAAATTGCTCCACGATAAGTCCAAATCGTGTGTGGCCAAGTGTGTCAATTGCGGAGAGCCGCACCCTGCTTCTTCGAAGCAATGTGGTGCATATCTCCTGGAGAAAGAAATCCTGGCCGTTCAGGCCCAGGATAGACTCTCATTCCGCGAGGCTAAGGACTTGGTCCTGGCGTGCCCAGCTCTGCCTGGGACGTCATATGCCTCAGTAGTTCGAAAGACACCCTCTGCTCCTGGCCCATCCAGGCATACGAGCACGGTTGTTTCCGCGCCCATTCGGAGCCCTTCTGCGGGCTCTACCCAACCTGGGCGCTCCCCTGGTAAAGCTGGCGGCAAAAAGGGTTCATAGCCAGCCCCGGCTAAAACCAGGGCTCCCCCCTCTTCCCCCAGCGTGACCGTTTCCCGCAAGGCGAAACGGCCACGCGCCTCCACAAAGTCGTTAGACTCACAGGAGGCAATACCCCTGAAGATGGTCGCTAGGCCATCTTCAGGGGTTTCTAAAGCTGTCCCCCGAAAGGAGGACAGCAACAAAGGAGCTTCGGCTCCTTCGCCCACGCCCCGAGGTGGAGCGAGTGGCTCGGAGACGGTGGTTCCTCGAAAAGAGGCCCCCCCCGCCTCCGAAGCCGCAGCGCCCGCCTAAGGTTTCGAGGCGGAGGGAGGAAAAGACTCGCATGGCGAGCCCAACCTCCCCCAATTAGTCCGGCCAACAGCGCCCGGGGTTCTGCCCCCGGGAAGCGTACGGCCTTGCCCGTGAGGGTCTTCAATTCGAGGAGGGCCCCCGCGTCTCCTCCGAGCTAGGCCTGGAGGGCATATTCCTTCAATGGAATTGCCGTGGACTCCGGGCCAACTGGGAGGAGCTGCGGAGGCTCGCCTCGTCCCGTTCCCCGTTAGCTATTTTTTTTCAGGAGACCATGCTAGGCGCGTGCCCCCTGCCTGCCCTCCCGGGATATAAGGGTCTTGCGACCCCACCACCGCGGGATGGCCGGGCTGGGGGATGCTCGGTTTACACCCGGCATGATGTCTCCGTTCTTCCTTTCTCTTTAGATACCTCCTTTCAGGCAGTGGCTGTGCAGCTGCACCTGGATAGGAGGTATACTATCATTTCTGCGTACATTCCACCGTCAGCTGACTTCGACGCGGGGGACTTCCGCCGCGTCGTGGCACGGTTGCCGAGGCCCTATCTCTTGCTTGGAGATCTGAATGGCAGGCATCCTCTCTGGGGAGATTACTCCATAAATCCCAGGGGACAAGTCCTTGCCGATCTGATCGAAGAGCTCGAGATGGGTGTCCTAAACGTGGATGAGTTTACGCATCACTGTCCGAGAACCGCTTCATTTTCTTGCCTTGACCTATCTTTGTGCCTCTTCGGATGCACAGCCTGATTTTGATTGGGGGGTGGTCGATGACCTCCATGGTAGTGATCACTTTCCCATTCAAATATCATTTTCAGGGCAACTGCCGCCTGAGAGACCACCTCGGTGGTGCTTGGCGTGGACGCGGTGGCCTGCATTTCAGGAAAGGACTGAATTCTCTATCTCAGTCTAGGAGTTTAGGTCGGTAGATGAGGCCGTTGAGTTCTTCTCCGGCAACCTCATCGCCGTGGGCCTGACTACTATTCCTAGGACGTCTGGCCGTTTTGCACGCCGACCACTCCCATGGTGGTCGGCCGAGTGTGAGACGGCCCTCAAACAGAAGCGTTATGCCTACATGCGCTATAAGCGCCGCCCGAACGATTTCACTGTCGCTGAATTTCGTCGGGCTAGGGCTAGGTTCCGGTATATTTCGAAGCACGCCCGCCGCTCTTCTTGGCGGGCATACGTGTCTTCACTTAACGGGAAGACCCCTTTAGCTGAGGTGTGGAAGCGAGTCAAAAGGATTCGGGGCAAGTTCTCGCAGGACCCCCCTCCCGTTCTCCAGGAGAATGGGACCGCAATCTCGGACCCCGCGTCCGTGGCGGAATCCTTAGCGACCGCTTTTTCCGCATTCTCTAGTCGTGATGCTGCTCCGCCAGCATTCAATGCACGTCGTGATGTCGTGAAAGGCCGCCGGCTGGACTTTTTCTCCAGAGGCGGAGAACCCTTCAACGACAAGTTTACTGTGAGTGAGTTGCGTTCCGCTCTCGCTTCGTGCGCGGACACCGCCCATGGTCCGGACGATGTCCCGTACGCCATGCTTCGACACCTGGGTGAGCGAGGCATGGCCTTTCTGTTAGATTTGTTCAACAGGATCTGGGTGGAAGGTCTTCTCCCAGACTCCTGGCGAATCGCTACTGTGCTCGCCTTTCGCAAGCCGGGGAGTGATCACTCTACTCCGACCGGTTTCCGCCCAATCTCTCTAACCTCTTGCGTGTGCAAGTTGATGGAGAAATTGGTAAATGTTATATTAGCCTATTTCCTGGACAGCGGAGGCCATCTGTCTTCTGCACAGTGCGGCTTCCGTAAGTTCCACTCCACGTCGGATGCTCTGCTCCGACTGGAAAATGCCGTCTGCGAGGCTTTCCTTCGTAGACAGCACTACGCCACGGTGTTTTTTGATCTGGAGAAGGCCTATGATACCGCATGGCGATACGGTATCATGGAGACTCTCCACACGATGGGGGCGAGGGGACGCCTCCCAATGTTTATATCTGAATTTTTGCGAGATCGTCGATTCCGCGTACGGTTGGGGGGAGCCCTCTCCGGCCCAAAGGAGCAGGAAGAGGGTGTCCCGCAGCGAAGTGTCCTCAGTGTCACACTCTTTGCCCTGAGCATCAACGGCATCACATCGGTGCTGCCGGAAGATGTTCTCGCTACGCTCTATGTGGACGACCTTTCGATCTCTTTTGACGCGGCCCAGATGCCAACTCTGGAGTGTCGACTCCAACAGGCATTGAACCGCGTCTCTCGCTATGCCGAAGCGCACAGGTTTCGGTTTTCTTTTGCCAAGACTAAGGTGGTGCACTTCTGCCGCCATCCACGGCTTCACCCCGACCCAGATTTGTTTGTTAATGGGGTGCGCCTGGATGTGGTTGAGTCGCACCGTTTCCTTGGTCTTGTATTCGACCGAAGCCTCACCTGGGCGGCTCATATTCGCAGCCTTAGGGTCTCTTGTACCCGCGCCATGGACATTCTCCGTTCCGTGACGTTCAGCGCTTGGGGCGCTGATAGGGCTACCGCCTTACTTTTTTATCGATCCTTTGTTCGCTCGAAGCTCGACTACGGATGCGAGTTTTATGCATCCGCAGCCGAGCGTTTATTGCGGAAGGTGGATTCGATCCACCACACCGGCCTTCGCCTTGCGACCGGTGCTTTCCGCACTTCCCCCATTGAGAGCCTGTTGGTCGATGCTGGGGAGATGCCACTCGCTCTGCGCCGCGTGCAGTGCATCACTCGCCTGTACTCGCGAGCCCGGCGCCTCCCTCAGTCGCCAACAGCTCTCAGTGCATCCGCAGCTGATCTCGATGGTGCCTATGCCGCCGAGAGACGCCAGTCATACCCTAAGCCCTTTGGGTTTAGGGCCAGGAAACTCCTTCGAGAGGTAGATATAGCTCTCGGGCCGGTGGCGCCCCTGGTTCTGCCCAGGACGCCACCCTGGAGGGTACCACATTTGGCTATTTGTCGCCACGCCTCTGCGCCGGGAGTATTGCGTTCGACCTTTTTGGAGCACACATCGTGTCACGCTGGTACCGTGCCAGTGTATACGGATGGCTCCAAGTCCCAAGAGGGGGTCGGCTTCCACGCCGTATCCCCTCTGTTTGAAGTCAGCGGGGCTCTACCAGGCGCTGCGTCTGTCTTCACGGCCGAGCTGGTGGCAATACACCACTCGGTACGGGAGATTACGCGACGTGCCCGGTTCGGAGACCGGATTGTGATCTATAGCGACTCACAAAGCGCCCTGAGTGCTCTCGGTGCATTGGAATCTCCGCATCCCCTGGTTCGCGATATCCGTGACGCCACGGTTTTGGCGAGCCGGGCAGATGTCGAGATTATCTTCTGCTGGGTTCCTGGACATGTAGGAATTGCAGGGGAATGAGGGCGCCAAAGAGTCCGCGAGGACTCTGCGACCGGACCAGCGTTTCGCTCTTCCTCACACCGACTACTTGGCTGGAATACGGGCAGCTCTTCGGACTGCTTGGCAAAGAAGATGGGAGACGGTCGAAGGGAACTTAAAGTTGCGTGCCATTGCGCCGCGACTGTTCCCATGGACCTATCCCCCAATGCCGCGGCGGCTTCAGGTTGCTTTCTGTCGTCTCCGAATCGGACACACTCGTGTGACGCATCCCTATCTGATGGAGCGCTCGCCTGCGCCCTATTGCAACGACTGCGTCGTCCCCCAGACTGTTCGGCATATTCTTGTCGAATGTCCCAGTCTGGGTGATCTTCGCGCACGATACCTGTCCCAGTACCGGGATGGGCGGGATCGCTACCGCCTGTCCCTTGTGCTCGGGACAGATTCGTGCACATTGACTTGTGGACTTGTTGACTTCTTGGGGGAGGCCGGCCTTCTCCCTATTATTTAAGCAAGGTTTGTTTGTTTTTTTGTTTTGTTTTGTTGTTTTTTTGCATTTGTTTTTTTTGGTTTTGTTTGTTTTTTTCCTTTAGTTGCACGCTCCTGCGCCGGGGGGACCTCTCCCCGACGCGCCAGCTTGCTTCCTTTCCCCCTTTTGGGGTGTTGTTTTTTTTTCTTTTCTCTCTTTAATTTTATTTTAAAGTAGCCTAGAACTAGGCCAGTTTTAATACGGCGACTAATGCCCAAGTAGGCAGTCGCCAGATGAGCTCTTAAAAAAAAAAAAAAAAAAAATTGGGGCTTCTCCTGTGGCTTCCTTTCTTGCTTGTCCGTTGGTTGAGTTTCTTTAGGAACCATCTGTAGTTGGAGGACGTCTCCTGAAGGGGGGTCGTCCGGGAACCACATCTGGTTCAGGCCATTTTTTTACCAGCATCTGGTTTAGCTCCTTTGCGAAGCAACCTGGCTGGGTTAGATTCCTGACATGTGCATACAGGATGCACATCAGGATTTTTGTAGACTCCTCATTCTGTATTTTCAGGTATGTCTTGTTGATAGCCGCCACAGGTTGGGCTGCTTTGGCGACTTGGGCGTGCGAGGTGTGCGCTTTCCTAGTCGCCTCTTCTAGACTATTTCTTTGTTTGTTCTTTATAATTTCTTTCTTTTTCGGACCGGCCATTGTCATTGTCCGGTGTCCTTGACCACAATTGATGCATTTCTCACGAGGGCTCTGGCAGCTCTTCCAGTGGTGACCGGGTTCGCTGCATCTGGAGCATAGCTCCTCGGGTGCCTTACAGTCTCTTGTCGTGTGTGCCTCCATTTTGTAACAGCGGAAGCAGAACTGGACTGAGTGGAATTCTTCCCTCTGCTCCCCGCTGATTTTGGCGTTGAAAAGCAGGAGCCCAGACTCCTTCGCCTTCCTTGCCATGGAGGTTTCCCCGAAAACAATCTTGAAAACGTGAGCGTAATCCGTATTATCTTTTTTATTTCTGAATTTAATAATTTCGGTCACTTTTGCCCAAGAGTGATTTTTGAGAATTTCCTCCTTTATCTCATCTCGTGAATGTTCTCCTATCCACGGGTCTAATTTCCGGCAGATCACACTCCTGTGTGATTGGATCTGCGGGGAAATAGCTGGTTGTAGGCCAAGCTCACGAAGGACTTCAATAGCCGCCTCTTTTGTCAACGCTTCTATGTCTTTTTCCGTCTCACCGACGGCGACATAACCCACGGGAACTTCTAATAACCTTATCATGGCTATTTTCAACTTCCCGTATACTGCTTCAAAGACCGACTCTCTAGCGGGCCTGTTGTGCCCGCTTATGGTGCGCAGCGGCACCCGGGGAAGCTGGTTTTGTGCCATTGTTCTGCACGGCCCCCTAGGGGCGATGAACCACTGTGGGGTAGCTCCTGCTTCGTGGTTATCTGTGCGCTTGCCAACTTATAAAATTGTTTGAACTGTCCAAAATAATGACAAATTTTTCTAAGTTTTTTGAGATCGTTTGTGGGGGGGCATCCCCCCCCCACCGTTGCAAGCGAGCTTCCATGAACGTGAACTGCTGGATGGAGGGATGAGATGAATGTGGGTGAACCCGGAGAGGCCCCTCAGACGGTTGGTTGTGGCGGACTTAATGATGGGTGGTGATTGAATCAACTACCACCACCCGAGGGGTGCCGTCCCGTCCGGGGTTTGGTTATCGATGCTGCTTCCAACTTACACAGGGACGGTTGTGTGTCCCCCTGTGGTCTTGGCCGGAAACTACCCTCAGAGATTAGAGCGAACTCTTCCCCAAAGCTTTCAGCATCGCCTCGTAACCGGGTTGCCACTGACGCCGAGTTCTGCAGTGGGCTAGTCCGCAAACCTGCTTTCCTGGGCGCCCCCAATTATGCCTATCACACGAACGGCATAGTTGGGACGTGGCAAGATGAATGGCAGTTCAGTTCATTTCAGCTCCCATGCCCCGGCATGGGGGGGGGGGGGGGAATGCGTGGTCGAATTAGCCCGACATTCGTGGACTTGTAGTGCTCTCTTTATAAAAGTATTCTCTCTTCTTTTCCCCGTAGGGAAACGTGAATAAATTCACGTATAAAGCCTCGTTGCTTTATCGGCGAAAAACGTCTTCAGAGTTAGGTGAATTTGCAGAAATTTTCTATCCCGTCAAGTCGTGATGATGATGGTATATTTATTTGAAAAAGCACAAGACATTATTATAAATTAATTTATATAATGTTTTTAGTAACAGTGTTGAAAAAAAGGAAAAATTTATCGAGGAGAAGGATTTAGTAGAAGGCATAGGAACATATAGAAGGGGTTCTGGAGCATGTTACGCAGGAGCTCAGCTTTTTACATAGGGAAAAAAAAGTTTCTTTAACATTTCAATTTTTCCCCAATAATAGGGTTTGGTTTATATATTCTATTTACTGTTACATTGTTTGGTTGATATTTGCTTATCTATTCATTTATATATATACTCATATCCACTATATTAACATTTTTCACTCATTCTTGTTTATCGCTATATATTACACCTGTTTTTAATAGTATTATACAGTTTTACTCATATCTACTATATTATTATTTTACACTCATTCTCGATTGTTATATATTACACTTGTTATAGTTTATACTAGACTTAATAATTAGATTGTGTTCATTTATTAGCTTATTACTGCTAATTATTATTGCTACTTATTATTTATGTAATCATATTTATTTATTCACTGATTTTTTTTATTCACTATTTACATTGACATAACTTATTTATTTGTTTGTATTTATGCACTGTTTTATTCACTTATAATTTTCATTAATATAATTTAGTTATTTATGTAACCATATTTATGCACCATTTTGTTTTGTTATTATTCACATCACTATAAATTAATTATTTATTTATATTTATTCTACCAGTTACCAGTTACACTTTTTTATTTTTAGTTTATCTCCGAAGTCCTCATTCCGCACTTTATGCTCTTGAAAGTCGTTGCGTTGACGTGTGTAAGCTTGTGTCCGGTATATATACCGTTCCGCTACACATGAGACCTTCGATTTCCTTTGGGGACCATGGCCCTTCAAAGGTCCATTTGAAGTCCCCGTTTCGGATCCCTTGTACCAACTTCACCTGATTGTTTTTCTCTGGACGCCGTCCGATGCTACCGAAGACTCTTAGGTTGAGTTCCTCCCCGTCGAAAAAGAGTCCTTTTTCAAGGACTTCGGTTTTTTTCTGTGATAGGCACTCCAGGATACCTATCGCCAGATATTGTTCCAGATATTGGAACAATATCTGGTTCTCATTTACTAAACTCCCTTGACTTAGTAGAAAAATGAAATCAAATTACTATTTGCCCCAATGATAGGTTGGTAAGTTTTGACGTTTGCTCTCTCTTTACCAAAGTCCCTATTGATTCCATTTTAGATTATCTTAGTAATGAGCTTACTCATCATGAATTACCTCTATCTGTAAGTCATATTATTTCACTCATTAAGTTGTGAATTTGTGACTGTAAGTTCGTTTTTAATGGTGAATTTTACCAACAAATATTTGGTATGGCAATGGGCAACCCCTTATCTCCCCTACTCTCAAATTTGTATATGGAATTCTTCGAAAAACAATATTTACCTAATATCATTGATATCCCCTTAAAGTGGTATAGATATGTTGATGACATTTTAATTATCTTGCCTTTTAATATTGATGTAAATAATTTGCTTTCCAATTTAAATAACCAGGTACCTTCCATAAAATTTACTGTTGAATTAGAGAAAGACAATTGCCTTCCATTCTTAGATGTCTTAATACATAGGGAATCATTTAATTGCAATTTTAGTATTTATAGGAAACCAACCAACAACTTAACCTATGTCCACTTTTATTCAGGCCACCATCTTAATATTAAGATATCAATTTTTTCCTCTGTTTTTACGTGCGTTGCGCATTGTCAGTCCTCAATATTTGGATCAGGAAATTGAAACTATAAGAAAAATCGGTGCAGACTTGTGTTATCCATAAAATATACTTGATATTTGTTATAATAAAGCCAAAAAAAAGTTTTATAACGAAAGTACTATTGAGAAGGAAGCGCCCAAGAATATCCTCATTTTACCTTATTTTAATGGCTTTGAAACCGTAAAAACATTGTTAAAAACACAATGTAAATCTTGTTTCCTCTTATACTAATACTTTAAAAAGAATGTTAATAAAAAATTGCCCTAATGAAGCAAACAAATAACGTAATTTATAAAATCCCTTGTTTGGATTGCCCTTCATTTTATATTGGGCAAACTAGCAAGGATCTGAATGTGCGTATTAAGCAACATAAGTACTCTGTAAGCACTGGGCAAACATCAAATGCCATTTTTATCCATTTGAGTGAAAATTCCCATCGTATTAATTGGAAGGAGAGTTCTGTGATTGCCAAATCAAATGACTTTTTTTCACGAAATCTTTTAGAATCAGCATTTATACAACTGACTTCGAATTTTAATCTCAGCCCTGGAATGTATTTTTTGGATCCTTGTATCAAAAGAATGTTTAAGAATGACTTTAAAGATAAAATTTCTGAATTAATGATTGCCACATAGAAGTTATTTTAGCTTATTTATATAAAAAAAACCTTTCCTCATATTTTTCTCTTGTCATATTTTCTAGTTATCATGTGTAAACTTTTTTTTTGTTTTCATATTGCATATGTGATTCCCAAGCATTGGGAATCCGTAAACTTTTTTTTTTAACCCTGACGGCTCATCTTGTTAATAGGTTTTTTCCAGGTATCTGTTAATCCCACCCCTTTTAATCTTTATATCCCATATTTTCATTAATCAGGTGTATAAATATCTTTCTCTTTTTCCCTGTCTTTTAGTCTGCTCAGTAAAGGACCATTAGTCGAAAGGCCTCGCAGTTCTCCGTTGTTTAATTTTCCTCGTGGCTGTAACGTTATTCATAAATTCCTCACGTTCCTTATTTTCGTGATTCAGTTATACATATATATATATATATATATATATATATATATATATATATATATATATATATATATATATATATATGATGAAAATTAATGCAATATCGCAAGAAAAGATGAGGAATGTGGTTTAATTCCTCATATATATATATATATATATATATATATATATATATATATATATATATATATATATATATATATATATTTATTGTGTATGTACGATTACATTATCTATGGGTGTGTGGGGGAGGAATGATTGTGTTTGTATCGCGGCCCAAGATTGTGATGAATGATTTGTGCGACCTTGTGGAGTTATCGAAGGCCGCGTCCCCTTTGTCCTTCTCCACCCAAGAGGAACATACATATGAACGTGCAAACGCGCGTACACATACAACACACAGAAGCCAGGGGCAGTTATTATTATTATCATTAAATATTCCTTGGGTCCATTCTCCTACTCTTTCCTCAGGTTGAATTAAGTTCATTTACAGTACTTTTATGCCTCTGCACTCTGGAAAAATTTCGTGCCCTCCTAGCCCTAGTTTGTATCCCCAAGGAGGCGAGCATTCTGCAGCTGACATCTGTAGGATTGTGTCCTCTTCCATCCCCAATGCCTGCAGGAGGATCTACGGCTAAATTAGGTTTATCTTTCCTCTATCTTCAGTTTCTTTACACACTTTCACCGTTGGTTTTCGCCCAAAAGCTCCACATCTTCTCCTTCCTCACTCACCTATGCAGCTGCGGCAAAAAAACCCCAGTATTTTCCAAGGAGAATTTACTTTCTTCGCCTCTCCTGCCCCCCCCCCTCCTCCCCTCCTTTACCCCTGGCGCTCATGGAAGGAAGAAGGTCAATAAATTCGGAATATCGAACGTTTTACCTTCGTACGGAGTCGCTCAAAGACCTTCCTCTCGGTATATATTTACTTCGACTTCCCTTTATATTCACGCGTTAGAGCCCCTTTCGTTGTCAATAGGCTTTCTTTTTTGTAAATTAGGCCTACCTTTTTTTTAAAGGAATTAAATGATACGATGGGAATGGTTGAAAGTCGAATGTGTAGTGTTTAATTGCTGTCTTTGTATGCCGAGAAGATTTCTCCTGAAAAATGTTATTCAATTGCGCTGATGTTCATCTTTGATTATGTCAACCAAAATGTCGCAATTTAAGAATTAATGACCTTTACGCTACCAAAGCGTAAAGATGATTTTTGCTCAAACTAAATGTTTAATTCCACATAGAAAGTAAAAGTGTCTGACAATTCTCTTTCGTCTACGACAGATGTCGCTGATGTAACAAAGCGCATTTCCAAATGACATTTGTGTCGATTGGCGCATAATAAATAAGTTATGCTTATTAAGTATAAATGAACAAAAAAGGAAAAATAACATGAATAAAGAAGAGAAAAATGCTACAAAAATCACAAACTCGAGTTATTTACATAACAGGAAAACAAATAACGCTAACAACGGTTTGGACGCTGATCTCATACACACATAACATAATAACAAAACAACCACATAAATAAACAAACACACACTTTCACTCTAACTTATTTCGAACTTAACTCTAAAATTAGTTTATAGTACAGGGATTAGCGCGACCTCCACGCAACTTCCACCTCTCTGCAAACCTCCAACTTCCTTCCACTTCAATCATCTTCCTCCTTTACCGCTATCCAAAGATGGGCCAAAGACTAACACAGGTGCAGAAATCGTAACAATTAAAAGCTAGGAAAACAAAAACACCGTGCTCCGAGTCTCACGTTAAGCAGGTCTACAGGTCAACTTCCAAGCCTTTGACTCTTTTTCAGTCTGTCCTACCCTTACTTCTTTCTTCTTCTCCTCCCTCTCTCCCTCTCCCCCTCTCCGGAGATCTTTTTCCTCGGTGTCTTCAGGCCCCAAGGGAGCTACAAGGAAAATAAGTACCCTAGAAGACCTTACTGTCCATACAAGGAGGGTACTTTTGCCGCAATCCTCGAAGATCACTCGCGAGGATCTTAACGGTGATTTCGCAAGACTTTATCTAGTCTTGACTTGAACTGGTCAACAGATTCACTGTTGACAACTTCCGTCGGAAGTGCGTTCCAACTACCGCAGATACTATAAGTGAAGAATTTTCCACACAGATCACGGTGGTATCCCTTGAGTTCAAGTTTAAAGCCGTGATTTCTTGTTCCCCCCTCGCTGAGCTGGAAAATATCCGCGCAGTGAGGTCTGTCGAAGCCTCGAAGTATTTTAAATACTTCGATAAGCTGATCACGTAGTCTTCGGGTCTCCAGCGAGAACATATCTAATTCCCTTAGTCTATCATTATAACTCATATGCCTGATAGAGGGAAACTCGGGGTAACCGGGCCTCGCCCCCGGAGATCTAAAACTTTCTCTCCACTTTCCCTTTCATTTCATTTTATATAAGTTTACTGAAGACTGCGCTTGTCGCTTGGATTGCTCTCTTACATACTCGTGCGGTAAAGTCAAATTTGGGGGAAAATTTGGATCTGAATTTTCAATTCGAATGAGGCGTTTTATTTTGGTAGACCGCGTTGCTGTGTGTGACCTGAAATATTATCAGTGGTGATACGTTCGAAAGTGACTATTTTCTCCTTGAATATCCTCATTGAAGGCTAGTTGAGGGGAAGGCAGTGAGCCCTTCTTCGCTGCATCAAGGTAAAGTGCTGGTATTGTTCATTGGACAGTCTTTTTCCACCTTCACCATAAAATTTTCCTGTTCTCATAACGGACACGATGGGGGCGAGGGGACGCCTCCCAATGTTTATATCTGAATTTTTGCGAGATCGTCGATTCCGCGTACGGTTGGGGGGAGCCCTCTCCGGCCCAAAGGAGCAGGAAGAGGGTGTCCCGCAGCGAAGTGTCCTCAGTGTCACACTCTTTGCCCTGAGCATCAACGGCATCACATCGGTGCTGCCGGAAGATGTTCTCGCTACGCTCTACGTGGACGACCTTTCGATCTCTTTTGGCGCGGCCCAGATGCCAACTCTGGAGGGTCGACTCCAACAGGCATTGAACCGCGTCTCTCGCTATGCCGAAGCGCACAGGTTTCGGTTTTCTTTTGCCAAGACTAAGGTGGTGCACTTCTGCCGCCATCCACGGCTTCACCCCGACCCAGATTTGTTTGTTAATGGGGTGCGCCTGGATGTGGTTGAGTCGCACCGTTTCCTTGGTCTTGTATTCGACCGACGCCTCACCTGGGAGGCTCATATTCGCAGCCTTAGGGTCTCTTGTACCCGCGCCATGGACATTCTCCGTTCCGTGACGTTCAGCGCTTGGGGCGCTGATAGGGCTACTGCCTTACTTTTTTATCGATCCTTTGTTCGCTCGAAGCTCGACTACGGATGCGAGTTTTATGCATCCGCAGCCGAGCGTTTATTGCAGAAGGTGGATTCGATCCACCACACCGGCCTTCGCCTTGCGACCGGTGCCTTCCGCACTTCCCCCTTTTGAGAGCCTGTTGGTCGATGCTGGGGAGATGCCACTCGCTCTGCGCCGCGTGCAGTGCATCACTCGCCTGTACGCGCGAGCCCGGCGCCTCCCTCAGTCGCCAACAGCTCTCAGTGCATCCGCAGCTGATCTCGATGGTGCCTATGCCGCCGAGAGACGCCAGTCATACCCTAAGCCCTTTGGGTTTAGGGCCAGGAAACTCCTTCGAGAGGTAGATATAGCTCTCGGGCCGGTGGCGCCCCTGGTTCTGCCCAGGACGCCACCCTGGAGGGTACCACATTTGGCTATTTGTCGCCACGCCTCTGCGCCGGGAGTATTGCGTTCGACCTTTTTGGAGCACACATCGTGTCACGCTGGTACCGTGCCAGTGTATACGGATGGCTCCAAGTCCCAAGAGGGGGTCGGCTTCCACGCCGTATCCCCTCTGTTTGAAGTCAGCGGGGCTCTACCAGGCGCTGCGTCTGTCTTCACGGCCGAGCTGGTGGCAATACACCACTCGGTACGGGAGATTACGCGACGTGCCCGGTTCGGAGACCGGATCGTGATCTATAGCGACTCACCTTGCGCCCTGAGTGCTCTCGGTGCATTGGAATCTCCGCATCTCCTGGTTCGCGAAATCCGTGACGCCACGGTTTTGGCGAGCCGGGCAGATGTCGAGATTATCTTCTGCTGGGTTCCTGGACATGTAGGAATTGCGGGGAATTAGCGCGCCGATGAGGGCGCCAAAGAGTCCGCGAGGACTCTGCGACCGGACCAGCGTTTCGCTCTTCTTCACACTGACTACATGGCAGGAATACGGGCAGCTCTTCGGACTGCTTGGCAAAGAAGATGGGAGACGGTCGAAGGGAACTTAAAGTTGCGTGCCATTGTGCCGCTACTGTTCCCATGGACCTATTTCCCAATGCCGCGGCGGCTTCAGGTTGCTTTCTGTCGTCTCCGAATCGGCCACACTCGTGTGACGCATCGCTATTTGATGGAGCGCTCGCCTGCGCCCTATTGCAACGACTGCGTCGTCCCCCAGACTGTTCGGCACATTCTTGTCGAATGTCCCAGTCTGGGTGATCTTCGCGTACGATACCTGTCCCAGTACCGGGATGGGCGGGGTCGCTACCGCCTGTCCCTTGTGCTCGGGACAGATTCGTGCACATTGACTTGTGGACTTGTTGACTTTTGGGGGGAGGCCGGGCTTCTTCCCTTTATTTAAGGTTCCTTTTTTTTATTGTTTTGTTTGTAGGTTGCACTCTCCTGCACCGGGGTGAGGGGGACCTCCCCCCGCTGCCGAAGATTGCTTCGATTGTTAAGTTTTTCCAATTTATATCATTGTTAAGTTTTCATATTTTTACTTTAAAGTAGCCTAGTTCTAGGCTGTCGTGTTTTTCGGCGACTTATGCCCAAGTGGGTAGTTGCCAGATGGGCTCCATAAAAAATAAAAAAAAAAATTTCTCAAAACGGATCCCTAAAATCACACCCTCACGCACAAATACACACGCCCAGAAACTCGGTTCTCACGATTCCCTTCCTAATTACATCCTTGGGTGATATGAAGGAGTGATGGAGACCAGGCGCATAGCCTTTTAAAAGATTTACGCTGAGCTAAATATTGCTTTCGTACGCTTCATCGACATCCCCATTAGATATTCGGCTATATGTGCAAGGGAGGTGGACACTGAAGTCCTCACTTCCCCGCGTGCTATGGAAGCCCTATTCAAAATCAACCTCAAGCCACTAACGCCACCACAAATACACTCCCATAGGAGCATTATCTGCCGCTGCCTCGACCCCTGGGTTGGAAAACACTCTACAGACGAGATAACGGAGGAGATTCTTCGGAATCACTCGCGGGCGAAAGTAGCCGAAGTGATAACATTCAAAAGCTACACCCACTTATTTAAAGTAGTCTTCACAGAAACAACTATAGCGATCAAATCAAAAGAAACTGATTGCAATGATACAATCCAGAAATGCCTTAATTGTGGTGGCCCAGATAAGACTATGGCTATGGTGTATCCCGTCAAAAAGGAACAAATCAAAGCGGCAAAAAATAGGAAGAGAGGAAAGTTAACGCCACCTTCGCGAAGGTTGCCAAGGCTGCGGTCGCAGAAAGTAGTGTGGCCCCACAGCCTACTATACTGCAAAACGAGAACGAAAAATCAACCAAAATCATGTGTTGCATTTGCATTTACTATACACACATTGCCAACCTAACCCGGCCTAGTACTTTCGCGAAGGAGTTGAACACCATGCTCGTAAAAAACGGCATGGATGAAATGTAGTTTCCTCCAAACCCTCCGTCGAATGAAGTCCTTAGAGTAAATCTCCGACCGCAGAACGAGAAGAGCGGTCAAAAAGCTCAGGGTTCGAGTAATGCCCTTGAACGAGATCCGAGAGTCCAGGCTAAGGTTGCCCGGCAGAATGCTCCAAACAAACACACGAACACACACACACACAACAGAGAGAACTCAAACAGTTCCACGAGTCGAGCGGGAGGAAGACCAGGCTGCAAGGCCCAAGAAGGTGGAGCATACGCCTCGCCCTCAAAAGGCCTCGCAGTCACGTCGACCAAGTAGATCCTCGTCATCAAAAACTCGGGAACCCAGGTACATGTACTATACTACTCGAGGATGATCAACCTCAAGGTATATGCTGCCGAAGGGAACCAGTTTCCGGACGAGGCGGGCCCAGATGATATTGTTGATGGCCTAAGGGCCGGACAGTACAAATGGGACTACACGGCCGACACACCAGAAGATCTAGTTAAACAGGCTCTTTTCCGAGGACTCTTCAAATTCTCAACATACTTACATTGTTCTCTCGGACTCAGAGTATCGAAAGAAAAGATCCGACAAGGAGAGAACCCCACCAGGTTCCTCTCTAGGAGCTAAATTTGAGAGAGAATAAAACGCGCACCTACCAAAGTCAACTACGCTACAGTGCGAGCGTAATATCTAAGGCCAGCCGTAAAGCGAAGAAAATCTTACTGAAACATGACACCAACCCATATTGACATAACAAACCCAAAAATAACAACCCGATAACGACCCAAAATCCTAAATTTGACTTACCGTAGTGATACCCTATGACCAGTGATCTTAACAACTAACTTACTATGCTACTTTATACGTTATACCTAGTTTTGCTGGAGATGCCCTTCCAGCAGGGAAAAATAATCTTTCAAACTTATACTAAACTTATCTTTACTATTATTTTCAAAACCCTTTCACCACTATACCCTCTCACTTGTCTCTGTCATAATTTGTCCAATAGGTTTACTGAATTCACCGCTTGGATCGCCTTCTCGCTGACTCACTCACGCTTGGTAAAGCAATCACCAAAAGCATCTCCAGGACCCTTTCCTTCAAAGAAAATTTTCGCCGCCGAGGTTGGAAGTTTAAATACGAAGGAAGTTACGAAGAACATCATGTGTAAATCTGGAAGAAAATTCACACTCGTTAAAAGAAGATTACAACATAGAAGAACATCTCAACCTCACCCACATCCTCGTTACCATTTTTCATTTTAATTTCATATCTTGTCTCCTACACCTTTTTCTCTACCACACCCAAAATCTTCCCAACCTCGTCTCAACTATGCAGAGGAGCACCCCGATAATGGACCGGGTTGCGACCTTCGCAGGGGAGCTTAATCACTCCTCCTGTGAGGAGCCATCAGAATCGCTGAGGGACATACAACCATCTCAGCGTATGTCGGATGCAACCGCGGAATCCTCCTTGCCTTCGGAATGAGGATACCCCTGAAAATATGAAAAAAGGAAAAATTTGTAAACGTACAAACCGCTTCCAATGCTATGCCACTGAGGAGCACGTGACAAAGAAGTGCCCAAATAAGGACAAAAAAGTATGCTCAGAATGCGGAGGTAACAATCACACATTCAGGGAATGCACAGAGACTACAAAGAGATGCGTTAACTGCCAAGGTTCGCATAGAACAATGGCAGTGAACTGTCCAAAGAGAAGAGAAATAATAAACAAGAAAGAGTAAGAGCAGAAGAGAGAAAAGGAATTAAAGAATAATCAGACATACGCCAGCGTAGGAAAAGCTACGCCAAAAGAAATTAAGAAAACACAAGAGCTCAAAATCAATATCACTGTTAATGAAGGAACAGGGCTGGACATTCTAGCATGTTATGTACGTGCACGTACAAAACATTGCCCAATCTGGGACCTTCTCAGACACGCTCAATCTTCTATTAGAGAAACACGGAGTAAGGAAGATGGGGTTCTCATCCGAACCACCCTCGGCTCTCGTATACGGGGTAACGGCGGGAAAAAATCTTCACATAAAAGATATGCTGGACATAGGAGCAAAGATGGAAGAAACAATCGAAACCGACGACCCAATGAAGATGAAAAGGAAACGGAAACTTCAGAGAATGAACAAAAAGAGGAAAAGAAGAGCCATAAGAAAACAAAAAACACCCAATTAGAAAGAACCGAACCGAATGGGACACACAAACTGACACGGAAAGCGAAACGTAAAGAGATGAAGGCTTTCGTTACGAAGCAACAGACTTTAAACTTAAGATCTTCGTAAACGAGGCCTATCCCTTACCTAAAAGGTACTAAATTGAAGGATATATATAAAGGTATCGAAAAAGGTGCCTACAAATGGAATTACATGACAGACCATGATGAAAGGATTATACAAAAATTACTAGAAAAAAACAAAATAAGGATCTTCCCCCAACGACGTCAAAATTATCAAGAAGGATACCTTCGATAAAATATCAAACGGCAAATGGAAAAATCACATCAAAGCATTAAAAAGAACAAGATTAATAAGACAGAAAGGATAAGGAGACAACTAAACTGAAAATACTTCATTGAAACACTAGCGAAAGGAAATCAAAAAAAGAAAATAATCAGGTGATCAAAAGAACTAGAAATAGAGAACAAAAATTATTATCTTGCCCAGCAGTAGGCTCCGCCTGCGACGCGAGGAAGACCCAATAATAACATAACCAAATAAGCCGAACAACCAAAACCCATTAAAAAGGCATAGACGCCTGAAAACAAAGAAATGTAACTATACAAAACAAAGGAATTTAGAATAACCCAACCTAAACATATAAAGGAAATAAATACAGTATAAAAACCATTACGATATAGGGAATAAAGAGGAAAACGAATAAAAACTTAGAAGCAATTAGTACAACACAAACCCAAATGCAATTAGAAGAGCAGAAGATAGAAGAACTCCAGAAAAAAGAGATCAGCCTGGAAATTATTAAACTACACAAACACACACATTTCACCCCTCCCCCCAGAAGCTCTCATGCTATCTACGCCTATCATCCCTACACTTTTCTAGTAACCTGGCAATTATTAAACTACACAAACACACACATTTCACCCCTCCCCCCAAAAGCTCTCATGCTATCTACGCCTATCATCCCTACACTTTTCTAGTAACCTGGCAATTATTAAACTACACAAACACGCACATTTCACCCCTCCCCCCAGAAGCTCTCATGCTATCTACGCCTATCATCCCTACACTTTTCTAGTAACCTGGCAATTATTAAACTACACAAACACACACATTTCAGCCCTCCCCCCAGAAGCTCTCATGCTATCTACGCCTATCATCCCTACACTTTTCTAGTAACCTGGCAATTATTAAACTACACAAACACACACATTTCACCCCTCCCCCCAGAAGCTCTCATGCTATCTAAGCCTAGCATCCCTACACTTTTCTAGTAACCTGGCAATTATTAAACTACACAAACACGCACATTTCACCCCTCCCCCCGGAAGCTCTCATGCTATCTACGCCTATCATCCCTACACTTTTCTAGTAACCTGGCAATTATTAAACTACACAAACACGCACATTTCACCCCTCCCCCCGGAAGCTCTCATGCTTTCTACGCCTATCATCCCTACACTTTTCTAGTAACCTGGCAATTATTAAACTACACAAACACGCACATTTCACCCCTCCCCCCGGAAGCTCTCATGCTATCTACGCCTATCATCCCTACACTTTTCTAGTAACCTGGCAATTATTAAACTACACAAACACACACATTTCACCCCTCCCCCCGGAAGCTCTCATGCTATCTACGCCTATCATCCCTACACTTTTCTAGTAACCTGGCAATTATTAAACTACACAAACACGCACATTTCACCCCTCCCCCCGGAAGCTCTCATGCTATCTACGCCTATCATCCCTACACTTTTCTAGTAACCTGGCAATTATTAAACTACACAAACACACACATTTCACCCCTCCCCCCAAAAGCTCTCATGCTATCTACGCCTATCATCCCTACACTTTTCTAGTAACCTGGCAATTATTAAACTACACAAACACACACATTTCACCTCTCCCCCCAAAGCTCTCATGCTACCTAAGCCTATCATCCCTACACTTTTCTAGTAACCTGGCAATTATTAAACTACACAAACACACACATTTCACCCCTCCCCCCAGAAGCTCTCATGCTATCTACGCCTATCATCCCTACACTTTTCTAGTAACCTGGCAATTATTAAACTACAAAAACACACACATTTCCCTCCTTCCCCCAGAAGCTCTCATGCTATCTACGCCTATCATCCCTACACTTTTCTAGTAACCTGGCAATTATTAAACTACACAAACACGCACATTTCACCCCTCCCCCCGGAAGCTCTCATGCTATCTACGCCTATCATCCCTACACTTTTCTAGTAACCTGGCAATTATTAAACTACACAAACACACACATTTCACCCCTCCCCCCAGAAGCTCTCATGCTATATACGCCTATCATCCCTACACTTTTCTAGTAACCTGGCAATTATTAAACTACACAAACACACACATTTCACCCCTCCCCCCAGAAGCTCTCATGCTATCTACGCCTATCATCCCTACACTTTTCTAGTAATCTGGCAATTATTAAACTACCTAAACACGCACATTTCACCCCTCCCCCCGGAAGCTCTCATGCTATCTACGCCTATCATCCCTACACTTTTCTAGTAACCTGGCAATTATTAAACTACACAAACACACACATTTCACCCCTCCCCCCGGAAGCTCTCATGCTATCTACGCCTATCATCCCTACACTTTTCTAGTAACCTGGCAATTATTAAACTACACAAACACACACATTTCACCCCTCCCCTCAGAAGCTCTCATGCTATCTACGCCTATCATCCCTACACTTTTCTAGTAACCTGGCAATTATTAAACTACACAAACACACACATTTCAGCCCTCCCCCCAGAAGCTCTCATGCTATCTACGCCTATCATCCCTATACTTTTCTAGTAACCTGGCAATTATTAAACTACACAAACACACACATTTCACCCCTCCCCCCAGAAGCTCTCATGCTATCTACGCCTATCATCCCTACACTTTTCTAGTAACCTGGCCATTATTAAACTACACAAACACACACATTTCACCCCTCCCCCCAGAAGCTCTCATGCTATCTACGCCTATCATCCCTACACTTTTCTAGTAACCTGGCAATTATTAAACTACACAAACACGCACATTTCACCCCTCCCCCCGGAAGCTCTCATGCTATCTACGCCTATCATCCCTACACTTTTCTAGTAACCTGTCAATTATTAAACTACACAAACACACATTTCACCCCTCCCCCAGAAGCTCTCATGCTATCTACGCCTATCATCCCTACACTTTTCTAGTAACCTGGCAATTATTAAACTACACAAACACGCACATTTCACCCCTCCCCCCGGAAGCTCTCATGCTATCTACGCCTATCATCCCTACACTTTTCTAGTAACCTGGCAATTATTAAACTACACAAACACACACATTTCACCCCTCCCCCAAAAGCTCTCATGCTATCTACTCCTATCATCCCTACACTTTTCTAGTAACCTGGCAATTATTAAACTACACAAACACACACATTTCACCCCTCCCCAAAAGCTCTCATGTTATCTACGCCCATCATCCCTACACTTTTCTAGTAACCTGGCAATTATTAAACTACACAAACACACACATTTCACCCCTCCCCCCAAAAGCTCTCATGCTATCTACGCCTATCATCCCTACACTTTTCTAGTAACCTGGCAATTATTAAACTACACAAACACACACATTTCACCCCTCCCCCCAAAGCTCTCATGCTATCTACGCCTATCATCCCTACACTTTTCTAGTAACCTGGCAATTATTAAACTACACAAACACACACATTTCACCCCTCCCCCCGGAAGCTCTCATGCTATCTACGCCTATCATCCCTACACTTTTCTAGTAACCTGGCAATTATTAAACTACACAAACACACACATCTCACCCCTCCCCCCCGGAAGCTCTCATGCTATCTACGCCTATCATCCCTACACTTTTCTAGTAACCTGGCAATTATTAAACTACACAAACACACACATTTCACCCCTCCACAAAAGCTCTCATGCTATCTACTCCTATCATCCCTACACTTTTCTAGTAACCTGGCAATTATTAAACTACACAAACACACATTTCACCCCTCCCCCCAGAAGCTCTCATGCTATCTACGCCTATCATCCCTACACTTTTCTAGTAACCTGGCAATTATTAAACTACACAAACACACACATTTCACCCCTCCCCCCAAAAGCTCTCATGCTATCTACGCCTATCATCCCTACACTTTTCTAGTAACCTGGCAATTATTAAACTAAACAAACACACACATTTCACCCCTCCCCCCAAAGCTCTCATGCTACCTACGCCTATCATCCCTACACTTTTCTAGTAACCTGGCAATTATTAAACTACACAAACACGCACATTTCACCCCTCCCCCCGGAAGCTCTCATGCTATCTACGCCTATCATCCCTACACTTTTCTAGTAACCTGGCAATTATTAAACTACACAAACACACACATTTCACCCCTCCCCCCAGAAGCTATCATGCTATCTACGCCTATCATCCCTACACTTTTCTAGTAACCTGGCAATTATTAAACTACACAAACACGCACATTTCACCCCTTCCCCCGGAAGCTCTCATGCTATCTACGCCTATCATCCCTACACTTTTCTAGTAACCTGGCAATTATTAAACTACACAAACACGCACATTTCACCCCTCCCCCCGGAAGCTCTCATGCTATCTACGCCTATCATCCCTACACTTTTCTAGTAACCTGGCAATTATTAAACTACAAAAACACACACATTTCACCCCTCCCCCCAGAAGCTCTCATGCTATCTACGCCTATCATCCCTACACTTTTCTAGTAACCTGGCAATTATTAAACTACACAAACACGCACATTTCACCCCTCCCCCCGGAAGCTCTCATGCTTTCTACGCCTATCATCCCTACACTTTTCTAGTAACCTGGCAATTATTAAACTACACAAACACACACATTTCACCCCTCCCCCCAGAAGCTCTCATGCTATCTACGCCTATCATCCCTACACTTTTCTAGTAACCTGGCAATTATTAAACTACACAAACACACACATTTCACCCCTCCCCCCAGAAGCTCTCATGCTATCTACGCCTATCATCCCTACACTTTTCTAGTAACCTGGCAATTATTAAACTACACAAACACGCACATTTCACCCCTCCCCCCGGAAGCTCTCATGCTATCTACGCCTATCATCCCTACACTTTTCTAGTAACCTGGCAATTATTAAACTACACAAACACACACATTTCACCCCTCCCCCCAAAGCTCTCATGCTATCTACGCCTATCATCCCTACACTTTTCTAGTAACCTGGCAATTATTAAACTACACAAACACACACATTTCACCCCTCTCCCGAAGCTCTCATGCTATCTACGCCTATCATCCCTACACTTTTCTAGTAACCTGGCAATTATTAAACTACACAAACACACACATTTCACCCCTCCCCCCGGAAGCTCTCATGCTATCTACGCCTATCATCCCTACACTTTTCTAGTAACCTGGCAATTATTAAACTACACAAACACACACATTTCAGCCCTCCCCCCGGAAGCTCTCATGCTATCTACGCCTATCATCCCTACACTTTTCTAGTAACCTGTCAATTATTAAACTACACAAACACACACATTTCACCCCTCCCCCAAAGCTCTCATGCTATCTACTCCTATCATCCCTTCACTTTTCTAGTAACCTGGCAATTATTAAACTACACAAACACACACATTTCACCCCTCCCCCCAGAAGCTCTCATGCTATCTACGCCTATCATCCCTACACTTTTCTTGTAACCTGGCAATTATTAAACTACACAAACACACACATTTCACCCCTCCCCCAAAGCTCTCATGCTATCTACGCCTATCATCCCTACACTTTTCTAGTAACCTGGCAATTATTAAACTACACAAACACACACATCTCACCCCTCCCCCCCAAAAGCTCTCATGCTATCTACTCCTATCATCCCTACACTTTTCTAGTAACCTGGCAATTATTAAACTACACACACACACACACACACATTTCATCCCTCCCCCCAAAAGCTTTCATGCTATCTACGCCTTTCATCCCTACACTTTTCTAGTAACCTGGCAATTATTAAACTACACAAACACACACATTTCACCCCTCCCCCCGGAAGCTCTCATGCTATCTACGCCTATCATCCCTACACTTTTCTAGTAACCTGTCAATTATTAAACTACACAAACACACACATTTCACCCCTCCCCCCGGAAGCTCTCATGCTATCTACGCCTATCATCCCTACACTTTTCTAGTAACCTGGCAATTATTAAACTACAAAAACACACACATTTCCCTCCTTCCCCCAGAAGCTCTCATGCTATCTACGCCTATCATCCCTACACTTTTCTAGTAACCTGGCAATTATTAAACTACACAAACACGCACATTTCACCCCTCCCCCCGGAAGCTCTCATGCTATCTACGCCTATCATCCCTACACTTTTCTAGTAACCTGGCAATTATTAAACTACACAAACACACACATTTCACCCCTCCCCCCAGAAGCTCTCATGCTATATACGCCTATCATCCCTACACTTTTCTAGTAACCTGGCAATTATTAAACTACACAAACACACACATTTCACCCCTCCCCCCAGAAGCTCTCATGCTATCTACGCCTATCATCCCTACACTTTTCTAGTAATCTGGCAATTATTAAACTACCTAAACACGCACATTTCACCCCTCCCCCCGGAAGCTCTCATGCTATCTACGCCTATCATCCCTACACTTTTCTAGTAACCTGGCAATTATTAAACTACACAAACACACACATTTCACCCCTCCCCCCGGAAGCTCTCATGCTATCTACGCCTATCATCCCTACACTTTTCTAGTAACCTGGCAATTATTAAACTACACAAACACACACATTTCACCCCTCCCCTCAGAAGCTCTCATGCTATCTACGCCTATCATCCCTACACTTTTCTAGTAACCTGGCAATTATTAAACTACACAAACACACACATTTCAGCCCTCCCCCCAGAAGCTCTCATGCTATCTACGCCTATCATCCCTATACTTTTCTAGTAACCTGGCAATTATTAAACTACACAAACACACACATTTCACCCCTCCCCCCAGAAGCTCTCATGCTATCTACGCCTATCATCCCTACACTTTTCTAGTAACCTGGCCATTATTAAACTACACAAACACACACATTTCACCCCTCCCCCCAGAAGCTCTCATGCTATCTACGCCTATCATCCCTACACTTTTCTAGTAACCTGGCAATTATTAAACTACACAAACACGCACATTTCACCCCTCCCCCCGGAAGCTCTCATGCTATCTACGCCTATCATCCCTACACTTTTCTAGTAACCTGTCAATTATTAAACTACACAAACACACACATTTCACCCCTCCCCCAGAAGCTCTCATGCTATCTACGCCTATCATCCCTACACTTTTCTAGTAACCTGGCAATTATTAAACTACACAAACACGCACATTTCACCCCTCCCCCCGGAAGCTCTCATGCTATCTACGCCTATCATCCCTACACTTTTCTAGTAACCTGGCAATTATTAAACTACACAAACACACACATTTCACCCCTCCCCCAAAAGCTCTCATGCTATCTACTCCTATCATCCCTACATTTTTCTAGTAACCTGGCAATTATTAAACTACACAAACACACACATTTCACCCCTCCCCAAAAGCTCTCATGTTATCTACGCCCATCATCCCTACACTTTTCTAGTAACCTGGCAATTATTAAACTACACAAACACACACATTTCACCCCTCCCCCCAAAAGCTCTCATGCTATCTACGCCTATCATCCCTACACTTTTCTAGTAACCTGGCAATTATTAAACTACACAAACACACACATTTCACCCCTCCCCCCAAAGCTCTCATGCTATCTACGCCTATCATCCCTACACTTTTCTAGTAACCTGGCAATTATTAAACTACACAAACACACACATTTCACCCCTCCCCCCGGAAGCTCTCATGCTATCTACGCCTATCATCCCTACACTTTTCTAGTAACCTGGCAATTATTAAACTACACAAACACACACATTTCACCCCTCCCCCCGGAAGCTCTCATGCTATCTACGCCTATCATCCCTACACTTTTCTAGTAACCTGGCAATTATTAAACTACACAAACACACACATTTCACCCCTCCACAAAAGCTCTCATGCTATCTACTCCTATCATCCCTACACTTTTCTAGTAACCTGGCAATTATTAAACTACACAAACACACATTTCACCCCTCCCCCCAGAAGCTCTCATGCTATCTACGCCTATCATCCCTACACTTTTCTAGTAACCTGGCAATTATTAAACTACACAAACACACACATTTCACCCCTCCCCCCAAAAGCTCTCATGCTATCTACGCCTATCATCCCTACACTTTTCTAGTAACCTGGCAATTATTAAACTAAACAAACACACACATTTCACCCCTCCCCCCAAAGCTCTCATGCTACCTACGCCTATCATCCCTACACTTTTCTAGTAACCTGGCAATTATTAAACTACACAAACACGCACATTTCACCCCTCCCCCCGGAAGCTCTCATGCTATCTACGCCTATCATCCCTACACTTTTCTAGTAACCTGGCAATTATTAAACTACACAAACACACACATTTCACCCCTCCCCCCAGAAGCTATCATGCTATCTACGCCTATCATCCCTACACTTTTCTAGTAACCTGGCAATTATTAAACTACACAAACACGCACATTTCACCCCTTCCCCCGGAAGCTCTCATGCTATCTACGCCTATCATCCCTACACTTTTCTAGTAACCTGGCAATTATTAAACTACACAAACACGCACATTTCACCCCTCCCCCCGGAAGCTCTCATGCTATCTACGCCTATCATCCCTACACTTTTCTAGTAACCTGGCAATTATTAAACTACAAAAACACACACATTTCACCCCTCCCCCCAGAAGCTCTCATGCTATCTACGCCTATCATCCCTACACTTTTCTAGTAACCTGGCAATTATTAAACTACACAAACACGCACATTTCACCCCTCCCCCCGGAAGCTCTCATGCTTTCTACGCCTATCATCCCTACACTTTTCTAGTAACCTGGCAATTATTAAACTACACAAACACACACATTTCACCCCTCCCCCCGGAAGCTCTCATGCTATCTACGCCTATCATCCCTACACTTTTCTAGTAACCTGGCAATTATTATACTACACAAACACACACATTTCACCCCTCCCCCCAGAAGCTCTCATGCTA
Organism: Ceratothoa steindachneri; assembly: GCA_963969495.1. Taxonomy (NCBI): domain Eukaryota; kingdom Metazoa; phylum Arthropoda; class Malacostraca; order Isopoda; family Cymothoidae; genus Ceratothoa; species Ceratothoa steindachneri. The sequence goes on from OZ018317.1 coordinate 118,008,370, forward strand.
TCTACGCCTATCATCCCTACACTTTTCTAGTAACCTGGCAATTATTAAACTACACAAACACGCACATTTCACCCCTCCCCCCGGAAGCTCTCATGCTATCTACGCCTATCATCCCTACACTTTTCTAGTAACCTGGCAATTATTAAACTACACAAACACACACATTTCACCCCTCCCCCCAAAGCTCTCATGCTATCTACGCCTATCATCCCTACACTTTTCTAGTAACCTGGCAATTATTAAACTACACAAACACACACATTTCACCCCTCCCCCGAAGCTCTCATGCTATCTACGCCTATCATCCCTACACTTTTCTAGTAACCTGGCAATTATTAAACTACACAAACACACACATTTCACCCCTCCCCCCGGAAGCTCTCATGCTATCTACGCCTATCATCCCTACACTTTTCTAGTAACCTGGCAATTATTAAACTACACAAACACACACATTTCACCCCTCCCCCCAGAAGCTCTCATGCTATCTACGCCTATCATCCCTACACTTTTCTAGTAACCTGGCCATTATTAAACTACACAAACACACACATTTCACCCCTCCCCCCAGAAGCTCTCATGCTATCTACGCCTATCATCCCTACACTTTTCTAGTAACCTGGCAATTATTAAACTACACAAACACGCACATTTCACCCCTCCCCCCGGAAGCTCTCATGCTATCTACGCCTATCATCCCTACACTTTTCTAGTAACCTGTCAATTATTAAACTACACAAACACACACATTTCACCCCTCCCCCAGAAGCTCTCATGCTATCTACGCCTATCATCCCTACACTTTTCTAGTAACCTGGCAATTATTAAACTACACAAACACGCACATTTCACCCCTCCCCCCGGAAGCTCTCATGCTATCTACGCCTATCATCCCTACACTTTTCTAGTAACCTGGCAATTATTAAACTACACAAACACACACATTTCACCCCTCCCCCAAAAGCTCTCATGCTATCTACTCCTATCATCCCTACATTTTTCTAGTAACCTGGCAATTATTAAACTACACAAACACACACATTTCACCCCTCCCCAAAAGCTCTCATGTTATCTACGCCCATCATCCCTACACTTTTCTAGTAACCTGGCAATTATTAAACTACACAAACACACACATTTCACCCCTCCCCCCAAAAGCTCTCATGCTATCTACGCCTATCATCCCTACACTTTTCTAGTAACCTGGCAATTATTAAACTACACAAACACACACATTTCACTCCTCCCCCCAAAGCTCTCATGCTATCTACGCCTATCATCCCTACACTTTTCTAGTAACCTGGCAATTATTAAACTACACAAACACACACATTTCACCCCTCCCCCCGGAAGCTCTCATGCTATCTACGCCTATCATCCCTACACTTTTCTAGTAACCTGGCAATTATTAAACTACACAAACACACACATTTCACCCCTCCCCCCGGAAGCTCTCATGCTATCTACGCCTATCATCCCTACACTTTTCTAGTAACCTGGCAATTATTAAACTACACAAACACACACATTTCACCCCTCCACAAAAGCTCTCATGCTATCTACTCCTATCATCCCTACACTTTTCTAGTAACCTGGCAATTATTAAACTACACAAACACACATTTCACCCCTCCCCCCAGAAGCTCTCATGCTATCTACGCCTATCATCCCTACACTTTTCTAGTAACCTGGCAATTATTAAACTACACAAACACACACATTTCACCCCTCCCCCCAAAAGCTCTCATGCTATCTACGCCTATCATCCCTACACTTTTCTAGTAACCTGGCAATTATTAAACTAAACAAACACACACATTTCACCCCTCCCCCCAAAGCTCTCATGCTACCTACGCCTATCATCCCTACACTTTTCTAGTAACCTGGCAATTATTAAACTACACAAACACGCACATTTCACCCCTCCCCCCGGAAGCTCTCATGCTATCTACGCCTATCATCCCTACACTTTTCTAGTAACCTGGCAATTATTAAACTACACAAACACACACATTTCACCCCTCCCCCCAGAAGCTATCATGCTATCTACGCCTATCATCCCTACACTTTTCTAGTAACCTGGCAATTATTAAACTACACAAACACGCACATTTCACCCCTTCCCCCGGAAGCTCTCATGCTATCTACGCCTATCATCCCTACACTTTTCTAGTAACCTGGCAATTATTAAACTACACAAACACGCACATTTCACCCCTCCCCCCGGAAGCTCTCATGCTATCTACGCCTATCATCCCTACACTTTTCTAGTAACCTGGCAATTATTAAACTACAAAAACACACACATTTCACCCCTCCCCCCAGAAGCTCTCATGCTATCTACGCCTATCATCCCTACACTTTTCTAGTAACCTGGCAATTATTAAACTACACAAACACGCACATTTCACCCCTCCCCCCGGAAGCTCTCATGCTTTCTACGCCTATCATCCCTACACTTTTCTAGTAACCTGGCAATTATTAAACTACACAAACACACACATTTCACCCCTCCCCCCAGAAGCTCTCATGCTATCTACGCCTATCATCCCTACACTTTTCTAGTAACCTGGCAATTATTATACTACACAAACACACACATTTCACCCCTCCCCCCAGAAGCTCTCATGCTATCTACGCCTATCATCCCTACACTTTTCTAGTAACCTGGCAATTATTAAACTACACAAACACGCACATTTCACCCCTCCCCCCGGAAGCTCTCATGCTATCTACGCCTATCATCCCTACACTTTTCTAGTAACCTGGCAATTATTAAACTACACAAACACACACATTTCACCCCTCCCCCCAAAGCTCTCATGCTATCTACGCCTATCATCCCTACACTTTTCTAGTAACCTGGCAATTATTAAACTACACAAACACACACATTTCACCCCTCCCCCGAAGCTCTCATGCTATCTACGCCTATCATCCCTACACTTTTCTAGTAACCTGGCAATTATTAAACTACACAAACACACACATTTCACCCCTCCCCCCGGAAGCTCTCATGCTATCTACGCCTATCATCCCTACACTTTTCTAGTAACCTGGCAATTATTAAACTACACAAACACACACATTTCACCCCTCCCCCCGGAAGCTCTCATGCTATCTACGCCTATCATCCCTACACTTTTCTAGTAACCTGTCAATTATTAAACTACACAAACACACACATTTCACCCCTCCCCCAAAGCTCTCATGCTATCTACTCCTATCATCCCTTCACTTTTCTAGTAACCTGGCAATTATTAAACTACACAAACACACACATTTCACCCCTCCCCCCAGAAGCTCTCATGCTATCTACGCCTATCATCCCTACACTTTTCTTGTAACCTGGCAATTATTAAACTACACAAACACACACATTTCACCCCTCCCCCCAAAGCTCTCATGCTATCTACGCCTATCATCCCTACACTTTTCTAGTAACCTGGCAATTATTAAACTACACAAACACACACATCTCACCCCTCCCCCCCAAAAGCTCTCATGCTATCTACTCCTATCATCCCTACACTTTTCTAGTAACCTGGCAATTATTAAACTACACACACACACACACACACATTTCATCCCTCCCCCCAAAAGCTTTCATGCTATCTACGCCTTTCATCCCTACACTTTTCTAGTAACCTGGCAATTATTAAACTACACAAACACACACATTTCACCCCTCCCCCCGGAAGCTCTCATGCTATCTACGCCTATCATCCCTACACTTTTCTAGTAACCTGTCAATTATTAAACTACACAAACACACACATTTCACCCCTCCCCCAAAGCTCTCATGCTATCTACTCCTATCATCCCTTCACTTTTCTAGTAACCTGGCAATTATTAAACTACACAAACACACACATTTCACCCCTCCCCCCAGAAGCTCTCATGCTATCTACGCCTATCATCCCTACACTTTTCTAGTAACCTGGCAATTATTAAACTACACAAACACACACATTTCACCCCTCCCCCCAAAGCTCTCATGCTATCTACGCCTATCATCCCTACACTTTTCTAGTAACCTGGCAATTATTAAACTACACACACACACACATTTCATCCCTCCCCCCAAAAGCTTTCATGCTATCTACGCCTTTCATCCCTACACTTTTCTAGTAACCTGGCAATTATTAAACTACACAAACACACACATTTCACCCCTCCTCCCAAAAGCTCTCATGTTATCTACGCCTATCATCCCTACACTTTTCTAGTAACCTGGCAATTATTAAACTACATAAACACACACATTTCACCCCTCCCCCCAAAGCTCTCATGCTATCTACTCCTATCATCCCTACACTTTTCTAGTAACCTGGCAATTATTAAACTACACAAACACGCACATTTCACCCCTCCCCCAAAAGCTCTCATGCTATCTACTCCTATCATCCCTACACTTTTCTAGTAACCTGGCAATTATTAAACTACATAAACACACACATTTCACCCCTCCCCCCAAAGCTCTCATGCTATCTACTCCTATCATCCCTACACTTTTCTAGTAACCTGGCAATTATTAAACTACACAAACACACACATTTCACCCCTCCCCCCAAAAGCTTCCATGCTATCTACTCCTATATATACGTTTACCGAAACAAAAGTATGCATACGTAAGAATGTCCCCGTATACACATAAAACGTGTTTGAATTTTTACGCTTAATGAAAGATAGTTAAAAAATAATATGATCGAAGGGAAAATAGCAAACACGGAATAACTGTTAAAGATAAAAAATGTGTAGTTATACACATCCAGCAGATGGCAGAAAATACTGCTTTATGAGTAAGGAAAAAACAAAATGATTTAAAATAATGAGAATATGAGTGTAGGAGGAGGGTGGTGTGAGGTCCCTCTGAAGATGATAGCAGACCCCCAATAAAGGAATGAAAGTCGCGGTCTCAAAATAGGTCGAAGTTGAAGAGTGGCAAAACCATTCAAAATGGAGAGTTGCGCCGCTCTGCGTAAACAAATGTTGACAATAGGATAAACAAACACTAGAGGAGGATGTAAAAGTCTTATTAAACATTGTTGATTAGTGGGAATTAACTCTTATGTTCGTATGGGACTTTTGCTAAACCCACGAGAGTGGCATATTTTCTGGAAAAAGGCTGTAGTAGTAGTGGTTCGCCAACCTGCCTTTAAACCAGGCGGAGCCCGACCGGATAATGAAATACGACATAAAGGTCAGTATGGTAATCGCTGGTGAGCCCGAGGGCATCAGGGGCCGCTTCTTTTGGGGGAGAGGTGTCAGGAAGTATTATGTTTTGACACCAAACAGCGTCCAAATGGAACCTTCGTTGCCCCCGGTCCAGGGGGACCTGTTTCGCATCAAATGTATGTGGATATAGATACCCATCAGTAGGATTCCTTGGAACAGAGTGTGTGTGTGTTGTGCTGCGAAGACGGGAGAGGAAAGAAAGCAGTGGCTATGCGTGTGATGAGAAGTGAAAGATCTACCCACCCGAATACAGGGTTGAGCACAGCGCGTCCACTATTTGGAAGCCAGATCTATACGTACCCTGACGTTTGTGTCCGCTCATACCGGGATCGAACCCGGTACCCCGACGTTGGGAGACCAACGCCGTATTCACTCGGCTACCAAGAGCTCTTAGAAGGCTGTAGTAGAGCGGTAAAAGAGACGATGAAAGTTGTCAGGGACCACAACGAATAAATGTCTGCATTAGGTTAGTCCACTTGAACCAAATATTTAACGTTTTGTAGTAGTCATTTAACGGTTGTTGAGCCAATTCATAAATAAGCTCAAATTCCAACTATGTAGAGCCATTTTACACCAAAAGTGTGGTTCGCGCTTACCAATGCTACTAGAAATTACCTACTCTCGCTCACCTAGCTATGACCTATATTATTAACAGTGTATCAATCCTGTTCTTTCTTTTGCTTTCTTACTCATGGTTTGGATTGTTCATCTTTACTTCTGAGCTCCATCTTTACTTCAACCAGCTGGTTTTGACATATTATATAGCGATACAGGCTATTGCTATATCGAATTAAGATATCCATAAATATATAGCAAATACATATTAGATTACCTTAGTGAGATTAACCGGAGAGAGAAGCTCACAAAACCGCGTGAAAGTATGTAATTAATCTACGCAGATTAGGTTAATACAATAATCGAATTATTGAAACGTCTATTGCATTTCAATTCTATTTTATAATGGCTTGATTATATTTAGCTCTAAAGTTGGTCGCTTTATCACATCTCTTGCTCGAGATAACGCGCTACTATCCTCGTGTGTGTTTGTCTGTGGTACCGACGAAATCTGGTTCTTAGTTCGTTCATGTGAGGTCTTCTTTGCGTTTTTTTATTATGTTCGTATTTCTTGGAGCGTACAGCGTGTCAGACTGGACCCGTTCCAGTGTTCGAAGCCGGCGGGGCTCTTGGGGGTGTTGTCTGCCTTCACGGCCAATCTGGTCGCAATGCAGCGATCAATGCTGGAGATTAGGCGCCGTGGCCGGTTCGGAGACTGTTTTTGTAGCCCGCAGTGCTCTGGGTGTCCTTTGCCCTTTGAAACATTGGAATCTCCACATCCCTTCGTTCTTCACTATCTGTGAGGCGATAGTTACTTCGAGCCGAGATAGGGGCCAGGCTGTCCCCACAAACTGAGTAACCAGACACGGATATCGCCTTTCCCCACACACTCCATGGCAGGGGTCAGAAGTGCCCTTAAAACTGGCGATGACGATGGGGGCGGCGCTCTTGAATTGCATACTGGCACTATCACGTGCACTTAGCCAAGCGTGAGAGGGGAGGAAGGAAACCAAGGACGAGGTGATCGCAATCGACCTCCTTGGTAATGTCCCACAATACAAGAGGGCGCAGGTCCTACCCGAGTCGACTTCCTTGCCATTTGACCACGTGTCTTTCTTGCCAGTCGAGAGAAATCAATCGAAACTATTGCTGAATATTTGACGTTATTCGCCATCTAAGGTCTAATTTATCTGACGAAGGTCGATAAGCAATGTTTCAAGGTCAACCGAGGTCCATTCGTGCTTGGCTGACCTCGCGTGCGAGTGGTAACGAGTCAGCCCTCAATACCATGGACTAGTTCTCGGTCGACGAGATTTGACCACGTGATTTCTGCCATTGGCGGTTAATCGAACCTAACCGACAAGCGTTTCGACTAGTGACGTTGAGAAATCAAAATAAAAGAATTAATATTTGTTATACAAGTATACCAGGCAATGGCTTCTCCGGAGGGGGGGGGGGAGCTTGCGCTTCGCTACTAAGATTAACATAAAAAAAAACAAAGCCATGGTTAAATTTTTATAAATTTTCTGAACTTCGCGAATTATAATCATCACCATCATCACTAACTATAATTTAAGAAGGGGATTTTTTAGAGTATTTGAATAATAATTCCATCTTAGTTTGGTTATGACTTAAGTTTATCAAAGTTATTTCTAATAATTCTTTTATAATATCAAAAAACAAAATGGCGAAGTTCAGAAGTAAATATAAGGATCGAAATTACAAAGAATTACAAATGGTGAAGTTCAGAATTTTTTTTTCTATCTTCTTCTATAACTATATTTTAGCAACGCGGGATATTTTGAAAGGGGGGGCAAATTTAGTTTAGAGTTATTTTTCTATCTCAATAAATTGGCATGTGCGTTATTTGGCGTTTGAAAGATTTAAGAATCATTAATTTATTGGTTTTGCCGAATCTAAGAGGTTTATGAGGTCTGGTGAGATATTAATTTCTAGTATGGTTATTTGTACCAACCAGTAAGGTAGGTACTTATTCCCCTGTAGTGTTCGAGTATGTACCCCTTTTTTTCATGTTTTCACTTCTATCTAATTATACTCAGTCCTCTGTCTCCTTTGCCATATTTGTATATTTCCCAGTTCGTGGAAGTGAGTTGGCATTCAATAACAAATGCCAAAGAAGTAAACAACTGAAGGAGTGGACACGAGTGGGATAAAATGAAAGTTTAGAGGACAGAAAAAGGATGTGGATGGCAAAAACAGTTTGCACTTTCTAAGAACAATGAACGTTCCTTTGGCAAAACTTAAAGTATAAGAACTAGGGTTACCGGTGCTAAGGATGTGGGCATAGTAGGCCTAGGTACAGAGTGTAGGCCTGCGCCTATTGCAGTAACCAGTTCAGTGTCTTAAGAGAACGAGGAGAAGGGAGGGGGGAGGGCTGGATATAGACGCATGTGAAGCAAATGAAGTGCCTGAAGGGATTGTGGTGGGAGATTCACAGGTTAGGTATTCATACAGGCCTTTTTGTCAACCTGATCGCAAGAGGAGGATGAGGGTTTGTTTGACAGGTGTAGCGGATGTGAGTGAGAGAATTGCAGGGATAATGACTGGATGCAATTGTTGGGTTACATGGGAAAGTGAATAGGCAAACTAGGTCGGGGGAATGAGCAGAGGACTATAAAAGTAGTGTAGTAATGATAAGACCATGAATAACGATACATTGAAAATGTACTACACAAATAGTAGGAGCATAAAGAATAAGATGGATTTGTTAAGAGGGTTCGTGAGTGTAGAGAAATTTGATGTTATTGCGATAACAGACTCTTGTCTTGATTTAGCAGGAAAGAACTTTAGAACTGAGGTCCAGATATAGGAATAGATATAGGAGGAAAGGAGGAGTGTTATTTATATTAAAAATAATCTCCAGTGTAGTGAAAACACTGCAATTATGGCTAGATGTTAAGGAAGAAAAGGAGAAATTTGTCATAGGATTATTATATTGAACACCAAATCTTAGGAAAGAATATTCGTGTCTTCTGTGGCAGGAGATAGAACGTGCATTTCGAGGTAACCATGTGTGTGTGTGTATTTTGGGTGATTTTAATTATAGAAATATAGACTGGGAAGCTCTTGTAGGTGATCAGGAGGCTAAGGAATTTTTAAAATACGGTGCAGAATAATTTTGTTTTATTGTTATACAACTCCCGGTTGGTGATAATATATTGGATTTAGTTCTAACATATAGGGAAGAGGGTATTAGAGATAAGAAGATTGGGAGAAATTTGGGGAATAGCGACTGTAGAGGAATTACAACGTAAAGCATCCCGGAGGGCCAGGCGGACGTATACATTAAAGTCCCCCTCCTCCCTCCCTTACGGAGAAAGCAAGAGAATCGAGCCACATGCGGAAACTCGTGGGAACGTTAGCCGGCGAATAACCGTCTAACTGCCTATCCTGTTTGATCTCCCCGCCGCATAGGTAATCAGAGCAGGCCGCTACGCTAAGGTGACCACCCAAAGGCCCTTAAACGACGCTCAAAAGATCCAATTACCTACGAGATCCGTAGGCCCGTGGTTAAATCGCCAAAAAGCGGTGCCAGTCAAAAGGAACACCAAGGATGGTGACGGTTGGTGGTGTCTCTAATTAACAAGCCGACGTGGGCACCGCGGTTCCTCCCTCGCTATCCCCTCTGCGGCCTCACCCCTCGCTCTCCCCGCTGCGGCCTCGCCCCTTTTCCCTTAGATGGGGCGGTCTCCAGCCTATAAATAAGCCCCTGAAGGAAAGAGGAAGGATTATTCGAGGAGAGACTATAAAGGATCAGTTCGAGAAGATCGATCCTTCATCCAATTTCGATATAACAGGATTATTCGAGGAGAGACGATAAAGGATCAGTTCGAGAAGATCGATCCTTCCCCCAGTGTCGAATTAACTTAAAACATCTCGTTTTGTATTGGTACCAGACCGAACCATCCTGTACAGACTTAGAAGAAGTCTGACTAGATTACCATTCCTAGTGCCAAACCAGGAATTTCGGTACCAGCCCGAAGCATCCTGCACAGGCTAAGTAAGAAGCTTAGCAGGACCAATATTCCTAGTGCCAAACAGAAATTTCGCAAGTAAGATAATAGAAGAACCAGTCACCGCCGAGTGACTCTCAAAATTGCGATCTTAAGACCGAAGAATTAGACATCGGATTTCCTTACCTCCATCCTATCTCGAAGAAAATCTACCATCGGCCGCTCCAACACTCCGAAGCGTGAGAAAAGCCCTCTAGTGACATCCGGCAACCCCTGATCCGTTTTTTCATCTAAGTTAGAATGACCATTTATATTCCTATTGCGTTAGTATGAGTTTATTACGGTACTTAAATTAACTGAAGTAGAAACAATTGTGCGTGAACCCCGTCATATTTTCTAGTAGAAGAGTGTAATTTAATTTGATGTTTAACGCTAATCTAAAAGGGTCACGATAAAATAACTAATCGGCAATTGGTTTGTTTACGTGGAGCCTATTTTTTATTTTTGTTATGAATAGATTTTGTAATAGGCCCAGTTGCAAGTATGTTTAGCCTCGTTTAACTTATTAGGTGAATATAAATATTTTACTGTTTTTGTTTGTAGTTAATTGTTAAATTTAAAATATATGTTTATTTTTGGATCATTCTGGTGTTTCAAGGGATCCTTTACGTGTTTACGGGCTCTTTCCTTAAAACGGATTAAACGCTGTGACACTCTCAACAATAAAGCAATTAAAAAGTCCACTCAGCCAATATTGAAGTATTGTTGTCTTGCATAATTAATAGGATCAGACCGGCTTCCTTAAAACAACAAATACTATACGATTATACGACACTGATCATTGCGATATTCGACTTAAATTAAAATGCGACGGGTTTTTCAGAAGAATAAATAAGATTAAAATCCCAGACTTTAGAAAAACAGATTATCCAGGTCTGAGGAGGAATCTGGAGACGGTTTTTGTAGACTGGAGAGTGAGGTCAGGTCAGGAAATATGAAGTCAATGAGGGCAGTCGAGGGGGGAAAGTAAGTAGAGCTCTTGAGGCAGATGTTAAACAGTTAATTGCCGGACAGAGTATGAATATTTCCTTTAGGGAAATTAGAAGCAAGCTGTCGACCAAAAAGTGGCAAATAAAGCTAAAAAAAGTTCCCAAAGTTTTTTTTCACTTATTATACAGGACAAAGAATATAGATAAAATAGGCCCACTTAAATTTACAGATGGAGGGTTAGTGAGTGATAGTGAAATAATAGCTAGGATGTTAAATAATTATTTTCTGTCGGCATTTACACAGGAAAATATTATAATAGTACTCGAGGACACTTTGATATTCAGTAGTAATGATGAGAAATTGGAGGATATTTTAATTATAAGTTGTTTCGAAAGAAATAGTATTAAATTTAGTAAAGCACCAGTCCCTTAGGAGACTTTTCCTAGGATGGAAGAAATCTAATGTGATACCTATATTTAAAAGGGAGGGGAGGCAAACAATTATGTCTAATTACCAACCAGTGAGTTTGACATCAGTGGTGAGGAAATGAGGGAAGTCTATTAAGGATCACTTAGATAAACGTCCGTTGATTAATTAATCTCAACACAGCTTTACTAACGGTAAATCGCCTTATTATAGTAAGGTATTGCGATATTGTATGGTCCCCACAATTTAGACATATCAACCTGCTTGAATCAGTGTAAAAGAGGGCAGGCAACAAAGGGTTTATTCGTAAGAACGTGAGAAATAGAAGTGCTGATGTCATTCTGAAATTAGCTGGCATTAGTTAGGCCTCATCTTGACTATGCCATGCAATTTTTGTCCCCATATTATAGGATGGATATTGGTTGGCTTGAGTCTGCACAAAGAAGTCACATGATTCACGGGAGGGGAAGTTTGCTTTATGGTGAAAGAGAAAATCTTATGTTAAAAAGCGAAGAGTTCAAGGGGGACTTGATTGAAGTCTTCAAGTGGGTAAAAGGTTATAATAAGGGATCTTATTTTTAGCGAATAGGATATAACCCGTAACAATGGGTTTAAACTGGACTAGTTTAGGTCTAGGAAAGAGATTGGTAGAAATTGGTTTACAAATCAAGTGGTAAATGAATGAAATTGGCTAACTAGTCTTGTTACGGTAGAGCTTTAAGAATAAATTGGATAGATTTATAGATAAGGATTCTATGATTTATTATATTGTGACGACTGCGTCGTCCCCGAGACTGTTCGGCACATTCTTGTCGAATGTCCCAGTCTGGGTGATCTTCGCGCACGTTACCTGTCCCGTACCGGGATGGGTGGGGTCGCTACCGCCTGTCCCTTGTACTCGGGACGAGTTCGTGCACATTGACTGGTGGACTTATAGACTTTTTGGGGGGAGGCCGGCCTTCTCCCCTTTATTTAACTAGGTTTTTTTATTGTTGTTTTCTTTGTAGGTCGCACGCTCCTGCGCCGGGTTGAGGGGGACCTCCCCCCGACGCCGGAGATTGCTTCCTAATTGTTACGATCTTCCCTTTTTATCATTGTTGTACTTTCATATTCTTATTTTAAAGTAGCCTAGTGCTAGGCTGTAGTGATTCCGGCGACTTGTGCCCAAGTGGGCAGTCGCCAGATACGCTCCTAAAATAAATTTTAAAAATCTATGATTTATTATGGGGCAAGGCATATGCGAGTGAAAATACCACTTCCGTTTTAGCATAGTTAAACCATATCAGGTGTTTCGAGTTGCGACAGGTGCCACATATAGCGGCTGTTCTTTGTATCCAACGCTGAAGTTCTCGCTGAGATATGCATCAAACGGTGCTAATCCATGGTAAAAAACAATTGGCCATAACGATCCCACTTTTGTGTGCAAATTCGCTTCATTGCATTAACAAGTCGAATTCAAGGATCTATCAATACCTCAGACCCTAAATCAAAATTCTACCTCCATAAATATTCGGTCGTGCCGAGGCACTTGACAGGTAGCTCGGCAAACAGGCAGGTTAGCAGGTAGATTGGTGAATTGACAATCAAACAGGCAGGTAGACTTACAACTACATATAATGAAGGGTCAGTACACATGCTTTCATCTAGATCGACAGACAAAATATCAGGTAGAGAGCTAGACAAAAAGCCAGCTAGACAGGGAAATAGATAAATTGTTATCTATACAAGGAGATAGACATCTAGATAGACAGATAAATTGATAGAAAACGAGTTAGACAAGGAAAATCTCGCCTAGACAGGGAGATAGCTTTTTGGATCGACAAAATATCCAGACAGGTAGATCCAGATTGATATATACCTAATTAATTGGTCAGACAAAATGCAATTTGACAGGGAGAAGATGGACCGACAAACAATCTAGACTAGTTAGACAGACAAATTGTTATTTATACAGGTAGATTTATTGACAACTATTTGGACACACATGATCGTATAGAGAGTTGGAATGAGAAAATATCATCTAGACAAGGAAATGGACAACCAGCTATTAGGATGAATAAGATCTCACCCAAGCAAATGTTATCTAGACAGGAATAGAGCGAGATAACTAGTTTACACATAAAATGTCGGCTAGACGAGGAAGTAGACGGCTAACCAGGGATGCCATAAGAATAAATACCCTCGCCCTCTTCCGTCTGCCCCTGCAGCGTGACCTCTCCCCCTCTGTCATGCTTGGCATAGGTACCTAAAAATATTCTTCCCTGAGGTCCTGACCCCTCGTTATCGTTGCAGGATGGCCGCCACCCTCGCCTCGCTCACCGTTCGATCTCCGTCGACGACAAGCCCCCGAGCTATGACGACCTCCTCCAGGAGGAGGGCCTCCCACCCACCTACTCCTCCCTCGTCAAAGAAAAACCCCCGAGGTGAGTGACCGAATAGTCCACCAAGTAGTGGTGGGTTGGCGAATTTGAAAGATTCTTCTCACGCTTATTACCCCCCCCCCCCCGAGGGGGACCTCTCCTCGTGGATTAAACGCAGGTTCAGGAGAGTTGCATACCTCTCCTCCCCAACCGTCTAAAGGTGCCTACATGTGATATATCTCAGGAGTAATCTTGCTGCAGCTAACATCTGGAGGAATGTGTACCGTCCCGTGCCAAATGCTTGCCGAAGGATCGGCCCCACACTTCTTTGCACACTTTGCCTGGCAAATGCCTCGTTGGTTTCAACTTAAATTCTAGGGGGGGGGGGAGGTAATGCTTACCATGACTATTCACCCAAAGATCTTTCTTTTCCTGTGGTTCTCCTGTACTGTCATCGTCGAGCGTTCGTAAAGAAAGTGGTGAGGTAAGGGAAAGTGAAAATTTGCGGATGGTAGCCCCGAGTCGTCTAAAGAGGAGACTACTTGAGGCGGTCGCGACTGAGAGGCAGAGTAACTTCCCCGAACTTCTACCTTTACAAATGAGATATTTACCACTGTGGGTGGTGAGGCAAGAAGGGCTCAAAGTCCTTCAGATGTGAGCCGCAGCGGGGTAGCCCTTGCGACACCTGGTGCCGTCTTGGTTAGAAAGAGGATTTTCCTATGTGCAGATGAGGAAAATCCTCTTTCTAAGCAAGACAGCACTAGGTGTCGCAAGGGCTACCCCGCTGGGGCTCACATCTGAAGGACTTTGAGCCCTTCTTGCCTCACCACCCACAGTGGTAAATGTATCATTTGTAAAGGTAGAAGTTCGGGGGAGTTACTCAGTCGCGACCGCCTCAAGTAGTCTCCTCTTTAGACGACTCGGAGCTACCGTCCGCAAATTTTCACTTTCCCTTACCTCACCACTTTCTTTACGAACGCTCGACGATGACAGTACAGGAGAACCACAGGAAAAGAAAGATCTTTGGGTGAATAGTCATGGTAAGCATTACCCCCCCCCTCCTAGAATTTAAGTTGAAACCATCGAGGCATTTGCCAGGCAAAGTGTGCAAAGAAGTGTGGGGCCGATCCTCCGGCAAGCATTTGGCACGGGACGGTACACATTCCTCCAGATGTTAGCTGCAGCAAGATTACTCCTGAGATATTTCACATGTAAGCACCTTTAGACGGTTGGGGAGGAGAGGTACGAACAAAGTTCGTATCATGGGATCGAGGCAGAGACAGAACATTATCTTTGCTTATATATATATATATATATATATATATATATATATATATATATATATATATATATATATATATATATATATATATATATATATATATATATATATATAATGCAAGATCTACTATATATATATATATATATATATATATATATATATATATATATATAATGCAAGATCTAATATATATATATATATATATATATATATATATATATATATATATATATATATATATATATATATATATATATATATATATATATATATATATAAGCAAAGATAATGTTCTGTCTCTGCCTCGATCCCACGATACGAACTTTGTGTGTTAATATAAATCTGATCAAGGTTTTGCCGTGGCCTTAATTTAATCTTGGGGAAAGTTTAGCAAGCGCTTGCTTGTCCAGGACTGGAAGAGGCCTTTTTTTGTAAATAAAAAAAAGGTCAAATGGAGTGAACATGATAAAGGAGAGGGGGAAGTAAAGTTAAGGGTGAAGGATAGTTTTGACGGTTGCTACAACAGCCTATTCTCAATACCCTGTGGATTTACGATCATTTCTGTGTCCTGTACAAGTAATTTTTCCATAATTGTAAATCTATGGGCGGATAAAGTAGTAATTACTGTTTTGTAATAAATTAGAACCAAATGACTGTAATAATGTGATTCTATTTCTCTCTTTGTAGATACGAGGAACTTGTCACGGAAGTTTTCAATTGGCAGGCAATCTCAAAGGTTTCAGAGCCCCACCTACCTTCTTCCGCTGTTCTACCTCGATCATCCTCTTATTCATCTCTACCACCTTCTAGACTTGCATCAAGTAGGGTGGAAGAAATGCCAATCATTGTGCCAATTCAGAAGAACTTAACCTACAAATCATTTCATCATTTAGGAGGAGTAGGTTTAGAAAATTTGGCCTTTCAAAATTCTAGCCAAGATCTACTAGCATCTTCTACCGTAACCGCAAGTAGTTCGGAAGTTCCTGCGAGTATTAGGCCACAAGAAGCTAAAGTAGTTTCCAGGGGTTCGAATGCCGAATACCACAACCCTTCCATCATCGAGAGAGCTTTATCAAAAGTAGGGCGTTCTCTATCATCTGGAGATACCGTCACGCTCCCCTCGGTACATGGCAGAGGGCATCAAAACAGACCAGTATCTACCAGACATTCATTAAACCGCACTATTTCTTTGCAAGAGTCCTCACCAGAGGATAATGCAACCTTTTCTTAGGTGACCACAAATTATAGAATTCATCTTGCAAGTTGCTTGATAGCATAAAATAAAGGACAACCCTTATCTCGCATGGTTTGGTTCAAGGAAAGAGTCCCTTCGTGATGGTGCCATGGCTACTTCTGAGTTGATTCTCGTAGTTAGGAGTAGCAGTGGTTTGTACGTAGGTACATAAAAACCTAAGACAGGCATTTATGCATATATACATATGTTCAGCGTTTTCTCCTTTCTTGTTGGCGATAATTAGGGAACCTCTTAGTCAACTAGTTTGAATAAAGATGTATATCAGTACGTTATAAAATAGCGGAACTTGTGGTTATTAAATCCTCTTTTACTCGAAGCACCCAATTTGTGCTTCAACAGGTCTTGTAAATATTGTTGCGAGTGTAGAACATAAATACACTCTTAGTTCTTTGTTAACTAAGGATAATGCAGAATTAATATGTCGAAAATGGATTGCTGAGCACACATAAATTTAGGAAACAAAAACTTTTTAACAGATCATGTGCCCAAAGTAATGGATTATTCATGTTATACTAAAGTATATCTTAAGAAGTAAATTATAATAATATATTTTGATACGAAACTCGTCTATTGGACATACCGTTACAAGTTAACGGCCCAACTTAAATATTTAAATTTCAATTAATATTTTATATACTATATATAAAGTTATAATACACTCTGCGCTATCTGAATTTTAGTAAAATAACCAATGTTTCCTCTCGTCCAAGCTAGGAAAAATTAAAAATGCCGTTTATGTTTCTTTGTTAATGCTGTTTTAATATACTGTGATATGGAAATATGTGATATTTTGCTGGTTTAAGAGTAAGTAACTTTGATAATAAAAAGGTGAATTTAGTGTTTACTTCCCTCCCACCCTTTTTAGGTTTAAATGTCTTTTATAAAGTTCGTATCCTTTGTTTCACGATGAAATGCAACGGCATGGCATAACCTATAAACAGCCTAGCCACTGATGCATCGCCGTTCATCCGTACACCACCATCACAATATGATTGATATACCCTACGTAGACAATCCAGTGTATTTGGAATATTGTAATTTCTCTCGGATCTTTTAGTAAAATAGACAATTACAAAGATAAAAATACACATCAGTCGCCGAACTCGATTTCCCTATCGTTCATTCACACCGACCACTAAATGCCTGCAAATATCAAAGCTGAAGGTCGTACCACACTTGCCATGGCCCTCCGGCCGCTAGTGGTAAACTGACCGCACCAGCTGACGGAAAACCAATGGCCACCAAACTATGTAAGGTACATTTTGGCTAGCCATCCCAAGGATAACGAAAATAGCCTTCAATTATAAATAGGTTCGATCACCTATTAATAGGTTAACTAGTTTATTTTATGTATAATTCCCGTTTTTTTTTTACCTTGCAAAACTTACTTTAAAGGTGTTGGTGTCTACCGATTAGTTTCATAGAGATAATAGGCGTTAGGAGTAAATGTCAGGCATCTATCTGTCGAACTAGAACGAGCAAAGTCAACACGCACCATTTTTATAAGTGCAGAGGGCGGAACTAGAATCAATCTCGTTTCGTTATTTTTTTTAGAAATCTACAATAATAATCGTCGAATAAAAGGAGTTAAAATTTTTTCCAAGATTTTACACAAATGAAGTGTAGCGTTTTTTCATTTCCTAGGAAACTTCGATTTTACATTATAAATTTTCCCTCATAAGTAGATTAAGATTTCAATTTTAGGGTAATTATTTGCGATAGAAGCTAAAACGTCATTATTATTTCTTTGGTAATCAGATTTTTCAGTGTTTTCAATTGATCTAGTAAACGTTAGTAACAGATTTAATGGGACTTGTCCTTGTATTATTCCTAATCTCTCCACTTGAGTTGCATTTTCTTTTAATTTTTTTATTTTTCTTTGTACCCGGTTGACTAGCTCTATATTTTTTTTTTAGCCAAATCACAAAAGATTCAATTTCATCTTGAGTACTACGAGTGTCCAACCAGCCGATTATTATAATTATTTAATATTTAATTGAAGTAAAAGCCAATGAGTGTGTTTCACTGCCAGACCTTTAGAGAAGAATTATAAAGAAACTGAATATTAGGGTGAAAAGAAATAGGTCAAAGGTGAATTGCTGAGCAGCCTAGATAGGAAACTACTTGCTGCGCTCACGGATTTATTATGGGAATGGAAACGAGGAGAGAAAATAGAAGAAAAGGAAGGAATGAGACGAGCCATAGGAAATAACATAAGGATGACCGTGGGGACGGAGTTTTAACAGAATTATCTCAATCCTCATAATTGATGAGAAGAAAAGGAATCAATAGACTAACATGAATGGATTTGGTTGCTATTTTTCATGAAGATGATAGTGTGTTGTGAGGCATGTCACTAGGGTTATCTGTTCCAGGGATAAGACGCGAGCTTCCATGGGAGAGTGACTGGTTGATTGTGAACTAGCACCCCGTAAGGGGCGCGGCGATTTGCCATCCTGGCCGCCGTGCTGACGGGACTTAGCACCCCGTCTGGCCCCAGCTTAGCCTCTCTTCCTTCCTTCAAAACACTTGTTTCCTCTCTTTTCATACAACCTCTCCCACAACTTTCTCTGGTCAGCCTCTAATTTCACAGGGTAGATGCTGACCTCCTTCTCGGCCAACCGTCCTGGATCGGGGATGAGGGGGGAGGGGCCAATGTTCCCTAAACCCTGAGCTCTGGTCTGGGGTGGTTGGTTTTTAACAACCTGCTTCATCGCCACCCATACCTTCCTCACATCCCTTTTCCTCTCCTCTTCACATTCTATCTGTTTTACGCCGTGTCTAAGGTGGAGCTGCCATGCCGATGGACTGCCAGGCCACCAGGCGGGAGGGGTGGTCCCAAATGGCGGCGCCTGGCTCTGCCGGGCTTGTAAGCACCTCTCGCAGTGTGGGCTACTGCGAGAGGTGATGTGCGATTGCGTCCCGTATAAAAAAAGAGGGTTACCATGCCCATGTATGTACAACAAAAAAAAAACAACCCTCAACTTCCCCTGAAACAGCGACGGAGCCGCCCTAGGGCAGCTCCAGCAAAAAAAATGGAGGTATCCCCCCCTGTGCTTGCGCAGGGGACCCTCCATATTTCTCTAACCGGAGAGGAGGCTTACTCCTCTACTTCGCCTACGAGTGCAGGGGACTCCCCCTCACCCCCTTGTCTGGAGGTGCTTTCGGGCGCCTCCCTTTTTCCAGCGGCAGTCCCCTCTTTTCTTTCCGAAGGGACTGCCAAGAAAGCCAGCAGGCAGCCCTTAGCCAGCCGCTCCCCATCGAAGCGGCTCGGTAGGGCAAACCCCCTTAGGGGGGAGAGGGAAGCCAGGCCCCTTCGGTCATTTCCCTCAAAGGACCTGCTGGCAAGGAGATTGAACCTTGCTGGGGTTAGGGCCTGTGCCTGCCCACAAAAGAATAGTGACAATACTGCCAACGAGACCTGCGATGTCTTGGGAGGGGATGGCCAACTGGAGGCCCCACCCCCCGTAAGGGGCGCGGCGATTTGCCATCCTGGCCGCCGTGCTGACGGGATCCAGCGCCCCGTCCGGACCCAGCTTAGCCTCTCTTCCTTCCTTCAGATAGCCTGCCCCGTAAGGGGCGCGACGATTTGCCATTCTGGCCGCCGTGCTGACGGGACTCAGCACCCCGTCCGGCCCCAGCCTAGCCTCTCTTCCTTCCTTCAAAACACTTGTTTCCTCTCTTTTCACAGAACCTCTCCCACAACTTTCTCTGGTCAGCCTCTAATTTCACAGGGTAGATGCTGACCTTCCTTTCAGCCAACCGTCCCGCTGAGGGGGTGGGGGACAATGTTCCCTAACCCCTGAGCTCCGGTCTGGGGTGGCTGGTTTTTAACTACCTGCTTCATCCCCACCCATACCTTCCTCACATCCCTTTTCCTCTCGTCTTCAAAATCTATCATTTATACGCCGTGTCCAAGGTGGAGCCGCCATGCCGATGGACTGCCAGGCCACCAGGCGGGAGGGGTGGTCCCAAATGGCGGCGCCTGGCTCTGCTGGGCCTGTAAGCACCTCTCGCAGTGCGGGCTACTGCGAGAGGTGTGCGCTATTGCATCCCGTATTAAAAGAAGGGTCACCATGCCCAATGATGAAAATCACACCAAAAAAACCCAACCCCCAACTTCCCCAAGAACAACGGAGCCGCCCTCGGGCAGCTCCAGCAAAAAAATGGAGGTCCCTCCCCCTGTGCTTGCACAGGGGACCCTCCATATTTCTCTAACCGGAGAGGAGGCTTACTCCTCTCCTTCGCCTACGGGTGCAGGGGACTCCCCCTCACCCCCTTCTCTGGAGGTGCTTTCGGGCACCTCCCTTTTCCCAGCGGCAGTCCCCTCTTTTCTTTCAAAGGGGACTGCCAAGAAAGCCAGCAGGCAGCCCTTAGCCAGCCGCTCCCCATCAAAGCGGCTCGGTAGGGCAAACCCCCTTAGGGGGGAGAGGCAAGCCAGGCCCCTTCGGTCGCTTCCCTCAAAAGACCTGCTGGCAAAAATATTAAACCTTGCCGGGGTCAAGGCCTGTGCCTCCCCAAACAAGACTGGCGACACTGCCAAGGGGACCTGCAATGTCCTGGGAGGGGATGGCCAACTGGAGGCCCCTCCTGTGATAGACATGGTCCTTGAGGAAAACCAGCCTCAGACGGTAGGGCCTTCCATGGGGGGGAATCCGGGCTTGGTGCCAAGCACCGAACCCGAATCCGCCCCTATGCAAGGTCCTCATCAAACGGCTGTGGATTCTCAGGCAGGACAAGGAGGGGAGGGATCTCCTTCGGATGAATCCCCTGCGCCCACCGGGACCTTCTCCATTTCAGAGAAGGACCTGGCTGAGGCCGGTCCATCTGGCCTGGGGGCTTCTACCGGCGGGGGTGAGAAGCGGGTTCATTCCCCGCCCTCCTCTCCTAAAAAGAAGAAAAAGACAAGAAAGACGAAAAAGACTCGGGGCTCCTCTCCATCCGCGGGGGCTGCGGGGATGGATGGGTCTGCTGCCACTTTGGTAGGCGACCAAGCCAAGATCGGCAAATCCGGCCCCTCTACCCCCTCGTGTGCGGAGCTCCTGACCAAGACTAAGACGAAGAATGCACAGGGTGGAGCCTCGATGACATCGGGGCCCCTCATTCAGAGGTTACCTGGCGTTTTCGAGCCCGCTGGCTTCAAACGCTTCCTCGTTATTCGCTCCACTGATGGCACCATGTTGTCCAAGGGCAACATGATCCATCAGAGGAGAGGATTAGCTAGTGCAATTGGTAGAGAGCCGAAGGTGACCCGTTTCTCGGACGGCAGCCTTCTGGCGAATGCGGCGAATCCCGCCGAGGCGGCCAAGATAAGTGCTCTTCGGACACTTCATGGCACCCCGGTGAGTGTGACGCCGCACTCTACCATGAACTTTGTGAAAGGAGTAGTTTATGCGAGGGAACTCGTTGACTACTCCATTGAGGACATCACCCTAGAGCTGGCCGACCATGGGGCGGTCAAGGTCGATCGTGTGATGAGAAAACAGGGAGGGGCTTCGAGACCCACCCCTACACTCTTCGTCACGTTCGACTGTGACAAGCTCCCTGAGTCGGTGCGTGCCGGTTGGTACCGCTACCGCGTGAAGGCATTCGTGCCACTGCCGCGGCGGTGCTATTACTGTCACCGCTTCGGCCATACGAATCGCTCATGTAGACGTGCAAAGTCGGGGTCACCCGAAGTCTGTGTAAATTGCTCCACGATAAGTCCAAATCGTGTGTGGCCAAGTGTGTCAATTGCGGAGAGCCGCACCCTGCTTCTTCGAAGCAATGTGGTGCATATCTCCTGGAGAAAGAAATCCTGGCCGTTCAGGCCCAGGATAGACTCTCATTCCGCGAGGCTAAGGACTTGGTCCTGGCGCGCCCAGCTCTGCCTGGGACGTCATATGCCTCAGTAGTTCGAAAGGCACCCTCTGCTCCTGGCCCATCCAGGCCAACGAGCATGGTTGTTTCCGCGCCCATTCGGAGCCCTTCTGCGGGCTCTACCCAACCCGGGCGCTCCCCTGGTAAAGCTGGCGGCAAAAAGGGTTCATACCCAGCCCCGGCTAAAACCAGGGCTCCCCCCTCTTCCCCCAGCGTGACCGTTTCCCGCAAGGCGAAACGGCCACGCGCCTCCGCCGAGTCGTTAGACTCACAGGAGGCAACACCCCTGAAGATGGTCGCTAGGCCATCTTCCGGGGTTCCTAAAGCTGTCCCCCGAAAGGAGGACAGCAACAAAGGAGCTTCGGCTCCTTCGCCCACGCCCCGAGGTGGAGCGAGTGGCTCGGAGAGGGTGGTTCCTCGAAAAGAGGCCCCCCCCGCCTCCGAAGCCGCAGCGCCCGCCCAAGGATTCGAGGCGAAGGGAGGAAAAGACTCGCATGGCGAGCCCAACCTCCCCCAATAAGTCCTCGAAGGCGACAGCGCCTTCAACGCTTTGTCCGGCCAACAGCGCCCGGGGTTCTGCCCCCGGGAAGCGTACGGCCATTCCCGTGAGGGTCTTCAATTCGAGGAGGGCCCCCGCGTCTCCTCCGAGCTAGGCCTGGAAGGCATATTCCTTCAATGGAATTGCCGTGGACTCCGAGCCAACTGGGAGGAGCTGCGGAGGCTCGCCTCGTCCCGTTCCCCGTTAGCTATTTTTTTGCAGGAGACCATGCTAGGCGCGTGCCCCCTGCCTGCCCTCCCGGGGTATAAGGGTCTTGCGACCCCACCACCGCGGGACGGCCGGGCTGGGGGATGCGCGGTTTACACCCGGCATGATGTCTCCGTTCTTCCTTTCTCTTTAGATACCTCCTTTCAGGCAGTGGCTGTGCAGCTGCACCTGGATAGGAGGTATACTATCATTTCTGCGTACATTCCACCGTCAGCTGACTTCGACGCGGGGGACTTCCGCCGCGTCGTTGCACGGTTGCCGAGGCCCTATCTCTTGCTTGGAGATCTGAACGGCAGGCATCCTCTCTGGGGAGATTACTCCATAAATCCCAGGGGACAAGTCCTTGCCGATCTGATCGAAGAGCTTGAGATGGGTGTCCTAAACGTGGATGAGTTTACGCATCACTGTCCGAGAACCGCTTCATTTTCTTGCCTTGACCTATCTTTGTGCTCTTCGGATGCACAGCCTGATTTTGATTGGGTGGTGGTCGATGACCTCCATGGTAGTGATCACTTTCCCATTCAAATATCATTTTCAGGGCAACTGCCGCCTGAGAGACCACCTCGGTGGTGCTTGGCGCGGGCGCGGTGGCCTGCATTTCAGGAAATGACTGAATTCTCTATCTCAGTCGAGGAGTTTAGGTCGGTAGATGAGGCCGTTGAGTTATTCTCCGGCAACCTCATCGCCGTGGGCCTGACTACTATTCCTAGGACGTCTGGCCGTTTTGCACGCCGACCACTCCCATGGTGGTCGGCCGAGTGTGAGACGGCCCTCAAACAGAAGCGTTATGCCTACATGCGCTATAAGCGCCGCCCGAACGATTTCACTGTCGCTGAATTTCGTCGGGCTAGGTTCCGGTATATTTCGAAGCACGCCCGCCGCTCTTCTTGGCGGGCATACGTGTCTTCACTTAACGGGAAGACCCCTTTAGCTGAGGTGTGGAAGCGAGTCAAAAGGATTCGGGGCAAGTTCTCGCAGGACCCCCCTCCCGTTCTCCAGCAGAATGGGACCGCAATCTCGGACCCCGCGTCCGTGGCGGAATCCTTAGCGACCGCTTTTTCCGCATTCTCTAGCCGTGATGCTGCTCCGCCAGCATTCAATGCACGTCGTGATGTCGCGGAAGGCCGCCGGCTGGACTTTACCTCCAGAGCCGGAGAACCCTTCAACGACAAGTTTACTGTGAGTGAGTTGCGTTCCGCTCTCGCTTCGTGCGCGGACACCGCCCATGGTCCGGACGATGTCCCGTACGCCATGCTTCGACACCTGGGTGAGCGAGGCATGGCCTTTCTGTTAGATTTGTTCAACAGGATGTGGGTGGAAGGTCTTCTCCCAGACTCCTGGCGAATCGCTACTGTGCTCGCCTTTCGCAAGCCGGGGAGAGATCACTCTACTCCGACCGGTTTCCACCCAATCTCTCTAACCTCCTTCGTGTGCAAGTTGATGGAGAAATTGCTAAATGTTAGATTAGCCTATTTCCTGGACAGCGGAGGCCATCTGTCTTCTGCGCAGTGCGGCTTCCGTAAGTTCCACTCCACGTCGGATGCTCTGCTCCGACTGGAAAACGCCGTCTGCGAGGCTTTCCTTCGTAGACAGCACTACGCCACGGTGTTTTTCGATCTGGAGAAGGCCTATGATACCGCATGGCGATACGGTATCATGGAGACTCTCCACACGATGGGGGCGAGGGGACGCCTCCCAATGTTTATATCTGAATTTTTGCGATATCGTCGATTCCGCGTACGGGTGGGGGGAGCCCTCTCCGGCCCAAAGGAGCAGGAAGAGGGTGTCCCGCAGGGAAGTGTCCTCAGTGTCACACTCTTTGCCCTGAGCATCAACGGCATCACCTCGGTGCTGCCGGAAGATGTTCTCGCTACGCTCTACGTGGACGACCTTTCGATCTCTTTTGGCGCGGCCCAGATGCCAACTCTGGAGCGTCGACTCCAACAGGCATTGAACCGCGTCTCTTGCTATGCCGAAGCGCACAGGTTTCGGTTTTCTTTGGCCAAGACTAAGGTGGTGCACTTCTGCCGCCATCCACGGCTTCACCCCGACCCAGATTTGTTTGTTAATGGGGTGCGCCTGGATGTGGTTGAGTCGCACCGTTTCCTTGGTCTTGTATTCGACCGACGCCTCACCTGGGAGGCTCATATTCGCAGCCTTAGGGTCTCTTGTACCCGCGCCATGGACATTCTCCGTTCCGTGACGTTCAGCGCTTGGGGCGCTGATAGGGCTACCGCCTTACTTTTTTTATCGATCCTTTGGTCGCTCGAAGCTCGACTACGGATGCGAGTTTTATGCATCCGCAGCCGAGCGTTTATTGCGGAAGGTGGATTCGATCCACCACACCGGCCTTCGCCTTGCGACCGGTGCCTTCCGCACTTTCCCCTATTGAGAGCCTGTTGGTCGATGCTGGGGAGATGCCACTCGCTCTGCGCCGCGTGCAGTGCATCACTCGCCTGTACGCGCGAGCACGGCGCCTCCCTCAGTCTCCAACAGCTCTCAGTGCATCCGCAGCTGATCTCGATGGTGCCTATGCCGCCGAGAGACGCCAGTCATACCCTAAGCCCTTTGGATTTAGGGCCAGGAAACTCCTTCGAGAGGTAGATATAGCTCTCGGGCCGGTGGCGCCCCTGGTTCTGCCCAGGACGCCACCCTGGAGGGTACCACATCTGGCTATTTGTCGCCACGCCTCTGCTCCCAAAGCTTGTACTGCGCCGGGAGTATTGCGTTCGACCTTTTTGGAGCACACATCGCGTCACGCTGGTACCGTGCCAGTGTATGCGGATGGCTCCAAGTCCCAAGAGGGGGTCGGCTTCCACGCCGTTTCCCCTCTGTTTGAAGTCAGCGGGGCTCTACCAGGCGCTGCTTCTGTCTTCACGGCCGAGCTGGTGGCAATACACCACTCGGTACGGGAGATTACGCGACGTGCCCGGTTCGGAGACCGGATTGTGATCTATAGCGACTCACAAAGTGCCCTGAGTGCTCTCGGGGCATTGGAATCTCCGCATCCCCTGGTTCGCGAAATCCGTGACGCCACGGTTTTGGCGAGCCGGGCAGATGTCGAGATTATCTTCTGCTGGGTGTCTGGACATGTAGGAATTGCGGGGAATGAGCGCGCCAAAGAGTCCGCGAGGACTCTGCGCCCGGACCAGCGTTTCGCTCTTTCTCACACCGACTACATGGCAGGAATACGGGCAGTTCTTCGGACTGCTTGGCAAAGAAGATGGGAGACGGTCGAAGGGAACTTAAAGTTGCGCGCCATTGCGCCGCGACTGTTCCCATGGACCTATCCCCCAATGCCGCGGCGGCTTCAGGTTGCTTTCTGTCGTCTCCGAATCGGACACACTCGTGTGACGCATCGCTATCTGGTGGAGCGCTCGCCTGCGCCCTACTGCAACGACTGCGTCGTCCCCCAGACTGTTCGGCACATTCTTGTCGAATGTCCCAGTCTGGGTGATCTTCGCGCACGACACCTGTCCCGGTACCGGGATGGGCGGGGTCGCTACCGCCTGTCCCTTGTACTCGGGACGAGTGCGTGCACTTTGACTGGTGGACTTGCTGACTTTTGGGGGGAGGCCGGCCTTCTCCCTATTATTTAAGCAAGGTTTGTGTTTTGTTTTTTGTTTGTTTTTTTCCTTTAGTTGCACGCTCCTGCGCCGGGGGGACCTCTCCCCGACGCACCAGCTTGCTTCCTTTCCCCATTTTGGGGTGTTTTGTTTTGTTTTTTTCTTTAATTTTATTTTAAAGTAGCCTAGAACTAGGCCAGTTTTAATACGGCGACTAATGCCCAAGTAGGCAGTCGCCAGATGAGCGACAGATAGCCTGTATTCCTATCCTACCTCGTCGCTTTTCATACAACCTCTCCCACAACTTTCTCTGGTCAGCCTCTAATTTCACAGGGTAGAAGCTGACCTTCTTCTCAGCCAATCGACCCGGATCGGGGCTGAGGGGGGAGGGGACAATGTCCCCTAACCCCTGAGCTCCGGTCTGGGGTGGTTGGCTTTTAACAACCTGCTTCATCCCCACCCATACCTTCCTCACATCCCTTTTCCTCTCGTCTTCAAAATCTATCCGTTTTACGCCGTGTTCAAGGTGGAGCCGCCATGCCGAAGGACTGCCAGGCCACCAGGCGGGAGGGGTGGTCCCAAATGGCG
Organism: Ceratothoa steindachneri; assembly: GCA_963969495.1. Lineage (NCBI taxonomy): Eukaryota > Metazoa > Arthropoda > Malacostraca > Isopoda > Cymothoidae > Ceratothoa > Ceratothoa steindachneri. Next base: position 118,035,229 of record OZ018317.1, read on the forward strand.
GCGCCTGGCTCTGCCGGGCCTGTAAGCACCTCTTGCAGTGCGGGCTACTGCAAGAGGTGGTGAGCGATTTCGTCCCGTAAAACAAAGAGGGTCACCATGCCCAATGATGAAACAAAAAAACATCTCCCCTTAATTCCCCCTATAACAACAACGGAGCCGCCCTCGTGCAGCTCCACAGAAAAGATGGAGGTCCCCCCCCTGTGCTTGCGCAGGGGACCCTCCATACCTCTTTAACCGGAGAGGAGGCGTACTCCTCTCCTACGCCTACGGGTGTAGGGGACTCCCCCTCACCCCCTTCTCTGGAGGTGCTTTCGGGCACCTCCCTATCTCCAGCGGCAGTCCCTCCTATGCTTTCTAAGGGGACTGCCAAGAAAGCCAGCAGGCAGCCCATTGCCGACCGCCCCTCGTACAAGCGGCTCGGTAGGGCAAACCCCCTTAGGGGCGAGAGGGAAGCCAGGCCCCTTCGGTCGCTTCCCTCAAAAGACCTGCTGGCAAAAATATTAAACCTTGCCGGGGTCAAGGCCTGTGCCTCCCCACTAAAGACTTATGACGCTGCCAAGGGGACCTGCGATGTCCTGGGAGGGGATGGCCAACTGGAGGCCCCTCCTGTGATAGACATGGTCCTTGAGGAAAACCAGCCTCAGACGGTAGGGCCTTCCATGGGGGGGAATCCGGGCTTGGTGCCAAGCACCGAACCCGAATCCGCCCCTATGCAAGGTCCCCATCAAACGGCTGTGGATTCTCAGGCAGGACAAGGAGGGGAGGGATCTCCTTCGGATGAATCCCCTGCGCCCACCGGGACCTTCTCCATTTCAGAGAAGGACCTGGCTGAGGCCGGTCCATCTGGCCTGGGGGCTTCTACCGGCGGGGGTGAGAAGCGGGTTCATTCCCCGCCCTCCTCTCCTAAAAAGAAGAAAAAGACAAGAAAGACGAAAAAGACTCGGGGCTCCTCTCCATCCGCGGGGGCTGCGGGGATGGATGGGTCTGCTGCCACTTTGGTAGGCGACCAAGCCAAGATCGGCAAATCCGGCCCCTCTACCCCCTCGTGTGCGGAGCTCCTGACCAAGACTAAGACGAAGAATGCACAGGGCGGAGCCTCGATGACATCGGGGCCCCTCATTCAGAGGTTACCTGGCGTTTTCGAGCCCGCTGGCTTCAAACGCTTCCTCGTTATTCGCTCCACTGATGGCACCATGTTGTCCAAGGGCAACATGATCCATCAGAGGAGAGGATTAGCTAGTGCAATTGGTAGAGAGCCGAAGGTGACCCGTTTCTCGGACGGCAGCCTTCTGGCGAATGCGGCGAATCCCGCCGAGGCGGCCAAGATAAGTGCTCTTCGGACACTTCATGGCACCCCGGTGAGTGTGACGCCGCACTCTACCATGAACTTTGTGAAAGGAGTAGTTTATGCGAGGGAACTCGTTGACTACTCCATTGAGGACATCACCCTAGAGCTGGCCGACCTTGGGGCGGTCAAGGTCGAACGTGTGATGAGAAAACAGGGAGGGGCTTCGAGACCCACCCCTACACTCTTCGTCACGTTTGACTGTGACAAGCTCCCTGAGTCGGTGCGTGCCGGTTGGTACCGCTACCGCGTGAAGGCATTCGTGCCACTGCCGCGGCGGTGCTATTACTGTCACCGCTTCGGCCATACGAATCGCTCATGTAGACGTGCAAAGTCGGGGTCACCCGAAGTCTGTGTAAATTGCTCCACGATAAGTCCAAATCGTGTGTGGCCAAGTGTGTCAATTGCGGAGAGCCGCACCCTGCTTCTTCGAAGCAATGTGGTGCATATCTCCTGGAGAAAGAAATCCTGGCCGTTCAGGCCCAGGATAGACTCTCATTCCGCGAGGCTAAGGACTTGGTCCTGGCGCGCCCAGCTCTGCCTGGGACGTCATATGCCTCAGTAGTTCGAAAGGCACCCTCTGCTCCTGGCCCATCCAGGCCAACGAGCACGGTTGTTTCCGCGCCCATTCGGAGCCCTTCTGCGGGCTCTACTACACCCGGGCGCTCCCCTGGTAGAGCTGGCGGCAAAAAGGGTTCACCTCCAGCTCCGGCTAAAACCAGGGCTCCCCCCCTCTTCCCCTAGCGTGACCGTTTCCCGTAAGGCGAAACGGCCACGCGCCTCCACCGAGTCGTTAGACTCACAGGAGGCAACACCCCTGAAGATGGTCGCTAGGCCATCTTCCGGGGTTCCTAAAGCTGTCCCCCGAAAGGAGGACAGCAACAAAGGAGCTTCGGCTCCTTCGCCCACGCCACGAGGTGGAGCGAGTGGCTCGGAGACGGTGGTTCCTCGAAAAGAGGGCCCCCCGCCTCCGAAGCCGCAGCGCCCGCCTAAGGTTTCGAGGCGGAGGGAGGAAATGACTCGCATGGCGAGGTCAACCTCCCCCAATAAGTCCTCGAAGGCGACAGCGCCTCCAGCGCTTTGTCCGGCCAACAGCGCCCGGGGTTCTGCCCCCGGGAAGCGTACGGCCATTCCCGTGAGGGTCTTCAATTCGAGGAGGGCCCCCGCGTTTCCTCCGAGCTAGGCCTGGAGGGCATATTCCTTCAATGGAATTGCTTGGCAAAGAAGATGGGAGACAGTCGAAGGGAACTTAAAGTTGCGTGCCATTGCGCCGCCACTGTTCCCATGGACCTATCCCCCAATGCCGCGGCGGCTTCAGGTTGCTTTCTGTCGTCTCCGAATCGGACACACTCGTGTGACGCATCGCTATCTGATGGAGCGCTCGCCTGCGCCCTATTGCAACGACTGCGTCGTCCCCCAGACTGTTCGGCACATTCTTGTCGAATGTCCCAGTCTGGGTGATCTTCGCGCACGATACCTGTCCCAGTACCGGGATGGGCGGGGTCGCTACCGCCTGTCCCTTGTGCTCGGGACAGATTCGTGCACACTGACTTGTGGACTTGTTGACTTCTTGGGGGAGGCCGGCCTTCTCCCTATTATTTAAGCAAGGTTTGTTTGTTTTGTTTTTTGTTGTTTTTTTGCATTTTTTGTTTTGTTTGTTTTTTTCCTTTAGTTGCACGCTCCTGCGCCGGGGGGACCTCTCCCCGACGCGCCAGCTTGCTTCCTTTCCCCCTTTTGGGGTGTTGTTTGTTTTTTTTCTCTCTTTAATTTCATTTTAAAGTAGCCTAGAACTAGGCCAGTTTTAATACGGCGACTAATGCCCAAGTAGGCAGTCGCCAGATGAGCTCTTAAAAAAAAAATGGAGGCCCCTCCTGTTACACACATGGTCCTTGAGGAGCCCCAGTCTCAGACGGCAGGGCCTTCCATGGGGGGGAATCCGGGCTCGGCGCTAAGCACCGAACCCGAATCCGCCCCTATGCAAGGTCCTCCCTCAAACGGCTGAGGGTTCCGAGGCAGTACAAGGAGGGGAGGGATCTCCTCCGACAGGTGCCCCTACGACTACCAGGACCTTCTCCATTTCGGAGAGGGACCTGGTTGAGGCCGGTCCATCTGGCCTGAGGGCTTCTGCCGGTGGAGGTGAGAAGCGGGTTCATTCCCCGCCCTCATCTCCTAAAAAAACAAAGCAGACTCGGGGCTCCTCTCCATCTGCGGGGACGGATGGGTCTGCTGCCACTTTGGTAGGCGACCAAGCCAAGATCGGCACATCCGGCCCCTCTCCCCCATCGTGTGCGGAGCCCCTGACTAAGACCAAGAGTGCACTGGGCGGAGCCTCGATGACATCGGGGCCCCTGATTCAGAGGTTACCTGGCGTTTTCGAGCCCGCTGGCTTCAAGCGCTTCCTCGTTATTCGCTCAACTGATGGCACCATGTTGTCCAAGGGTAACATGATCCATCAGAGGAGAGGATTAGCTAGTGCAATTGGTAGAGAGCCGAAGGTAACCCGTTTCTCGGACGGGAGCCTTCTGGCGAATCCCGCCGAAGGCCAAGATAAGTGCTCTTCGGACACTTCATGGCACCCCGGTGAGTGTGACGCCGCCCTCTACCATGAACTTTGTGAAAGGAGTAGTTTATGCGAGGGAACTCGTTGACTACTCCATTGAGGACATCACCCTAGAGCTGGCCGACCATGGGGCGGTCAAGGTCGAACGTGTGATGAGAAAACAGGGAGGGGCTTCGAGACCCACCCCTACACTCTTCGTCACGTTCGACTGTGACAAGCTCCCTGAGTCGGTGCGTGCCGGTTGGTACCGCTACCGCGTGAAGGCATTCGTGCCACTGCCGCGGCGGTGCTATTACTGTCACCACTTCGGTCATACGAATCGCTCATGTAGACGTGCAAAGTCGGGGTAATCCGAAGTCTGTGTAAATTGCTCAAAGGTCGCACACGATAAGTCCAAATCGTGTGTGGCCAAGTACGTCAATTGCGGAGAGCCGCACCCTGCTTCTTCGAAGCAATGTGGTGCATATCTCCTTGAGAAAGAAATCCTGGCCATTCAGGCCCAGGATCGACTCTCATTCCGCGAGGCTTAGGGCTTGGTCCTGGCGCGCCCGGCTCTGCCTGGGACGTCATATGCCTCAATAGTTAGAAAGGCACCCTCTGCTCCTGGCCCATCCAGGCCAACGAGCACGATTGTTTCCGCGCCCATTCGGAGCCTTTCTGCGGGCTCTACCCAACCCGGGCGCTCCCCTGGTAAAGCTGGCGGCAAATAGGGTTCACGCCTAGCCCCGGCTAAAACCAGGGCTCCCCCCTATTCCCCCAGCGTGACCGTTTCCCGTAAGGCGAAACGGTCACGTGCCTTGACTGAGTCGTTAGACTCACAGGAGGCAACACCCCTTAAGATGGTCGCTAGGCTATCTTCCGGGGTTCCTAAAGCTGTCCCCCGAAAGGAGCTTCGGCTCCTCCGCACACGCCCCGAGGTAGAGCGAGTGGCTCGGAGACGGTGGTTCCTCGAAAAGAGGGCCCCCCGCCTGAGGTTTCGAGGCGGAGGGAGGAAAAGACTCGCATGGCGAGCCCAACCTCTCCCAGTAAGTTCTCGAGGCGACAGCGCCCGGGGTTCTGCCCCCGGGAAGCGTACGGCAATTCCCGTGAGGGTCTTCAGTTCGAGGAGGGCCCCCGCGTCTCCTCCAAGCTAGGCCTGGAGGGCATATTCCTTCAATGGAATTGCCGTGGACTCCGAGCCAACTGGGAGGAGCTGCGGAGGCTCGCCTCGTCCCGTTCCCCGTTAGCTATTTTTTTGCAGGATACCATGCTAGGCGCTTGCCCACTTTCCTCCCTCCCGGGGTATAAGGGTCTTGCGACCCCTCTACCGCGGGATGGCCGGGCTAGGGCATGCGCGGTTTACACCCAGCATGATGTCTACGTTCTTACTTTCTCTTTAGATACCTACTTTCAGGCAGTGGCTGTGCAGCTGCACCTGGATAGGAGCTATACTATCATTGCGTTCATTCCACCGTCAGCTGACTTCGACGCAAGGGACTGGCGCCGCGTCGTGGCACGGTTGCTGAGGCCCTATCTCTTGCTTGGAGATCTGAACGGCAGGCATCCTCTCTGAGGAGATTACTCAATAAATCCCAGGGTACAAGTCCTTGCCGATCTGATTGAAGAGCTTGAGATGGGTGTCCTAAACGCGAATGAGTTTACGCGTCACTGTTCGAGAACCGCTTCATTTTCTTGCCTTGACCAATCTTTGTGCTCCTCGGATGCACAGCCTGATTTTGATTGTGGGGTGGTTGATGACCTCCATGGTAGTGATCACTTTCCCATTCAAATATCCTTTTCAGGGCAACTGCCGCCTGAGAGACCACCTCGGTGGTGCTTGGCGCGGGCGCGGTGGCCTGCATTTCAGGAAATGACTGAATTCTCTATCTCAGTCGAGGAGTTTAGGTCGGTAGATGAGGCCGTTGAGTTCTTCTCCGGCAACCTCATTGTCGCAGGCCTGACTACTATTCCTAGGACGTCTGGCCGTTTTGCACGCCGACCCCTCCCATGGTGGTCGGCCGAGTGTGAGACGGCCCTCAAACAGAAGCGTTATGCCTACATGCGCTAAGGGCGCTGCCCGAACGATTTCACTGTCGCTGAATTTCGTCGGGCTAGGTTCCGGTATATTTCGAAGCACGCCCGCCGCTCTTCTTTGCGGGCATACGTGTCTTCACCTAACGGGAAAGACCCCTTTAGCTGACGTTTGAAAGCGAGTCAAAAGGATTCAGGGCAAGTTCTCACAGGACCCCCCTCCCGTTCTTCAGGAGAATGGGACCGCAATCTCGGACCCCTCGTCCGTTGCGGAATCCTTAGCGACCGCTTTTTCCGCATTCTCTAGCCGTGATGCTGCCTCGCCAGCATTCAATGCACGTCGTGATGTCGCGGAAGGCCGCCGGCTGGACTTTACCTCGATAGGCGGAGAACCCTTCAACGACAAGTTTACTGTGAGTGAGTTGCGTTCCGCTCTCGCTTCGTGCGCGGACACTGCCCATGGTCCGGACGATGTCCCGTACGCCATGCTTCGACACCTGGGTGAGCGAGGCATGGCCTTTCTGTTAGATTTGTTCAACAGGATCTGGATGGAAGGTCTCTTCCCAGACTCCTGGCGAATCGCTACTGTGCTCGCCTTTCGCAAACCGGCGAGAGATCACTCTACTCCGACCGGTTTCCACCCAATCTCTCTAACCTCCTTCGTGTGCAAGTTGATGGAGAAATTGCTAAATGTTAGACTAACCTTTTTCCTGGACAGCGGAGGCCATCTGTCTTCCGCACAGTGCGGCTTCCGCAAGTTCCACTCCACGTCGGATGCTCTGCTTCGACTGGAAAATGCCGTCTGCGAGGCTTTCCTTCTTAGACAGAACTATGCCACGGTCTTTTTCGATCTTGAGAAGCCCTATGATACCGCATGGCGATACGGTATCATGGAGACTCTCGAAACAATGGGGGCGATGGGACGCCTCTCAATGTTTATATCTGAATTTTTGCGAGATCGTTGATTCCGCGTACGGGTGGGGGAAGCCCTCTCCGGCCCAAAGGAGCAGAAAGAGGGTGTCCCACAGGGAAGTGTCCTCAGTGTCACACTCTTTGCCCTGAGTATCAACGGCATCACCTCGGTGCTGCCGGAAGATGTTCTCGCTACGCTCTACGTGGACGACCTTTCGATCTCTTTTAGCGCGGCCCAGATTCAAACTCTGGAGCGTCGACTTCAACAGGCATTGAACCGCGTCTCTCGCTATGCCGAAGCGCACAGGTTTCGGTTTTCTTTGGCCAAGACTAAGGTGGTGCACTTCAGAGGCCCTCCACGGCTTCACTTCGACCCAGATTTGTTTGTTAATGGGGTGCGCCTGGATGTGGTTGAGTCGCACCGTTTCCTTGGTCTTGTATTCGACCGACGCCTCACCTGGGAGGCTCATATTCGCACCCTTAGGGTCTCCTGTACCCACGCCATGGACAATCTCCGTTTCGTGACGTTCAGTGATTGGGGCGCTGATAGGACTACTGCCCTACTTTTTTATCGATCCTTTGTTCGTTCGAAGCTCGACTACGGATGCGAGTTTTATGCATCCGCAGCCGAGCGTTTATTGCGGAAGGTGGATTCGATCCACCACACCGGCCTTCGCCTTGCAAACGGTGCCTTCCGCACTTCCCTCATTGAGAGCCTGTTGGTCGATGCTTGGGAGATTCCACTCGCTCTGTGCTGCGTGCAGTGCATCACCCGCCTGTACGCGCGAGCCCGGCGCCTCCCTCAATCGCCAACAGCTCTCGCTGATTTTGATGGTACCTATGCCGCCGAGAGACGCCAGTCATACCTTAAGCCTTTTGGGTTTAGGGCCAGGAAACTCATTCGAGAGGCCTAGATATAGCTCTCGGGCCGGTGGCGCCCCTGGTTCTGCACAGGACGCCACCCTGGAGGGTACCACAGTTATCTATTTGTCGCCACGCCTCTGCTCCCAAAGCTTATACAGCGCCGGGAGTATTGCGTTCGACCTTTTTGGAGCACACTTTGTGTCCCGCTGCAATCGTGCCAGTGTATACGGATGGCTCAGGGGCCCAAGAGGAGGTCGGCTTCCACGCCATATCCCCTCTGTTCGAAGTCAGCGGGGCTCTACCAGGCGCTGCGTCTGTCTTCACGGCCGAGCTGGTGGCAATACACCACTCGGTACGGGAGATTACGCAACGTGCCGGTTCGGAAACCGGATTGTGATCTATAGCGACTCACCTTGCGCCCTGAGTGCTCTCGGGGCGTTGGAATCTCCGCATCCCCTGGTTTGTGATATTCGTGACGCTACGGTTTTGGCGAGCCGGGTGGATGTCGAGATTATCTTCTGCTGGGTTCCTGGACATGTAGGAATTGCGGGGAATGAGGGCGCCAAAGAGTCCGCGAGGACTCTGCGACCGGACCAGCGTTTCGCTCTTCCTCAAACCGACTCCATGGCCTGAATACGGGCAGCTCTTCGGACTGCTTGGCAAAGAAGATTGGAGACGATCGAAGAAAACTTAAAGTTGCGTGCCATTGCGCCGCGACTGTTCCCATGGACCTATTTCCCAATGCCGCGGCGGCTTCAGGTCGCTTTCTGTCGTCTCCGAATCAGGCACACTCGTGTGACGCATCGCTATTTGATGGAGCGCTCGCCTGCGCCCTATTGCAACGACTGCGTAGTCCCTCAGACCGTTAGGCACATTTTTGTCGAATGTCCCAGTCTGAGTGATCTTCGCGCACGATACCTGTCCCGGTACCGGGATGGGCGGGGTCGCTACCGCCTGTCCCTTATACTCGGGACGAGTGGGTGCACATTGACTGGTGGACTTGTTGACTTTTGGAGGGAGGCCGGCCTTCTCCCTTTTATTTAACCACGTTTAATTGTTGTTTTTGTTATTTCTTTTTGTTATATATTTGTTATTATTGTTATTTCTTTTTATTGTTGTTTCCTGTTCAATTTTTTAAAGTAGCCTAGGACTAGGCTGTTTGTTTACGGCGACTTATGCCTAAGTCGGCAGTCGCCAGATAGCCCCTTAAATAAAAAAAATCTCTTTTCACACAACCTCTCCCACAACTTTCTTTGGTCAGCCTCTAATTTCACAGGGTAGATGCTGACCTCCTTCTCAAGCCAACCGTCCCGGATCGAGGCTGAGGGGGGAGGGGACAACGTTTCCTAACCCCTGAGCTCCAGTTTGGGATGTTTTTTTTAAAAAACCTTCTTTATCCTCACCCATACCTTCCTCACATCCCTTTTCTTTTCCTCTTCACAACCTATCATTTTACGCCGTGTTCAAGGTGGAGCCGCCATGCCGATGGACTGCCGGGCCACCAGGCGGAAGGGGTGGTCCAAAATGGCGGCGCCTGGCTCTGCCAGGCCTGTAAGCACCTCTTGCAGTGCGGGCAACTGCGAGAGGTGGTGAGCTATTGCGTCCCGTATAAAAAAGAGGGTCACCATGCCCATGTATCAACAACTAAAAAAAAAACAACGCTCAACTTCCCTTGTAACAACAACGGAGCCACCCTCAGGCAGCTCCACCGAAAAAATGGAGGTCCCCCCCCCCTTGTGCTTGCGCAGGGGACCCTCCATTCTTCTTTAACTGGAGTGGAGGCTTACTCCTCTCCTACGCCTACGGGTGTAAGGGACTCGCCCTCACCCCCTCCTCTGGAGGTGCTTTCGGCCACCTCCCTAATTCCAGCGGCAGTCCCTCCTTTGCTTTCTAAGGGGACTGCCAAGAAAGCCAGCAGGCAGCCCATTGCCGACCGCCCCTCGTGCAAGCGGCTCGGTAGGGCAAACCTCCTTAGGGGGGAGAGGGAAGCCAGGCCCCTTCGGTCGCTTCCCTCAAAAGACCTGCTGGCAAGAATTTTAAACCTTGCCGGGGTCAAGGCCTGTGCCTCCCCACACAAGACTTGCGACACTGCCAAGGGGACCTGCGATGTCCTGGGAGGGGATGGCCAACTGGAGGCGCCTCCTGTGATAGACATGGTCCTTGAGGAAACCCTTCCTTAGATGGTAGGCCCTTCCATGGGGAGGAATCCGGGCTCCGCTTCAAACACCGAACCCGAATCCGCCCCTATGCAAGGTCCTCCTCAAACGGTTAGGGTTTATGAGGTAGTACAATGAGGGGAGGGATCTCCTCCGAACGGTGCCCCTGCGACCACCAGGACCTTTACCATTTTGGAGAAGGACCTGGTTGAGGCCGGTTGATCTGGCCTAGGTGCTTCTGCCGGCGGAGGTGAGAAGCGGGTTCATTCCCCGCCCTCCTCCCTAAAAAAGAAAAAGACCAAGACCAAAAAGACAAAGAAGGCTCGGGGCTCCTCTCCATCCGTGGGGGCTGCGGGGACGGATGGGTCTGCTGCCACTCTGGCAAGTGACCAAGCTAAGATCGGCACATCCAGCTCCTCTGCCCCCCCCGGTTGCGGAGCCCCTGACTAAGACGAAAAGTGCACAGGGCGGAGCCTTGATGACATCGGGGCCCCTGATTCAGAGGTTACCTGGCGTTTTCAAGCCCGCTGGCTTCAAACACTTCGTCGTTATTCGCTCCACTGATGGCACCATGTTGTCCAAGGGCAACATGATCCATCAAAGGAAAGGATTAGCTAGTGCAATTGGTAGAGAGCCGAAGGTGACCCATTTCTCGGACGGGAGCCTTCTGGCGAATGCGGTGAATCACGCCGAGGCGGCCAAGATAAGTGCTCTTCGGACACTTCATGGCACCCCGGTGAGTGTGACGCCGCACTCTACCATGAACTTTGTGAAAGGAGTAGTTTATGCGAGGGAACTCGTTGACTACTCCATTGAGGACATCACCCTAGAGCTGGCCGACCATGTGGCGGTCAAGGTCGAACGTGTGATGAGAAAACAGGGAGGGGCCTCGAGACCCACCCCTACACTCTTCGTCACGTTCGACTGTGACAAGCTCCCTGATTCAGTGCGTGCCGGTTGGTACCGCTACCGCGTGAAGGCATTCGTGCCACTGCCGCGGCGGTGCTATTACTGTCACCGCTTCGGCCATACGAATCGTTCTTGTAGATGTGCAAAGTCGGAGTCACGCGAAGTTTGTGTAAATTGCTCCAAGGCTGCACACGATAAGTCCAAATCGTGTGTGGCTAAGTGTGTGTTAATTGCGGAGGGCTGCATCCTGCTTCTTCCAAGCAATGTGGTGCATATCTCCTTGAGATAGAAATCCTTCGACTCTCATTCCGCGAGGCTAGGGACTTCGTCCTGGCGCACCCGGCTCTGCCTGGGACGTCATATGCCTCAATTGTTAGAAAGGCACCCTCTTCTCCTGGCCCATCCAGGCCAACGAGCACGGTTGTTTCCGTGCCCATTTGGAGCCCTTCTGCGGGCTCTACTCAACCCGGGCGCTTCCCTGGTAAAGCTGGCGGCAAATAGGGTTCACGCCTAGCCCCGGCTAAAACCAGGGCTCCCCCCTATTCCCCCAGCGTGACCGTTTCCCGTAAGGCGAAACGGTCACGTGCCTTGACTGAGTCGTTAGACTCACAGGAGGCAACACCCCTTAAGATGGTCGCTAGGCTATCTTCCGGGGTTCCTAAAACTGTCCCCCGAAAGGAGGACAGCAACAAAGCAGCTTTGGCTCCTTTGCCCACGCCCCGAGGTGGTGCAAGTGGCTCGGAGACGGTGGTTCCTCGAAAAGAGGGCCCCCCGCTTCCGAAGCCGCAACGCCCGCCTAAGGTTTCGAGGCGAAGGGAGGAAAAGACTCGCATGGTGAGCCCAACCTCCCCCAATATGTCTTCGAAGGCGATAGCACCCGGGGTTCTGCCCCCGGGAAGCGTACGGCCATTCGCGTGAGGGTCTTCAGGTTGAGGAGGGCCCCCGCGTCTCCTCCGAGCTAGGCCTGAAAGGGATATTCCTTCAATGGAATTGCCGTGGACTCCGGGCCAACTGAGAGGAGCTGCGGAGGCTCGTCTCGTCCCATTGCCCGTTAGATATCTTTTTGCAGGAGACCATGCTAGCCGCGTGCCTCCTGCCCGCCCTCCCGGGGTATAAGGGTCTTGCGACACCACCACCGTGGGATGGCCGGGCTGGGGGATGCGTGGATTACACCCAGCATGATGTCTCCGTTCTTCCTTTCTCTTTAGATACCTACTTTCAGGCAGTGGCTGTGCAGCTGCACCTGCGTACATTCCTCTGTCAGCTAACTTCGACGTGGGGGACTTGCGCCGCGTCGTGGCACGGTTGACGAGTCCTTTTCTCTTGCTTGGAGATCTTAACGGCAGGCATCCTCTCTGGGAAGATTACTCAATAAATCCTAGTCGACAGGTCCTTGCCGATCTGATCGAAGAGCTTGAGAAAGGTGTCCTAAACGTGGATGAGTTGACGCATCACTGTGCGAGAACCGCTTCATTTTCTTGCCTTGACCTATCTCTGTGCTCTTCGAATAAAAGCCTGTTTTCGATTGGGGAGTGGTCGATGACCTCCATGGTAGTGATCACTTTCCCATTCAAATATTATTTTCAGGGCAACTGCCTCCTGAGAGACCACCTCGGTGGTGCTTGGCGTGGGCGCGGTGGCCTGCATTTAAGGAAATGACTGAATTCTCTATCTCAGTCGAGGAGTTTAGGTCGGTAAATGAGGCCGTTGAGTTCTTCTCTGGCAACCTCATCGCCACGGGCCTGACTACTATTCCTAAGACGTCTGGCCGTTTTGCACGCCGACCACTCCCATGGTGGTCGGCCGAGTGTGAGACGGTCCTCAAACAGAAGCGTTATGCCTACATGCGCTATAAGCGCCGCCCGAACGATTTCACTGTCTCTGAATTTCGTTGGGCTAGGGCTAGGTTCCGGTACATTTTGAAGCACGCCACCGCTTTTTTGTCGGGCATACGTGTCTTCACTTAACGGGAAGATCCCTATAGCAGAGGTGTGGAGGCGAGTCAAAAGGATTCGGGGCAAGTTCTCACAGGACCCCCCTCCCGTTCTCCAGGAGCATAGGACCGCATTCTCGGACCCGACATCAGTGGCGGAATCCTTCACGACCGCTTTTTGTGCATTCTCTAGCCGATATGCTGCCGTGCCAGCATTCACTGCACGTCGTCATGTCGCGGAAGGCCGCCGGCTGGACTTTACCTCGAGAGGCGGAGACCCCTCAACGACAGGTTTACTATGAGCGAGTTGCGCTCCGCTCTCGCTTCGTGCGCGGACACCGCCCATGGTCCGGACGATGTCCCGTACGCCATGCTTCGACACCTGGGTGAGCGAGGCATGGCCTTTGTTAGATTTGTTCAACAGGATCTGGGTGGAGGGTATTCTCCCGGATTCCTGGCAAATCGCTACTGTGCTCGCCTTTCGCAAACCGGGGAGAGATCACTCTACTCCGACCGGTTTCCGCCCAATCTCTCAAACCTCTTGCGTGTGCAAGTTGATGGAGAAATTGCTAAATGTTAGACTAGCCTTTTTCCTGGACAGCGGAAGCCGCACTGTGCAGTGCGGCTTCCGCAAGTTCCACTCCACGTCGAATGCTCTGCGAGGCCTTCCTTCCTAGACAGCACGACGCCACGGTGTTTGTCGATCTGGAGAAGGATTATGATACCGCATGGCGATACGGTATCATGAAGACTCCACATGCTCGGGGCGATGGGACGCCTTCCAACGTTAATATCTGAATTTTTGCGAGATCGTCGATTCCGCGTAAGCGTGGGGGGAGCCCTCCCCGGCCTAAAGGAGCAGGAAGAGGGTGTCCCGCAAGGAGGTGTCCTCAGTGTCACACTCTTTGCCCTGAACATCAACGGCATCACCTCGGTGCTGCCGGAAGATGTTCTAGCTACGCTCTACGTAGACGACATTTCGATCTCTTTTAGTGCGGCTCAGATGCCAACTCTGGAGCGTCGACTCCAACAGGCATTCAACCGCGTCTTTCGCTATGCCAAAGCGCACAGGTTTCGGTTTTTCTTGGCCACGACTAAGGTGGTGCACTTCTGCCGCCATCCAAGCCTCCACACTGACCCAGACTTGTTTCTTAAAGGGGTACGCCTTGAAGTGGTTAAATCGCACCGTTTCCTTGGTCTTGTATTTGACCGACGCATTACCTGGGAGGCTCATATTCGCAGCCTTAGGGTCTCTTGTACCCGCGCCATGGATATTCTCCGTTCCGTGACGTTCAGCGCCTGGGCGCTGATAGGGCTAAGGCCTTACTTTTTTATCGATCCTTTGTTCGTTCTTTCGCCCTAAGCCCTTTGGATTTAGGGCCAGGAAACTCCTTCGATAACTAGTTATAGCTCTCGGACCGGTGGCGCCCTTGGTTCTGCCCAGTACGCCACTCCGGAGGGTACCACATTTGGCTATTTTTCGCCACGCCTTTGCTTCCAAAGCTTGTACAGCGCCGGAAGTATTGCGTTCGACCTTTTTGAAGCACACCTCGTGTCACGCTGGCACCGTGCCAGTGTATACGGATGGCTTCAATTCCGAAGAGGGGGTCGGCTTTCACGCTGTATCCCCTCTGTTTGAAGTCAGCGGGGCTCTCCCATGCGCTGCGTTTGTCTTCACGGCCGAACTGGTTGCAATACACAACTCGGTACGGGAAATCACGCGACGTGCCCTGCTTGGAGCCTGAATTGTGATCTATAGCGACTTACAAAGTGCCCTTACTGCTCTCGCGTTATTGGAATCTCCACATCCCCTGGTTCACGATATCCTTGACGCTACGGTTTTGGCAAGCCGGTCGGATGTCGAGATTATCTTCTGCTGGGTTCCTGGACATGTAGAAATTGCGGAGAATAAGCGCGCCGATGAGGGTGCCAAACAGTTTGCGAGGACTCTGTGACCGTACCAGCGTTTCGCTCTTCCTCACACTGACTACATTGCAGGGACTCGGGCAGCTCTTCGGCCTGCTTGGCAAAGAAAATGTGAGACGGTCGAAGGGAACTTAAAGTTGCGTGTCATTGCGCTGCAACTGTTCCCATGGACCTATCCCCCAATGCCGCGACGGCTTCAAGTCGCTTTCTGTCGTCTCCGAATCGGGCACACTCGTGTGACACATCGCCATTTGATGGAGTGCTCGCCAGCGCCCTATTGTGACGACTGCGTCGTTCCCCAGAATGTTTAGCACATTCTTATCGAATTTCCCAGTCTGGGTGATCTTCGCGCACGTTACCTGTCCCGGTACCGGGACGGGCGAGATCGCTACCGCCTGTCCTTTATACTCGGGACGATTTCGTGCACTTTGACTGGTGGACTTATAGACTTTGGAGGGATGCCGGCCTTCTCCCCTTTATCTAACCAGGTTTTTTTTGTTATTGTTGTTTTCTTTGTAGGTCGCACGATCCTGCGCCGGAGTGAGGGGCAACCTCCCCCGACGCCGGAGATTGCTTCCTAATTGTTATGATCTTTTCCTTTTAGTAATGTTGTGTTTTCATACTCTTATTTTAAAGTAGCCCAGTGCTAGGCTGTCGTGATTCCGGCCACTTATGCCCCAGTGGGCAGTCGCCAGATAGGCTCCTAAAATAAAAAAAAAAATGTTGCAAGATTGCACCAATTTTATCTGATGCATCCATGATCAGAGATATTGGCAGTCTATTTTTGGATCTAAGAAGAGTCGCTTTGACTACATCCATTTTGATTGTATCCTTTGTATCCTTTTATTTTTAAGAAACCAGAGGCATTATATAACGTAAGTTGATATCAAATTATTAAATGTACACGTTCATTCCGTTGCCACGGCGTACTTAATAAAAGGAGGCAGATTGTTCGCACGCCTCAATATTTTTTTGTACATATGACTATGTAATATTAATGAACTTCCTCACGTAGACCAAATAGTACACCTTATGTTACGCTCATAAAGACTACCTAAAAGGTGCAAAACTCCCCGGAATTATATTAATAACAAATATGTAAGCTATGCAAATAGTGTAACAATTATGTATGCTACAAAATGCTGATTCCTAAAAGAGTGTATTAGAATTAAAGAATAGTATTTGTAAAACTCCGTGGTCTTGAGGAGGGTCTTTGAAGGGGCCAATTACAAGGTGGAATAGAGCTAACAAGGAACCTCACAAATTGAGCAGCCCCGCTGGCGCTATAAAATCTTGAATTGGATACATAAATCGAACATTTAAATAATATTCTATCTGTTAGCAATTAATTCATGCAAAACAAAGCAAATACTTGTAAATAACACTAAGTCAATAGTCAATAATAATAGGTATTTATAATGCACCCTTCAGGGCTGTTAGCCCTCCCCCAGAGCGCAGGTTGTGTAGCGAGTGTAGAGAAAGTTTACAGGGAAGAGAAGGCAATTCTAAAGAGATGAGTCTTCAGGAGACGTTTAAAAGTCGCGAGGGAGGGAGAGGATCGGACTTCGGCAGGAAGAGCATTCCAGAGTCTAGGAGCACAAACAGAAGGAACGGTCACCCATCGAGCAGAGGACAGAACGAGGAGTGTTCAGGATGGGAGTGAGATTAGACCGGAGTGTCCGAGGAGTTTGACGACGGGCGAGGGCAGACGAGAGATAAGGTGGAGCCTTGAGGTTTAAGGCTTTGTAGGTGATGAGAAGAATTATATAGTGGGTACAGAATAGGTACCCAGTGTAGCTCCTGTAACAGAAGCATCGAAGGAGAGAACCGTGGGCGGCGAAGGAGGAGCCGGGCAACATAGTTTTGAACTAGTTGTAGGGGGCGAAGTGACGAAGAAGGGAGATTCATTAGAAGAGAATTGCAGTAGTCTAAGCGTGAGGTGACGAAGGCGTGAATAACAGTCTCAAGGCTTCGTCCTTAAAAATGGGATCGAACACGTGAAAAGTTGCGGAGGAAACCGAGGGAAGACTTCCAGATACGATGGATGTGCGGTTTAAACGAGAGTTGCTCGTCGAAAATAACACCAAGATTACTGACGGTAACAGAGAAGGTGGCATTGGTTTTCCCAAGGTTAAGGGAGGGGAAGAGAGCTTTAGATTTCTCCACCATCGAAGCGGTACCAACAAGGAGAACTTCAGTTTTATCGTGGTTAAGTTTGAGAAAGTTGGCAGACAGCCATTCGTTTATGGAGGTGTAGGCTGAAAGGAGCTTGGTAATTGATTGAGAGAAGGACACAGGGGATGAGGAAAGGTATATCTGAGTGTCATCAGCATAGAGGTGGAAGGATAGGCCCAAGTCGCAAATAAGAGGAAGTAAGTAGTAGATGCGAAAGAGGAGGGGGACCAAGGACTGAGCCCCGAGGCACCCCAAAATGAATGGGCGGGGGCTCGGAGGAGAGGTTATCGAGCGCGACCGACTGAGTGCGGGAGGAGAGGTATGAGCAGAACCAATCAAGTGCAGTGCCCGAGAGATCAAAGAAAGTATGAAGACGATCAAAGAGGACAGTGTGGTCGATGGTGTCGAAAGCAGAGGAGAGGTCTAGGAGGACTAGAATGGATGTACAACCCCTATCGGCTGTTCTACGTAAACCGTCTGAAACATTAAGAAGAGCGGTTTCAGCAGAGCGCTTCGCTTTGAACCCCGATTGGTACATTTCATCGATATTGCAGTTAGAAATATGGTCATTAAGGCGAGAGAAAATCACTCTCTCGAGGATCTTAGAGAGGAAGGTAAGATGGTTCAGAGGGGTTAAGGTGTGTTTTTTTTTAAGGATAGGACGAATTGATGCATGTTTGAAGGAAAAGCGAACCACCCCTGTGGTAAGAGAAGTGTTAAAGAGATGAAGAATCAGTGGGAGGACAGCAGGGAGAATTTGGTGGAGGAGTTTGGGTGGAAAGACGTCCTTAGGGGATCCAGATTTGTTAGAGCGTGAGATCAGGGCAGTTACTTCCTCACAGGACGCCCGAGTGAGGAAGTTAAGTGGCAATGGAGTATGGTTGGGGAGAACAGCATGGGCTTGTTCAGACGACTGGATTACTACGGCGTGAAGGTTAATAACTTTATCAGAGAAAAATTTAGAAAGAGCAGAAGGGGTTGATGGGGGGAGCGGTGGGGAAAATGGGGCTAGGCGAGGAGACGAAAAATAGTCCGAGTGTCATTCTTGCTCTCAGACAAAGAATGAGCCTCGCGCGCTGATTTTAATTTGGAAGAATGAGTCGAAGTAGCAAGGCGTTCGGCAAGTGAGAGGGGGGTCATGTCTTGCTCACGGGAGCGTGCTTTACGGATGGCTCGTTCATGATATCGCTGGGCTCCCACGCTAAACATACAAACGGTATACACACATTAAGAAAAAGGCGCGAGTCGACGGTTTAGCCGCAGAGATAACAAAGACAATTGAAACAGCATTGCACACAAATTAATGAATCTGTTATAGAGAGGGAGTCTGACCCACCAGCCATTGACAGGGACCTGTGAACGACGAAATCTTATTTTGTTACGGATATCGACCTGATAAACATCAGCCAGATTTCCTAATTCAAACACTCTTTTGGTGTACACGCGCCTACACTCATACACGCACATACCCTCTGATGAAAGAACCTCCGTCCAGCTTTCGAATTGGAGAAACGGAGCCACGCTCCTAAATTTTAGTTAGAATAAAATTGCTTGCAAAATGATACAAGGACAGTTTGACAGCGAGAAGTACAAGAAACACAGTCTATTAATACCGATAGTCAGTTACATGGACGTACGCACACTACGAACTAGGGACTCGGCGATTTCACCTACCGGTTATAAGACCAAAATTAAAATCTACAAAACCGCCATTTTCTTCTGATTCGCTACCTCTGCTAAGCAATAAGCTGGTTACCTTTTACCCAGCCTACCAGTGAATAACCAGCGGAGATCTGGAGTCAGGTTGAATTCTACGGTGTAATACACAGCCGCAGATAGCCTCAAGCCAAATATTACCATTCATTCAAGCTACCTTAAACAGGTGACCTACCATTAAATTGAGGTGACCTTACCTATAAACAAGTGACACCCCCACCTATTTTTTAAAAAATTTCGAGCATATCGTGAATATGTGTGCAACTTTGTTTTTTGTTCCTGGTGGTAAGAGGTGCACGTCACTGCACATGTCTGTTTCGGTCAGGCCAGTCTAGTGACTATATATTTGTCTAGTGACTGGATGGTGACGGCATTGGGGCCTTACCAGAGCAACCATTATGTATTCTTACAAAAGGGTACGTAAAAATACCTTGCGAACGACCGAGGTGGTATTATACCCCCCTTCCCTCAATATATGCGTACGGAAAACTGAAAGACGACTTAGGATCTCGAGGAGAGAGTATGAAGGGGGGTGGGGAGGGCTGGGTCGAATTCAGGTGAATTTGCGTTTGGGGATTGCCTAAACCAGTACGTGGCATTTTTTTTTGTGTGTGTGTTTGTGTATGCGCGATGCGAACTGATTTTCAGGTTGAGTGTCAAACTATCTCTTTAAAAATATTTCACACATCTACCAAAAGAAACCTTCCAACCACACAGGACTCGCCCTGGTGAAGCTCCAATTCGGGCATCATTCGAAACTAAACGTAGAAACTGCGCCTGACTGACCGATACAGAAACTTGCAAGCCCCCTTGAAACCAGGAACTAGAAATTAAAATGGGCATTAAAAGCCTGTTCCAAACAATGTCGAGGAATTTAAATTCCCCCTTTGAAGGTTCGTTGGACTAAGAGAAAATAGGCAACCACAAAAAGTCACTTAGTCAGAAGGTTGATTATAAGAGAGTCAAAATCATACCATTCATAAATATTATACCAGCTGTGAGTCAGTAAAACCAAATCAAACCTACCCATGGTTGCCATCTGGATCTTTCAATACCACAACTAGACATATTTGGTAATATAAAATCTTGGGCGTATTAAATAGTTTAATTTTGCATTTTAACAATAAGTGAACCGAATCTGGTGATAGAGTTTTCTTTTAATACACATCAAGTGTCACTCCTGGGTCACGCAGGAAATTATATAGGGTCGGGGTGGTCTTCTACATCACTCCGCTATTCTCACTCCACACGCAGGAAAATCAAAGAATCTCTGTCTTCGCAGGAGGATCTTTATTCTTACAAAATTCAATTCTCTTGGCAGATCAGCAATTAAGACAATAGAACATAATCGTTCGGGCTTTGGGGGTAAAATAACAATTATAAGACTGTTGGGAGGCTGAAAAGTGATTAGAACGCTGAAATTGAGTTTGTAGCCCACCACTAACTTTTGCACCATACAATATTCGGCTCTCATTAAAGTTGTAATGAATTAGGGCAAGCAATTTGGGCGAGTTACTCGAACTGGATAATTGATGACATTTTCATTTTAATGAGCGACCTGAATAACAGTGGTGAAGGCCAGCCGAAGAACAAAAATGCTAATGAATAATAGTGAGTTTAACTGTCCTGTCATAAATAATACTCCTGAACAGGAGTTTGAATGAATACTGTAAGATACGCTCATTCGTTTCCAATGTCATCCGTGTCCGTCCAATTCCGTGAGAGGATCTTGTTATGGGACGTGGTTGGTAGATTTGCGTGGGCAGATTGGTTCTGGGGGGATCTCGGTGTATGTATGCAGGTGAGTTGGTCTTGTTTTGGATTTTAAGTGTCATTATCTTTGGTTATCTGTTTCCCAGTGTTTGAAATGTGGCTCGTCTGCGAAACTTCAATTATCTGATTCAAGAATGTCCTTATTAACGTTATCTATCTTATTTAGCCTAATTTAGTTTTAGGAATTTTTAGAATTGTTGGGATATATATATATATATATATATATATATATATATATATATATATATATATATATATATTTATTTATTTATTTATTTCCGTAAATAAAGTCATATGCGTATCGCCTTTTTCAGGACTGGAGTAACAAATTAATTATTAAAATCAAAAGTAGAGTTTTAGTATACAACACTGTATCTTTGTTACTGTAATAAGCTTCCAAAAGCCTACGAATTTAAACAGCCTGTACCTTCTTAAAGACAGAAACATTAATGAAATAAAATATATGGTTGCAACCTGTGTAATTTTCTGTTCTATGTCAATTTATGTTGATACATACTTACGTCTGTCTAAATCCACGGTATCATCCTAGATAAGTTATGAGGGCCTCTACGCATTGGATGAAATAGAAACACCCGATGTTATTCTCTGAGGACGTAATTTATGTGGAAATAGTTTAGTTGTAGGATGCCTTAACTGAATACCAGAAGGGGGCCTCTTTCAATCCGGAAGGGACAAAGGAACCGGGGTTTTGAGGACAGGCCTATTTCTACCTTGTGTTTAATTAAGCCTAATTAAGTAAAACACGTAATAATATGGGAAATTTCTTCCTACCCTAAATTGTGGATCCCATGTGCGAAAGGGTCGTAAAATAATACCGAAATAATGCTCTTCGTAACCTGCTAAAAATAGTCGAAAGGAATTGTACATAAGAATCAGTATGCGTGGATTTAGAAAAACCTTGATAACTGTTTTGGAACCTTGCCTGTAAAATTGTGTGAAATAAGACATCTACTTTTGAAACTCAAAATATGAGAGTTTAGCTGCATCAGGGGGTCATTTAAATCACAATGCACTGTCTCATCGACGTAACCCCACTAATTGACTCCAAGAACTAAGGAAGGAGGAAGTCACTTGAGCTAAAAAATTCCATAAAAAGGTTGCTCAAAAAATGGATGAGAGAAGAACCCAATAAGTAACCCAAAGTTTGGCCTATAAAACTCTCCATTAAAACTAAAGGTGTTTTTTTTTGTATACATAGGTCATTCAATTTCATAAATTATTTAAGATAAATGGTAATTGGTTCTTTTTGCCAACTAAAACTACGAGGAAAAATGAAAAGTTCTTTCACGGGGACATTCGTAAAAAGTGAGGTCACGTCGAAACTCACTAAACGCTTTTTCTGTGTAGGTTGACCTTTCTAAACTTATCAATCCTAATATTTCCGTCCTTAAAATGGTATAGGGTGCTGATAAGGGCAGACTTTTGGAAGCTTATTACGGTAACAAAAATGTTTCAACGAAAACAGAAGTACTTTGTATTTTGATCAACTTTACCTAGCGAAAGCGTTTACTACTAAGGGTAGTTCTCCAATATTGGATCGGTGTTCGTATATTCAACCTGCCCTAATGCCCGCGTGAAGCTTCTATCTTACATTTTCAATTCCTTTAAAGATCTCTCATTACAATATTTCTGCGTGATACGCCCTCGTTGCTATTGTCCTTTAAATTAGAGGGGAGAAAAAAATCCTTCTACTGAGTGGTGATTCATTCGCTGCCGCCGCGTCCCCCCCCCCCTCTCCTCCTCCTTCCGTGGCTGCAGCAAAAAACACGAATTCCTCACGTAGGCCAATCGGTGAGATCGTGGTTTCTGATCCGTCTTGCTGGCCTATAGTGGCAAAAAATGGACCGTCGCCTTCCATTTCGCTTCTACCTGTGCCAAAGAATAATTCTACGAATCCGGTCCTCACAGAACTGATCCTGGTCACTACTGCATTTATTTTTGTCTGTTCTGAAGCTTTCTCTTCACCTCGTCTGGATTGTTCGTGTTGTTTCTTTGGATGTTTGCTTAGTCATTTCTATTTTTTCTTCGCCTGCTTGTTTTTTAGGTATTTTTTAAATTTTTCTCAGTCTTGTTTCATTGTCCCTCGCCTCTTCCCTGAATTCTTCGCTAGATGAATTAATCACCCCTCTTTCGATTACCTTCTTTAATAATTAATTTCGTATCTTCCCATGTTCATCGTTTTCTCCACTGTTGGAGTTTACCGCCCATTTGTCTGTTCACCTTCCCCAATTCTTCGTCTGTGTTTGTTCGTGCGTTTAAATCCTTCACCATAACAACCAAAACACTATGAGAGCAAATGAACTTCAAATGTCATACACAACTCTAGTGCAAGTTTGTGGTAAGTGTCGTCGTATGTGGTTGTGTGCAGAAGAGGAAAATGAAAAATGCGGCCCCGTTAAAGAAACAAAAGATTACACTTAATTAAACCCCTTCACATCCGTCTTTTATTCTCCTATTCCGTTTTCTCCCCAGAGTGAAATGTGGTTATTTCTGACCAACTTTGCCGTCCGGTTGGGAAAACAAAAGGGAAAGTCCTTCCAATGACCTGCGGCGTTTTGTGATAAGATGATAAATGGTTATTGCAAAGATGGTTTTCCATGGCTAAATGAGACTTCTGCCACTAGATGGCGCCACAAAGCGCCAAATCCGATGGCAGATTTGAAATCTCAAAAGGGAATAACCAGTTATATGTCCCATGGTCATATGGGTCCATTTCATGGCTCTAAATGGGTACAATTGAACTTTACTCCTTTAAAAAAAAAAGAAAAAAAGCGACACCTAGAACCGACGCTTTTGCGCAGGTAAAAACAGAGTTTGACGTCACAAGGCGATATGACGTCATCAAATCGGGGAAACTGCGCGATCAACGCAAAGGAAATCGACTTCGAACGACTTTCGAGGGCGAGTTAATTCAATGCTGGTATTTAGAGAAGAAGGATATGAATGAGCGAAAAGACAGACAAACGAAGAAAAGGGATAAAAAAATATAAGCTGAGGGATTTAGAGAGAAGTAAAAAGGGATACGGGATATTAATTGATTGACTGTTAGAAAAGAAATAAAAACCTGTGTAATCCAACGGAAGTCTGTTCATTCAGTAAAGAGTAAGACAAACCGAAATATATAAAAAAATGAAAACAAAAATGTTATAAAAAGGTTCTATGGCAAAAACTGAAAAATAAAAGGCGACTATCGGGCGGAACGTCTTTCAGAAGCTGCTACAGGAGAATCCCGAGCATACAAATATAGAGATGTCAATAACGCGAACATCCAGTACGTACATGCATGTGCATCATAAGCCCCCTGGGCCAATCCAACATATATATATATATATATATATATATATATATATATATATATATATATATATATATATATATATGCAAAAATTTTTGAAGACCATTGTGTATTTCGCCTTAATTAATTTACTTTTGCAACTTTCTCTTCTTTTTTATTCCATCTTGTAGATGGTGAATCACTTAACTTGTATTCATCTCTCTTTTAAATGAATGTGTTTGGTAAAAAACAAACTAAATTGCCGAGCTTTCGATCTTATTCGATTATCTTCGGAGCGTTTTGATATGTTCTTGCCTCCTTGAGCGATGTAATGAGTGGAGAGAGGATCTGACAGAATGAAAAAAGTGAAACGAAATGAAAAGAGAGGTGGAAGATAAAGAACAGCTCTTCCAACCCTCTCCCGTCCCCCTTGGCGCTCATGGAGCGGCAAGGGAGGGAGGCGGGGAGGCCCGGTACTCCCTTCTAGTCCCCCATAGTCACACTGTCTAGAGCCAAAGTAGGCTCCAAGCACGGTGAGTACGGCGGTTAGGAGTGAGTGGGACAGGAAGAAGAAGGTTTTAGGATAGGACAGCGAAGAAAATAGTAGGAGACAAAAGTCGACTTAGTTAGTCATGGGACCTACAGCTTAATGTGGAATCCGGACCACGATGTGTCACTTGTCTCTAACTATAACTGTAACAGTTTATCGTGACCCCTGTCTTACGTATCACTGTGAGTCCCGTGTGCGAATATGATATTAAAAAACGAATAGATGCAGAAAGCTGAAGGAAGTAAGAGGTTTGCAAAGAGATGCTAGTTGCCTGGAGGTCAGGCTTATCTCTGTCCATTTTAGGTAGTATAGCTAGCGTGATAAAGTTAGAAAGTAGTATTGGTATTTATGAGGCGTTCAAACCGTTATTAGTAAATATTTTTACTAAAAACTGGTGTAGGTTTCTATGTATTCTTTCGTATTCCCATCCTAGTTATAATTGACTATATGCTATTCTCTGGTTTGCTTTGGTTAATTAATTACTTTTAGTCGTCGTCGAGTATTAATCTCTTTCTCTAAGTATAGATTTCTTCTTCGTCTTCTCCTCCCAAATCTATCCTTGAGAAACTTGGGAATAATCTTTGTGATCTCCATCCTTCTCTCTGGGCAATTTGGTTGGTTAATTCAAGTCCTACTTCATTCTATTTCTTTTCTAAGATTTTCTTTGCTCTTTTTGCAATTATTCTGTTAAGTGGCTTTACCCTAGCCTCCTATTGCAGGTCTTGTAATCTTCTTCTTTCTCCTCTTCTGAGGTTTGTTATTAAGTAGATAGCTTTGTTTTGGACTTTTTGGAGTCTTAATAGGTAACTTCTCAAGATCGTGTACATCGCGATGGTTGAATAAATAATCACAGACTGTTGTACTATGGCTTGATAAATTTTCCTCTTGTTTTTCATGCTTAGGTTAACTAACATTTACAGTAATGCCAGGCTGCTCTTCCCTAGATTTACCCTCTCAGTTACGTCCTTTTAATAACCTGATTTCGTAATGGTTAGTCCGAGTACCTTACATTCTTTGTTGTATCTGTTGCGCTGACCTTCTACATATTCATCCGAGATGCTCCTCCTGTGCACCGGTACCATTTTAAATTTATCATTTAGTTTTAATTTTCCATTTTTCTTCGTATCTATTAATGCTTCTTATCTCTTCTGCAGTCATCATAGCTTACATTGGGCTGTTCCTGTAGGGGCAAACTATGATTTGAGCGACATCATCGGCAAATTGGATTTTCAAGAGGCCTTCATTTCTTGGTGGTGGTATATCTGCTGTGTAGACGGACTCGGACATCCGCCATGGGACAAACCCGCAGCGAGCTCGGATATTTCTCTCTGATGTCGTCCTATTTTCACTTAAGCACGTCTCTCCATTACATAATCACATAAAATCCTTTCGATCTTGTTGTTCATTCCTAATCTGAGTATCTTGAGTTGTATTCCCCTCTTCCATACTTTTTCGAAAGCCTTGGACACGTCCCGGCATACGATGTCTACGCTTGTTTTTTCTCTCTTTGCTTTCGCTATCTTTTCAAGGATGACTCCGTGCTTCTGTTTTTCCTGAAGTCAAATTGACAGCTGTTTCTGCCGCCATTATCTTCGAGGAATTTAGACAGTCAACTATGTATTATTTTTTCCAATACCTTACAGATGAAATCTAACAGCGAGACGGCAGTAGTTCCCACTTGATCTGGGGGTTTTACCGCCTTGGGTATGAATATCATCTTCGCCACTTTAAGTTCACCAGGAAAGTATCCCGTGTCCAAGCACGCATTGAAAACGTTTCACACTCCCTCCAGTATGTTCGGGGGTGCTTCGATGTAATTTAATCTGGTGAGTCCCGATCTGCCTGGCGCTCTAAGTCAGAAGTTCTTTATGGTTACTTTTAATTCTTCAGATCTAATGATTGCGTCTATTCCGTCGTTGTTGTTTCTCCTTTCCTCGACAAAGTGGAAGGGGTATGTCCTTTCGATCTCTCCATTGAGTTCGTTTACGATCTGATGTTTGAAACCAATGTCATAGTCCTCATTATTTTCTTCGCTAATTTTGAATACATTTCTCCAATGCTCTTTAAATAAGGCCTCTATTTCTTCCTCGTCTTCTAAAATATTGTTCCCTGCATCCTTAATTATCATTTTATCCCTTGTTGTCCGTGTTTTTAATCTTTTGATGTTTCCAAAATTCCCTTGATGATGTTTTCACATCTATTTTCTCGATGTGCTGATCCTATTTCTCTTTCTGTTTTTCATAAATTAGTGCTATTAGTTCTTTTTTCTGTCTCCGAGTGCGTTGTATGCTTCCCTTAATGTTCCGAATCTTCTTATATTTTCTGCAGCCCGGCAGATCTCCTCGCTCAAAGCCCCCATTTCTGGTGTCCAGGTAAATTGTTTAATGGTTTGGAACGAGTTAATGGGGACGGCCCCCTTCTCTGCCCGTTTAATTTCTTCTCTGATCCTATCCAACTCCCCGTCGATTTCCTCTAGAGTGGCTTCCTCGAGAGGGCTTGTCATGTACGTCTGAAGTAATTCTTTGTACTTATCCCAATCCGCTCTATCGTACGCCCTCCATTTCTTCGAAGGGATTTGTATAGGATTCTTGTTTATGTACAGTAGAGTCGCAGTGTGGTCACTGCAAGGAGCATTCACTGGTTCCATAAAATAGTTAAAGGGCAGATTGAAGTTAGCCAGGCAGATGTCCGGTTTTGTTGCGTGTTCTCTTCGTAAGTATGTAGAGAAATTGAGTCCCAGTCTTTGCAGTATACGTCTATTGATAAGCGTGTTAAGTTGTCTTCCGGTTCTGTTTGTATTTCTGTACCCAGAAGCCCTGCAATGGGCGTTTAAATCGCCCATCAAAATGACCGGTATTCTATAGTTGAAGAGTTTAGTAAAGTTTTTTACTGGTAATTGGGGGCGCCTGGGTGGCTGGTATCCAGTTGCGACAATGATGTTGCTTAATTCCATTTTAATTTCTATAACTAAATATACATCCTCCAATCCTTGTATTGTTTTGTACTGCAATCCTTGCTTGACAGCTATTGTCGCTCCGTCGTGTGTTTCTCCTGAAGGATTTGTGTTAATAACATTGTAGTTCAATATCTTTAGTTTCTCGTATTCTGTTTCTTCCATGTTTCGATATTAGTATAACATCTGGGTCAATATTTCTGAATTGGTTTCCGTAAATAATTTCCTTGTTTTTCCATCCGTATGTGTTAATTTTCAGTCTTATTAATTTTTTAATATCCATAATCTAATGACCATTTCCGTTCGTTTATTCGTTTTCCGTTTAGTTTGTCCTATTTGTTAAGTTATCGGTGTTTCTTCTTCTTTTTCTAATTTTTCTTTCTTTCTCCTTGGTTATCCCTCAGCTGACTGCATTCGAGGGTCCTTCTGGAAGTTCATCTCTGGGTGATGGACCCCTTTTACTTGCGGATTTAGACTTGTTAGTTCTTTGGGCTTTCCTGCCAGTAACCCGTGTGCACTCTTTTCAGTCTCTGAGTCTTCGCTGATTGTGTCCTTTTCTGATTCTTCTGCCTTTTGGTTTTCTCATGCCTCTTCGATTAATTTATGTTTTGTCTTTTCTGTGACATTGATTCTGAAAATGCCCGATGAGTCGACTTCTTTGGGGAATTTCATCGGTTCGAGCCGTTTTCCTGTAACATGCTATTGACTGTTGTTCATAACTCCAGGTTTAGCTATGTTCATCACGTGGGCATCTATTATACAAGTAAGTTTTTTGACGCTGAGAGTACCATCTAAATTTATTTGTGTTGCCGGTTTGTTGGTCACTTTTTGCCATTGATGCGTATGAGTTTTTATTTACGTTAGTTTTGTTTCTGTTTGACTCTGTTTCTTTTCCTCTTTTTAATTTCTCTTCTTTTGGGACAGATCATGGCCATAGTTCTGTGTCCCCCTTGGCAGTTAATGTATCTTTTAAATGTGTAATGGCAGTAACGGCAATAAAGACCTTCAGTTCCACATTCAGAACAAATGATTAGGTCTTTTGGGGCGCAATTTTGCGTCGTGTGTTCTTCCAACGCATAACATCAGAAGCATATCTGTATGCTTGTGAAGACGTTTCTTTATTTGTATGTGGGCGGATTGGATTATCATGTTGGACGTGAGAAGTCCCTGTTCTATGATCCTTTAAGCCATTTCGGTAGATTCACAAATGACCTTGAAAACGTGAGTGCGATCTTTAAATTTTACCACCTCTGCTATTTAGAGCCATTTCTGTCTCTGCCGAAGTTCTTCTTCTATTTCTCTATTTTTCGGCAGATGACACTTCTGTTAGCCGTGATTTGAGGTAATACCCTAGCTTCCAAGTCCAATATCCTTAGCGTAATGCTCCCAGCAGATGACAGTACCTGTTCTATGTCTGTATTTTCTGGGAAAATAACTGTGAATCCAGATAGTGTCTCGATGCAATGATTAGTGGTATCTCCAGATCTATAAATACGCATTGCACTACATGTGATGATATTTTCCTTCCATTGGTTATGAGTTTCAGTGAAAGCCTTTTGAAATCAGGTGGGTCCAACCCCTCTCGGAGGAGAGGGGTTCTTCTGTCGATCTTCAGCTGTTGAGTCTTATCCAATCTCCATTAGTGGGAGGTCCCCCTCTATCTGTCCTAGTTCTATCTCTCATACCTTCCAATTTTCGCACTCTCCTTGGTCAACCCTACTTATCTGGTAGGGTTGGCTCGTGACCGAGAATTGGCCCCCCTTTTTTGGCTCCCTAAGAGTGTCTCCTGCATGGGTTCACTATACCTTACTACCAACTGCACCTCAGACCTTGCCGAGGACCAAGTTATGTAGTTGTAGTGAGAAGTAAGTTTGAGGTAAAAAAGTATGAAAAAACAGCCAAGATTAAAGAACACAGAAGAGCAACCCCTTCGGGGGGGCTACTTTACTCAAGAGGGACACGAGGAATCTCCAATCAGCCCCAGGAGCGCATATATTTCTTCTTAGAAGTTTTCTTGAGAAGGCGTTTTATTTAGGTCCTCCTTTACCTGTGATAGCCTTTACCAGTTCGCAGCGAGAAAGCAAGCTTACAGACTGTCCAAATTAAATCGAATGAAAGAAATGAAATGAAATGAAAAGAGAGGTGGGAGATAAAGAACAGCTCTTCCTACCTTCCCCTGCCTCCCTTGGCACTCATGAAGCGGCCAAGGAGGGAGAAGAGTGGAGGTCCAGTACTCCTTTATAGACCACCATAGTCACACTGTTCAGAGCCAAAGTAGGCTCCAAGCACTGTGAGTATGGCGGTTAGGAGTGAGAGGGAGAGGAAGAAGAAGGTTTTAGGATAGGACAGCGAAGAAAATAGTAGGAGACAAAAGTCGACTTAGTTAGTCATGGAACCTACAGCTTAACGTGGAATCCGAACCCCGATGTGTCGCTTATCTCTAGTTATAATCTTGCAGTTTATCGTGACCCCTGACCCACGTATGACTGTGAGTCCCGTGTGCGAATATGATAGTAAACAACGAATAGATGATGAAGGCTGAAGGAAGTAAGAGGTTTGCAAAGAGATGCTAGTTGCCTGGAGGTAAGGCTTATCTCTGTCCATTTAGGTAGTATAACTAGCGTGGTAAAGTTAGAAAGTAGTATTGATATTCTTCTTCTAACAACGAATAGGGTCCCTGCACCCGTACACGAGCTATGAAGAGTAGGTCAAAACCCCGAATCTCCCTCTGAAAAAGGAAGCCCTTGGGCGCAGTAAAACCGCCCAGCCACCTCCCAAAAAGAACAAAAATAAGAAGAAGCATAGGTCAAAACAATTCACCATGTTACACAACGCACTGAAGATATTGGAAATTAATACCAACGGCTGGACGAGGAATGGAATTCTTTACGCAAATGTATAAGGGAAATTGATGCAGACATCATTTTAATTTCAGAACACGGGATCGACACGCGTAGTGTAGAAATGAAAATCTGGAAATACGATGTTTTGATCACAAATTATTCGGAGGAGCTGTTTGACGGAGCCGCTATTGCAATAAAGAAAGGGATTAAATACAAGCAAATAAGAAATCTAGAAGAATCCCACCTCGCGATTGAGGTCGAACTTGACTTAGGTAAGTTGGGCATTGCTACCGGATATCAACCGCCAAGAAGAGATGTGTTACCAATTCACACTCTCACTGGCGTATTTGGCAGAATCGTCCCCACTATATTAATGGGGGCTCTGAACGCCAGATGCCGATAATCTGGTTATCCGGTTACTGGACCTTCAACGGTATAGGAAGAAGCCTAGACCTATTGCTGGACAGAAATATTGCTCAGTGAATAGGCCCGGACTTCCCCACCTTTGTCAGACTAGAAATTTCCACAAAACCAGACCACTGTCTGGCGAATCGTCAGCTGCCGTTAAATCACTACATGGAACCAGTCCAGGTATCATGTAGTAACCATATAGGGATCTTAATCACTATCAACAGGAACCATATACAAGTTCCAGCTGTAGTCAGAAAGAACTAGAAAAGAGCAGACTGGACACGGTACGCACGCCTTGTCGAGGCCTACGATCCGCCAAACTTGGACAAAGCAATTCTCGAGGAGATTGACGAGGCACTCGACGACCTCAATAAACATCTCATCAGCGCAGATAGGGCTTGTATCCCTAAATCCGAGTATAGGACCCTCTCTACCTACAGATGGACCGAATACATGGAGGATTTATACCATGAGCTGAAGTTATTGTATGAAATCAACATCAAGAATGCCTCAGTTCACTCAATGCAGCGAAGTAAAGAAGTCAAAGAAGACCTGAACGAGTTGATCCTCGAACAACAATGGAGACGATGGGATCATGCAATCGACAGCCTCGATCACAAAGCAACTCCAAAAGATTTTTGGAAAAAGATCCGAAATCTCGAAGGATCGCCTGGCAAGAAGCAGAAGATCGAGCTACAAAAGGAAGATGAAAACATCGAAACGGAAAAGGAAGAATTGAAGAGCTATTCCCTAAGTTATTGGGAAAAATATTAAGTATAACTGAGGAGGAAAACGAGGACAATGACATAGAGTTTGAAAGCAACATCATCGACGAGCTTAACGAACAAATACACAAGACGCACCCTCACCACCAGATAGATAGACAGCGCGACGGAGCCGCCGAGATTACCGAAGAAGAACTATTCGGTGCGCTCCGCTCATTCCAACAAAAATCCCCAGGACAATCGAGGCTTACAAAGCTAAACTTTGAAAAGGTAACAGCCAATGTCATCTAAGAGATGAGAAGAATATATAAAGCTTGTCCGAACACGGGATACTTTCCAGATGCTTATCAAACGGCTAAGATGATTTTTTTGCCTAAGCCCGGAAAGGACCCAACGTTGAAGGAGAGCTACCTGCCAATTTCACTACTAGAATTTGGCGGGAAGCTCTTCGAGAAGATCCTCAACAGAAGACTGGTGTTTTAACTGGAGGAGAACTTCCTCTTCAACCCACATCAATTCGGGTTTAGGAGGAAGCGAATTACGAAGATAGCTATTAGTGTCATCACGGAAAAGCTAGCCGAAGCAAAACGGGAAAGGAGTTACGTGGAAATTGTTAGTCGAAATGTATCAAAGGTGTTTGATAAGGTGTGGCAACGGGAAATGCAGTACAAGATCTCTACTTGATTTACACCTCTGATTTCCCAGCACCTGTAAGCCCCTAAAAACCTCAACATTCAATTCGCCGATGATTTCACCCAGATAATCACTTGTCCATGGAGGAATGCACCTTGGCAAGCTCGTATGACAGCAGCAGAAATTGAAAATCTTAACACCTACGAGGCCCGGTGGAAGATCCGCACCAACCAAGAAAAGTTCAAAGTAGTCTCCATAGGCAAGAGACTACTTTACGACGTCAGGGTGGGAGATAGGCGTTATACCTACACCACGGAGTGCAATGTACTCGGAATGAAGATTACTTCATCCGGGTACAAGAGGCACTTCCAAGAAAGAATTACGAAGGCCACTGTTGCACTCAAAACTCTATATAGGTTCATAAATCTTCGTCAAAGCCTTAGGAAAATAGATCTAAAATGCACTTGCAAGATCGACGCTGCTATACCCTACTTCCGCCCTTTCGTGTGTCTCGAGACACAAAAGAGGAAACTACAATTGGTGCAAAATAAATGTATGTACCTAATTACAGGTACATACAGGCAAGAGAGAAGACGCCAGGAAGAGCTGCACCGGGAGGCGCGGTTAGGTCTCATTAACATTGTTATAGAAGAACGGATAAGGAATATACATGAACTGGTTAATCGTGAATTGGACGATGATATCGTCCAAATGATTGACCAGAGGAGAAGAGGAATAAGTAGCACCAGATTTCCAATCTCCGCGGGGTTTTAGCTGGCGGAGCAGAAGTGCTGTTCTACACATGAGAATACAAATGTTTTTTACCCTAAACCAAATAAACAACCCGACCAAAAAAAAGAATACCAAATTGTGAAACCTCACCGATTTCTACAAACTACCGATAAAGACCCAAATTTACCGATCAAGACCCAAATTTACCGAAGAACACATCCATGAAAAAACAAAAAACACGAATTACACTCACTACAAGATATACAAAAAATACAAAGACACTAAGCACAACACTAAAGTAATTATTACCACAAAAGCAAATGCGCATATCTTATCCAAGGACATTAATTGTTTTTAAAGACAAATGTCTTGAACGCCATATTATATATATATATATATATATATATATATATATATATATATATATATATATATATATTTATTATAGCATATTTTATTAAAAGCGACCGCTAGTTTCAAATTAATCATTCTTTTTTCAATCTTCTCGATTCATCTTATATTGCCTTTTCTTCATTGTTTAACCGAAGTTCATCGGAGACTGATATCTGTTATTTTGCCAAAGGTAGAAGCAAATTAATGTAATTTAGCACTTCCTTTAATTTAACTGACGCGTTTCGATACATCGAGTATCATCTTCAGAGTTACAATGGGGAATTATTACAAAGTATTCAGTATATATATGTTACAAAATGTATTAAAAAAATTACGAACGAAGCTATTCACGTATAGGCAGGTTGGTCCAAGTGATAAAAGGTTGGAGAAGTAGGTAGTAAAAAGAGGGGGGGGGGGAATAAGCGGCTTGCCTGAGGGGATTAGTGGCTAGGAGCAGCTCTGAGTACACCTGTCCCTTTGTTTGCTTTTCTTGCGTTGGGCAGGATTTCATTGGAGTTAGACTGTATGTTTAAATCCGGTTGTTTCTCTTGGATATATATAGCTTCAAAGAAGAGCAGTTGACGCCTGTTGGGAGCAGAGTCTAAAACTTTGGTGTTTTCTTCTATCATTTTTCGGTTGAGGCATGTTCCGTGTACTTCCTGTGTATGTTTTATAGGTGCACCGTTGTTCAGATGGTATGACATTCTTCTTGATAGAGTGGTTTCGGTCATGCCGATATACGAGTTAGGTAGGAGCTCACAGTCTCCTAGTTTACATGTGTACTCGTATATCAGATGTATCCTTTGTTTCGGTTGTAGCGGGGGTTTGCGGTTATTTTTCATGAAGAGGGTTGAAGTACGTCTATTTTGATAGTAGATTATTGGTGGGATCTTTTTCTCGGCGTTTATGGATTATATTCCTTGGTCTATAATGTCCTTGATGGCTCTTTCATCTGCTTGGTGTTCTGTGCTCATAGTATTCTTGTAGAACAGTTTTATAATATGCTCATTATCCCTATTCCTTTTCTTCTGAGGTTCTGAGAGGTACCACCTGTCCATTTTAATTCTTATGGCCGTTTGTATTTCTTTATTAGAGAATCCGTTATTTACGAGTACCGGTCATAAGAATTTAAATAGACAGATAAGCAAGAAAGAAGAAGTGGAAAAAGAAGAAACACAAAAAAAGCAAATCAAACATACGCCAATGTAGCAAAAGCCACAGTAAAAGAAATTAAAGAAACGCAGGAACAAAAAAATAACATCAACGTTAACGAAGGAACCGGCCTTGACCTGTTGGCTTGTATAATGTTTGCCCACGTCCATAACATAGCACAATCGGGAACATTCGCCGAGACGCTGAACCTACTACTAGAAAAGAACGGAGTCAGGAAAATGTGGTTCCCACATTAATATACGGCGTAACAGCTGGAAAAACGCTGCAGGTAAAAGACATTTTAGAGGTTGGGCCACACTCGCTGAGAGAGAAGCAGTAGAAGATACTGACGAATCCAATGAAGAAGAAAAGGATACTGATCAATCAGAAAAAGTACAGGAAGGAAAGAAAAAAAAGAAGAACCCCAAAAAGAAGAAAAGTCAAACTAAAAATGTGGACACTGAAACGGATACACAATCAGAAACTGAGTCAGAATCAGGAACAAAAAATGAAGAAGGATGTCGTTATGAAGCCAAAGACTTCAAATTACAGATCTTCGTACACGAGGCATCGCCCCTTGCCAAAAGAAATAAAACTAAAGGACATTAAAAAAGGAATAGAAAGAGGAACCTGTAAATGGAACTTTGTTACCGATCACGACGAAAAAGCAATACAGAAACTGATTGAAGAGAACCGAATTAGAATCTACCTCCACGACACGAAAATAATAAAAAAAGGACACATTTGAAAGGATAGAAAATGGAAGAACCCCAAAATAAAAAGCAAGCAAGTACAAAAGGAAATATAACAAATTATGGATAACCCGATGAAAAAGCTAAAGCTCCACATTAACAACGACGGCTGGAAAAGCAAAAAGAGCACACAATATGGAACAACAAAGGAAACGTGATCCTGACGTGATCACAATTTCGGAGCACGGAATAAAAGATGAAGAAACCATGAAAATCTCAAACTATCATATAATAAAAAAGAATCCCACCGGAGAAAGGTACGATGGTACGGCAATCGCAATAAAGGAAAACTTGGTATACACGCAAGAACGGGAAGTTGACGAAGCCTACATAGCCGCTACTATCGAGATGGAGTACACTCCGGTCACAATAGCGGCAGGTACCAACCACCCCGTCGCTTGTATATACGGATACACTCTGTTATGGAGCTACTACACAAAAACAAACCATCAATTCTCCTGGGGGACCTAAACGCCAGGTTTCCAGAATCAGGGTACCGCACAAACAACAACGCCGGGCGGAACTTAGAAACTATAATGGACAGAAATATATTAAAAAGAATAGGCCCGGAATTCCCCAACATATATCACCAAAAGAGCTTCAACTAAACCGGACATAATAATGACAACGGAGAACTTTCCGTATAATGCTTATATGAAACTGATACCCATTTCCTGTAGAGACCATATCGGAGTTTTGGTGACTGTAAATCAAAACCCGATACAAGTCAAGATCAAACTTCGAAAAGCCTATAGGAAAGCGAACTGGTAAACATACACAGCCAGAACTAAATGGGAACAACATAGACGAACTAGAGAAAATAACCAGAAACTTAATCGAAAATATACAGAAAGCAGACGAAGCAAGTGTGCCAAAAATCAAATACAAAACTCTACCACATCCAAAGTGGACAAAAGAAATAAAGAATAAAGCAAGAAAAGTCCAAGGAAAATATTCGAAAATAAGAATTTTCGGTACAAACAGACAAATAAGCGGGGAATTAAAAAGACTGAAAGTGGAAATGGTCTTTTTGATAAAAGAGCAAAAAGAAAAAAACAAGAAAAAATTCACGAACAAAATAGAGGTCACGGTAAACCCAAGGGGGGCCTGGAGAATGATAAAAATAATCAGAGGAAAACCACCGAGAGAGCCAATAAAAATAAAGAACGATTAAGATGAATACCTCAAAAGCAAAGCGGAAATAGAAAAGAAGTTTAGAGGACATTTGGAAAATGTTTCTACAATAGATTAAGATAATGAGCGATTCGACAGAGAAACAGAAGAAATGGTCATCGAAAACCTAAGAAGAAACATAAAGAGAATAACACCACTTATAAAAGTTGATGAGAGCACGGATGAGTACGCGGGATTAGGAGCTCTAATCACTCTGGAGGAAGTAAAAAGGACAATCGCGATCCTTAAACAAAAGGCACCCGGAAATACCGGGCTCACAAAACAAAACTACGAAAAAGCCCCTGAAAAGATACTAATATATATTAAAGATCTATTCAATGCATTCCTGAATATCGGTGCATACCCACGAATCTTTAAAGTAGTGAAGATGGTTTTCCTCCACAAACCAGTAAAAACACCGACATCGGTCTCAAATTACAGACCAATATGTACCTAATTTTCTTGGAAAGGTATTTGAGAAAATACTGAATACGAGACTGGTGGAACACCTAGAAAACGCGGAAATACAACGAACACCAGTACGGCTTCAGGAAGAGAAGAGACGCAATTATGGCGCTCACGATCATAACCAAAAAGATCGCACAGGCGAAATCTGAAAAAGGATATGTGGGACGTGGTACTCCGGGACGTCGAGAAAGCCTTCGACACAGCCGAAGGAAAAGTGCTGGGCCAGCAGATGGGGCAAAGAGGATACCGCGCCCACATAAAGGAGAGGATTATCAGGGCTAAATCAGGCCTGAGATTGTTATTCAGCCTGAAACATCTGGAGCAGAAAAGAAAAAGGACGCTCTACAAAGCATTTGTAGAGTCGGTGCTGGTGTATCCACCGATCCCCATCCACACAACAACTAAGACAAACAAAAAAAAACTACAAAGGGTAAAAAATAAAGCGGCCTACCTAATAACTAATACAAGGCGCCGAGAAAAAAAAAGACTCCGCGAAATAATAGATACGGCAGGGAGAAACGGGCCAAAGAAATCTGGCAAAAAATTGAAGTAGATAACCAGGAGACTATAAGAATTCTAGAAATAGAAAACATCAATTACGACAGTCAAGTCTTCCCCAGCAGCAGGCTCCATCTACGGCGAGAGGAAGACCCATAACATAACATAACAATTTCACGGATGACAAAGCCACAAGGGCCTATTAACGGTCATCCGCATCCGTCAAAACCCACCCACATAGGACTACATATATCAGATCATGCAACTACTTTATAAACAATCCATAAGATTGTGTCAGATCATGCATATACAATATACAATTTAAACAATTCATAGGATTGTGTCAGATCACGCGCCCACAATATACAATTTAAACCAGCCACACAAGCGGATCAAAACCAAAAAGCACCATGGACAGGGGAAGACAAAATCAAAGTCCCCCAAAATATAATATAACAGATGACAAAAGCCACAAGGGCCCATCATAGGTCAGCCGAGTCAAACGGCCTCTTTTTTAAGGCACCCAAACTCCCAAGAAAACTACATCCAGAGGATTGCGTGCAGAAACAATGGTATCACCAATCAAGGCTTGTCAAGAACTAAATCATGCAGCTAAAGATATATATATATATATATATATATATATATATATATATATATATATATATATATATATATATATATATATATATATATAAACAATATTAATATATACAAAACTTAGGAACCATCACAATCTTCCCTCCCCATAAACTCATCCAACCTACTCTTAAATACATTTAAATTTGGACTACCTACTACCCTCCGCGGCAAAATATTTTCTTAAATCCAACCTACACCCTTGCTTTTTAATTTTCAAGTGGTGACCTCTAGTCCGATTTCCATCATCTAACTCAAAAAACTTGCTAACATCCAATTTATCTATCCCAGAAATTTTTTTAAAGAGCTCAATCATATTCCCTCTCACACACCTCCTTTCGAGCGAGAACATATTTAATACCCTCAGTCTATCTATATATTCAAGGTGCCTCAGGGAAGGAATAATCTTTGTTGCCCTCCGTTGCACTGACTCGAGAAGGTTAATATCATGTCTAAAATGTGGGGACCATGCCTGTATACAGTACTCTAGATGTGGCCTAACATAAGAGTTATAGAGTTTAAGAATAACCTCCTTACTTTTGTAACTGACATTTCTCTTAATGAAACCCAGCACTCTATTTGCCCTATTTCTTGCTTCAATACACTGCTTAGAAAACCTTAATGACTTATTCATTACTACTCCTAGATCTTTTTCATCCTCTACTGTGCTCAGCCAATGCCCATCCATTTCATAGTTAAACTCTCTATTATCTCTATCAAGGTTGAAAGTCATTTGCCACTTATATGCCCAGGATAACAATTTAAAATTATCATCAATATCTTCAACTACAGCTGCTAATTTGGTATCATCCGCAAAAATTGACACTTTATTATTAACTGCCTCCCCAAGATCGTTTATATAGATGACAAATAATAATGGACCGAGAACTGATCCCTGAGGAACCCCACTGATAACATCCCTCCACTCTGACTTTACACCAATTAGCACTACCCTTTGCTTCCTGTCTTTCAGCCACTCAGCTATCCAATTTGAAACCCCCCCACATATCCCAATCATTTTTAATTTATGAACTAGTCTCCTATGTGGTACCTTATCAAATGCTTTACTAAAATCTAAGTAAATTATATCTACATTCTCTCCCTTATCTACGTGATCTGTTACAAACTCCAGAAAGTCTAGTAAGTTAGTCAAACATGATCTACCTGATCTAAACTCATGCTGAGCATCGCTGATTAACCCCCCTCCCTCTCTAGATGCTGGCAAATCCCTTCTTCAACTATTTTCTCAAGAATTTTACAGACTGCAGGAGTTAGGCTAACCGGTCTAAAGTTATTTGGATCCTCTTTACTACCCTTCTTGAAAATTTGGGACTACATTCGCTCTCTTCCAATCATCGGGTATTTCTCCATATTCCAGTGACCTAGTATACAACTTCTCCAGAGCTATTGAGATACTTTCTACCCCTTCTTTAAGTATCCTAGAATGAATATTATCAGGGCCGGAAGCCTTGGTAGTATCATCCTTCGATCCACACTAATGGTAGTAAACACCTCTTTCCTTGACCCATGAGTACTATACATAAGACTATTTAGTTTCTCCTTTGTAAATACTGATGCAAAATGACCATTTAGTACCTCAACTATTTCCTCATCAGTTTCTCTCACAATTCCTTCATATTTGATAGGTCCCATTTTAACTCTGCCAATAATCACCTAAAACAAAGAACAACAACAAAACAATCGAACAAGTAAAAACTATCACAAAGGCATGAATGCCTGAAAACGAAGACAGAACAAAATACTTAGAAGTAACCATATAGTAAACACAAAAATACTTATAAAAAAAACAACTTCTCATGCTATATTTTCCCTATCCCCAATCTTCTCTCACCTTATTATTCTTTGACAGATCGATTTACTCA
Source organism: Ceratothoa steindachneri (assembly GCA_963969495.1). Taxonomy (NCBI): domain Eukaryota; kingdom Metazoa; phylum Arthropoda; class Malacostraca; order Isopoda; family Cymothoidae; genus Ceratothoa; species Ceratothoa steindachneri. The sequence continues at coordinate 118,074,608 of OZ018317.1, forward strand.
GTCTGTACGCTTGCTCTCTCGCTGCCAACTGGTAAAGGAGGAAAAGTTTTAGGTAGGGCCTAAAGAAAACGCCTTCTCAAAAAAAAACTTCTAAGAAGAAATATATGCGCTGCTGGGGCTGATTGGAGATTCCTCCTGCTCCTCTTCCTAACACTACATAACTTGGTCACCGACAAGGTCTGAGTTACGGTTGGTTGTTGTGGTATGACATTATATTACATCAATACCATATTATATCTATGGGGAGGGACCAATAACTTAGAGGCGAACCGAAAATGGCCGGAACACCACTAGTTTAGACGGGCTGAGTAGCGAGAAAGAGTGCAACGAGGTCAGGTAAATTATGGGCAATGGCAAAGCTCAAGTTTACTTAAAGAGGCATTTACACAAACATAATTTTATTTACATAAAAATAATGAGAGAATTGACTGAAAAATTACATCAGATGAACGAGGGGGGTGATTGTAGTTATGAATCAGACTATGAAGTTAAAATTAATGTGTTACGGGAGGAGACTATTCAAATGGGGGGAATTAACGCAAAAGGATTACTGAAGCGGGAGAGGGGGGAGGGTAACGTCTGGTTCAGGGAAGAGTATTTCAGTTACCCGAAAACAAGGGGCGAACGAGGAGGGCTTCGACAGGAGTTGACGAGAGAAGTCGGAAAAATCACTCGGTAGCGATCGTTAAATGGAATTACCTCATTGGCTGGGGCTAATTCCAATACACAAAAATAGTTGAGCTGTCACTTTACTTTGTTGTTAGCACCTGACTTGGAACTAGGGGATTTTTCTTGGGGTCCGGGCGAGACTTCTCAATTCTGTGTCGGTTTCATGGGAAACGAGCAATATATATGTCTGAGGCTCTCGTCGCGGGGGGGGGGGAGTAGTAGTGGGAAACAGCTCTACTCTCGAATGGCCTCGAATCTTCTTGCCGAGGTTATTCTAGCCCGTGTAAAGGTGAATCATGGTGGACGCGGTTTGAGGCTACCGCTTGTGGAAAGGGGGGGGGGGGGTAAGCGTACCAATTTAAGCCTAACAGAATCTTCTCCAGCACATGGAACTTCCGTGCTGGAAAAGAAATTCCACGTGGAATTCCCTCACATTGGTAGTAAGGTATAGTAAACCCCTGCAGGAGACACTCTTAGGGGGCCAGAAAAGGGGCGCCTATTTTCAGTCACGAGCCAGAACCCAACTGTGGACCACTGTTAGGGCTAGGCCCAGATAGGTAGGGTTGAGCAAGGAAAAGGGCGAAAATTGGAAGATAGGCGAGATAGAACTAGGACAGCTAGAGGGGCTCCTTGCACTTGAGGAGACTGGTTAAGACTCCACAGCTGAAGATCGACAGAAGAACCCTCTACCTCGGAGAGGGGACGACTCCCGGGGAGATGGACCCCCAGGACTTAAAAAGGCTTCTCCCCTGAAACTCATACTCAATGGGAGGAAAAGATCATTACAAGAAGTAGTGCAATGCCTATTTATAGATCTGGAGATACCGCTAATCAAATGCATTGAGACGCCATCTGGATTCACAGATATTTGCCTAGAAAACAAAGACGTAGAGCAGCTATTGTGATCTGCGGGGAGCGTTACGCTAATGAAGTTGGGCTTGGAAGCTAGATTACCACCACAAATCAGGGCTAACGGAAGCGTCATCTTCCGAAAAATCGAGTCCTTGGAGGAGCGCACTCATGCCAAGCCAAGAAATAAGAGAAGAACTTCAGGAGAGACAGAAATGGTTCAAAATAGCAGAGGTGGTAAAATTTAAAGATCACACTCACGTTTCCAAGGTGATTTGTGAATCTACCGAAATGGCTTCAAGGATCATGGAACAGGGACTTCTCGCTTTTAACATGAGGATCCCATCCGCCCACATACAAAGAAAGAAACGTCTTCACAAGTGTACAGATATGTTTCAGATGTTATGCTTTGGAAGAACATACGACGCAAAGTTGCCACCTAAAAAAGCTTACAATCTGTTCTGAATGTGAAACTGAAGGCCATTCTTGCCGTTACTGCAACAACACAGTTAAAAGATACATTAAATGCCAAGGGAGACACAGAACTATGGCCATGATTTGTCCCAAAAGAAGAGAAATTATAAAGAGAAAAGAAACAGAGTCAAACAGAAATAATACAAAAGGAAATAAAAACTCATACGCAGCAATGGCAAAAAGTGACTAACAAGGAACGGCAAATCAGAATAATTTAGATGGTACGATCAACATAAAAATCTTACTTCTATATTACATGCCCACGTGATGAAAATAGATAACCCTGGAAGTTATGCAACAACAACAGTCAACAGCATGTTACAGGAAAACGGGCTCGAACCGATGAAATTCCCCAAAGAATCAGAAGAGGACACAATCAGCGAAGACTCAGAGACTGAAAACTCCTCCGACGACACAGAGCACGAGTGCGCATGGGTTACTCACAGGAAAGCCCAAAGAACTAGCAGGTCTATATCCGCAAGTAGAAAGGGTCCATCACCCAGAGGTGAACTACCAGAGGGATCCTCGAATGCAGTCAGCATAGGAGAACCCAGGAGAAACGAAATAAGAACCAGAAAAAAAGAAACACCGATAACTTAACAGATAGGACAAACTAAATGGAAAATGAATACACGAACGGAAATGGACGGATTGGATTATTGATATTAAGAAGTTCAAAATACTAAAAATCAACATATGCAGATGGAAAGACAAGAAAATTATGCACGGAAACTTATTCAGAAATATTGACCCAGATGTTATACTAATATCAGAACATGGAAGAAACACAGAAAAAGAGAAATTAAAGATATGGAACTACAATGTTATTAACACAAAACCTTCAGGAGAAACACAAGCGGGGCGGTAATAGCGGTCAAGCAAGGATTGCAGTACAAAACAATACAAGGATTGGAGGATGCATATAGCTGTCGAAATTAAAATGTAATTAAGCAACATCATTGTCACAACTGGATACCAGCCACCCAGGCACTGCCAATTACATGTACAAAACTTTACTAAACTCTTCAACTATAGGATACCGGTCATTTTGATGGGCGATTTAAACGCCCATTGCGGGGCTTCTGGGTACAGAAATACAAACAGAGTCGGAAGACAACTTAACACGCTTATCAATAGACGTATACTGCAAAGACTGGGACCCAATTTCTTTACATACTTACGAAGAGAACACTCAACAAAACCGGACATCTGCCTGGCTAACTTCAATCTGCCCTTTAACTATTTTATGGAACCAGTGGATGCTCCTTGCAGTGACCACACTGCGACTCAAATGTACATAAACAAGAATCCTATACTAATCCCTTCGAAGAAATGGAGGGCGTACGATAGAGCGGATTGGGATAAGTAAAAAGAATTTCTTTAGACGTACGTGCCCAGCCTGCTCGGAAAAGCCACTCTAGAGGAAATCGATGGGGAGTTGGATAGGATCAGAGAAGAAATTAAAAGGGCAGAGACGGGGGTCGTCCAAATTAACTCGTTCCAAACCCTTAAACATTTTAGGTGGACACCAGAAATGGTGGCTTTGAGCGAGGATATCGGCCGGGCGGCAGAACATATAAGAAGATTTGGAACATCAAGGGAAGCATACAAAGCACTCAAGAGACAGAAAAGACAACTAATAGCACTAATTTATGAAAAACAGAAAGAGAAATGGGATCAGCACATCAAGAAAATAGATGTGGAAACATCACCAAGGACAATTTGGAAACATATCAACAGATTAAAGACACGGACAACAATGGATAAAATGAAAATTAAGGATGCAGGAAACAACACTTTGGAAGATGAGTAAGAAATAGAGGCATTATTTAGAAGTTTTCTTGAGAAGGCGTTTTATTTAGGTCCTCCTTTACCTGTGATAGCCTTTACCAGTTCGCAGCGAGAAAGCAAGCTTACAGACTGTCCAAATTAAATCGAATGAAAGAAATGAAATGAAATGAAAAGAGAGGTGGGAGATAAAGAACAGCTCTTCCTACCTTCCCCTGCCTCCCTTGGCACTCATGAAGCGGCCAAGGAGGGAGAAGAGTGGAGGTCCAGTACTCCTTTATAGACCACCATAGTCACACTGTTCAGAGCCAAAGTAGGCTCCAAGCACTGTGAGTATGGCGGTTAGGAGTGAGAGGGAGAGGAAGAAGAAGGTTTTAGGATAGGACAGCGAAGAAAATAGTAGGAGACAAAAGTCGACTTAGTTAGTCATGGAACCTACAGCTTAACGTGGAATCCGAACCCCGATGTGTCGCTTATCTCTAGTTATAATCTTGCAGTTTATCGTGACCCCTGACCCACGTATGACTGTGAGTCCCGTGTGCGAATATGATAGTAAACAACGAATAGATGATGAAGGCTGAAGGAAGTAAGAGGTTTGCAAAGAGATGCTAGTTGCCTGGAGGTAAGGCTTATCTCTGTCCATTTAGGTAGTATAACTAGCGTGGTAAAGTTAGAAAGTAGTATTGATATTCTTCTTCTAACAACGAATAGGGTCCCTGCACCCGTACACGAGCTATGAAGAGTAGGTCAAAACCCCGAATCTCCCTCTGAAAAAGGAAGCCCTTGGGCGCAGTAAAACCGCCCAGCCACCTCCCAAGAAGAACAAAAATAAGAAGAAGCATAGGTCAAAACAATTCACCATGTTACACAACGCACTGAAGATATTGGAAATTAATACCAACGGCTGGACGAGGAATGGAATTCTTTACGCAAATGTATAAGGGAAATTGATGCAGACATCATTTTAATTTCAGAACACGGGATCGACACGCGTAGTGTAGAAATGAAAATCTGGAAATACGATGTTTTGATCACAAATTATTCGGAGGAGCTGTTTGACGGAGCCGCTATTGCAATAAAGAAAGGGATTAAATACAAGCAAATAAGAAATCTAGAAGAATCCCACCTCGCGATTGAGGTCGAACTTGACTTAGGTAAGTTGGGCATTGCTACCGGATATCAACCGCCAAGAAGAGATGTGTTACCAATTCACACTCTCACTGGCGTATTTGGCAGAATCGTCCCCACTATATTAATGGGGGCTCTGAACGCCAGATGCCGATAATCTGGTTATCCGGTTACTGGACCTTCAACGGTATAGGAAGAAGCCTAGACCTATTGCTGGACAGAAATATTGCTCAGTGAATAGGCCCGGACTTCCCCACCTTTGTCAGACTAGAAATTTCCACAAAACCAGACCACTGTCTGGCGAATCGTCAGCTGCCGTTAAATCACTACATGGAACCAGTCCAGGTATCATGTAGTAACCATATAGGGATCTTAATCACTATCAACAGGAACCATATACAAGTTCCAGCTGTAGTCAGAAAGAACTAGAAAAGAGCAGACTGGACACGGTACGCACGCCTTGTCGAGGCCTACGATCCGCCAAACTTGGACAAAGCAATTCTCGAGGAGATTGACGAGGCACTCGACGACCTCAATAAACATCTCATCAGCGCAGATAGGGCTTGTATCCCTAAATCCGAGTATAGGATCCTCTCTACCTACAGATGGACCGAATACATGGAGGATTTATACCATGAGCTGAAGTTATTGTATGAAATCAACATCAAGAATGCCTCAGTTCACTCAATGCAGCGAAGTAAAGAAGTCAAAGAAGACCTGAACGAGTTGATCCTCGAACAACAATGGAGACGATGGGATCATGCAATCGACAGCCTCGATCACAAAGCAACTCCAAAAGATTTTTGGAAAAAGATCCGAAATCTCGAAGGATCGCCTGGCAAGAAGCAGAAGATCGAGCTACAAAAGGAAGATGAAAACATCGAAACGGAAAAGGAAGAATTGAAGAGCTATTCCCTAAGTTATTGGGAAAAATATTAAGTATAACTGAGGAGGAAAACGAGGACAATGACATAGAGTTTGAAAGCAACATCATCGACGAGCTTAACGAACAAATACACAAGACGCACCCTCACCACCAGATAGATAGACAGCGCGACGGAGCCGCCGAGATTACCGAAGAAGAACTATTCGGTGCGCTCCGCTCATTCCAACAAAAATCCCCAGGACAATCGAGGCTTACAAAGCTAAACTTTGAAAAGGTAACAGCCAATGTCATCTAAGAGATGAGAAGAATATATAAAGCTTGTCCGAACACGGGATACTTTCCAGATGCTTATCAAACGGCTAAGATGATTTTTTTGCCTAAGCCCGGAAAGGACCCAACGTTGAAGGAGAGCTACCTGCCAATTTCACTACTAGAATTTGGCGGGAAGCTCTTCGAGAAGATCCTCAACAGAAGACTGGTGTTTTAACTGGAGGAGAACTTCCTCTTCAACCCACATCAATTCGGGTTTAGGAGGAAGCGAATTACGAAGATAGCTATTAGTGTCATCACGGAAAAGCTAGCCGAAGCAAAACGGGAAAGGAGTTACGTGGAAATTGTTAGTCGAAATGTATCAAAGGTGTTTGATAAGGTGTGGCAACGGGAAATGCAGTACAAGATCTCTACTTGATTTACACCTCTGATTTCCCAGCACCTGTAAGCCCCTAAAAACCTCAACATTCAATTCGCCGATGATTTCACCCAGATAATCACTTGTCCATGGAGGAATGCACCTTGGCAAGCTCGTATGACAGCAGCAGAAATTGAAAATCTTAACACCTACGAGGCCCGGTGGAAGATCCGCACCAACCAAGAAAAGTTCAAAGTAGTCTCCATAGGCAAGAGACTACTTTACGACGTCAGGGTGGGAGATAGGCGTTATACCTACACCACGGAGTGCAATGTACTCGGAATGAAGATTACTTCATCCGGGTACAAGAGGCACTTCCAAGAAAGAATTACGAAGGCCACTGTTGCACTCAAAACTCTATATAGGTTCATAAATCTTCGTCAAAGCCTTAGGAAAATAGATCTAAAATGCACTTGCAAGATCGACGCTGCTATACCCTACTTCCGCCCTTTCGTGTGTCTCGAGACACAAAAGAGGAAACTACAATTGGTGCAAAATAAATGTATGTACCTAATTACAGGTACATACAGGCAAGAGAGAAGACGCCAGGAAGAGCTGCACCGGGAGGCGCGGTTAGGTCTCATTAACATTGTTATAGAAGAACGGATAAGGAATATACATGAACTGGTTAATCGTGAATTGGACGATGATATCGTCCAAATGATTGACCAGAGGAGAAGAGGAATAAGTAGCACCAGATTTCCAATCTCCGCGGGGTTTTAGCTGGCGGAGCAGAAGTGCTGTTCTACACATGAGAATACAAATGTTTTTTACCCTAAACCAAATAAACAACCCGACCAAAAAAAAGAATACCAAATTGTGAAACCTCACCGATTTCTACAAACTACCGATAAAGACCCAAATTTACCGATCAAGACCCAAATTTACCGAAGAACACATCCATGAAAAAACAAAAAACACGAATTACACTCACTACAAGATATACAAAAAATACAAAGACACTAAGCACAACACTAAAGTAATTATTACCACAAAAGCAAATGCGCATATCTTATCCAAGGACATTAATTGTTTTTAAAGACAAATGTCTTGAACGCCATATTATATATATATATATATATATATATATATATATATATATATATATATATATATATATATATATATTTATTATAGCATATTTTATTAAAAGCGACCGCTAGTTTCAAATTAATCATTCTTTTTTCAATCTTCTCGATTCATCTTATATTGCCTTTTCTTCATTGTTTAACCGAAGTTCATCGGAGACTGATATCTGTTATTTTGCCAAAGGTAGAAGCAAATTAATGTAATTTAGCACTTCCTTTAATTTAACTGACGCGTTTCGATACATCGAGTATCATCTTCAGAGTTACAATGGGGAATTATTACAAAGTATTCAGTATATATATGTTACAAAATGTATTAAAAAAATTACGAACGAAGCTATTCACGTATAGGCAGGTTGGTCCAAGTGATAAAAGGTTGGAGAAGTAGGTAGTAAAAAGAGGGGGGGGGGGAATAAGCGGCTTGCCTGAGGGGATTAGTGGCTAGGAGCAGCTCTGAGTACACCTGTCCCTTTGTTTGCTTTTCTTGCGTTGGGCAGGATTTCATTGGAGTTAGACTGTATGTTTAAATCCGGTTGTTTCTCTTGGATATATATAGCTTCAAAGAAGAGCAGTTGACGCCTGTTGGGAGCAGAGTCTAAAACTTTGGTGTTTTCTTCTATCATTTTTCGGTTGAGGCATGTTCCGTGTACTTCCTGTGTATGTTTTATAGGTGCACCGTTGTTCAGATGGTATGACATTCTTCTTGATAGAGTGGTTTCGGTCATGCCGATATACGAGTTAGGTAGGAGCTCACAGTCTCCTAGTTTACATGTGTACTCGTATATCAGATGTATCCTTTGTTTCGGTTGTAGCGGGGGTTTGCGGTTATTTTTCATGAAGAGGGTTGAAGTACGTCTATTTTGATAGTAGATTATTGGTGGGATCTTTTTCTCGGCGTTTATGGATTATATTCCTTGGTCTATAATGTCCTTGATGGCTCTTTCATCTGCTTGGTGTTCTGTGCTCATAGTATTCTTGTAGAACAGTTTTATAATATGCTCATTATCCCTATTCCTTTTCTTCTGAGGTTCTGAGAGGTACCACCTGTCCATTTTAATTCTTATGGCCGTTTGTATTTCTTTATTAGAGAATCCGTTATTTACGAGTACCGGTCATAAGAATTTAAATAGACAGATAAGCAAGAAAGAAGAAGTGGAAAAAGAAGAAACACAAAAAAAGCAAATCAAACATACGCCAATGTAGCAAAAGCCACAGTAAAAGAAATTAAAGAAACGCAGGAACAAAAAAATAACATCAACGTTAACGAAGGAACCGGCCTTGACCTGTTGGCTTGTATAATGTTTGCCCACGTCCATAACATAGCACAATCGGGAACATTCGCCGAGACGCTGAACCTACTACTAGAAAAGAACGGAATCAGGAAAATGTGGTTCCCACATTAATATACGGCGTAACAGCTGGAAAAACGCTGCAGGTAAAAGACATTTTAGAGGTTGGGCCACACTCGCTGAGAGAGAAGCAGTAGAAGATACTGACGAATCCAATGAAGAAGAAAAGGATACTGATCAATCAGAAAAAGTACAGGAAGGAAAGAAAAAAAAGAAGAACCCCAAAAAGAAGAAAAGTCAAACTAAAAATGTGGACACTGAAACGGATACACAATCAGAAACTGAGTCAGAATCAGGAACAAAAAATGAAGAAGGATGTCGTTATGAAGCCAAAGACTTCAAATTACAGATCTTCGTACACGAGGCATCGCCCCTTGCCAAAAGAAATAAAACTAAAGGACATTAAAAAAGGAATAGAAAGAGGAACCTGTAAATGGAACTTTGTTACCGATCACGACGAAAAAGCAATACAGAAACTGATTGAAGAGAACCGAATTAGAATCTACCTCCACGACACGAAAATAATAAAAAAAGGACACATTTGAAAGGATAGAAAATGGAAGAACCCCAAAATAAAAAGCAAGCAAGTACAAAAGGAAATATAACAAATTATGGATAACCCGATGAAAAAGCTAAAGCTCCACATTAACAACGACGGCTGGAAAAGCAAAAAGAGCACACAATATGGAACAACAAAGGAAACGTGATCCTGACGTGATCACAATTTCGGAGCACGGAATAAAAGATGAAGAAACCATGAAAATCTCAAACTATCATATAATAAAAAAGAATCCCACCGGAGAAAGGTACGATGGTACGGCAATCGCAATAAAGGAAAACTTGGTATACACGCAAGAACGGGAAGTTGACGAAGCCTACATAGCCGCTACTATCGAGATGGAGTACACTCCGGTCACAATAGCGGCAGGTACCAACCACCCCGTCGCTTGTATATACGGATACACTCTGTTATGGAGCTACTACACAAAAACAAACCATCAATTCTCCTGGGGGACCTAAACGCCAGGTTTCCAGAATCAGGGTACCGCACAAACAACAACGCCGGGCGGAACTTAGAAACTATAATGGACAGAAATATATTAAAAAGAATAGGCCCGGAATTCCCCAACATATATCACCAAAAGAGCTTCAACTAAACCGGACATAATAATGACAACGGAGAACTTTCCGTATAATGCTTATATGAAACTGATACCCATTTCCTGTAGAGACCATATCGGAGTTTTGGTGACTGTAAATCAAAACCCGATACAAGTCAAGATCAAACTTCGAAAAGCCTATAGGAAAGCGAACTGGTAAACATACACAGCCAGAACTAAATGGGAACAACATAGACGAACTAGAGAAAATAACCAGAAACTTAATCGAAAATATACAGAAAGCAGACGAAGCAAGTGTGCCAAAAATCAAATACAAAACTCTACCACATCCAAAGTGGACAAAAGAAATAAAGAATAAAGCAAGAAAAGTCCAAGGAAAATATTCGAAAATAAGAATTTTCGGTACAAACAGACAAATAAGCGGGGAATTAAAAAGACTGAAAGTGGAAATGGTCTTTTTGATAAAAGAGCAAAAAGAAAAAAACAAGAAAAAATTCACGAACAAAATAGAGGTCACGGTAAACCCAAGGGGGGCCTGGAGAATGATAAAAATAATCAGAGGAAAACCACCGAGAGAGCCAATAAAAATAAAGAACGATTAAGATGAATACCTCAAAAGCAAAGCGGAAATAGAAAAGAAGTTTAGAGGACATTTGGAAAATGTTTCTACAATAGATTAAGATAATGAGCGATTCGACAGAGAAACAGAAGAAATGGTCATCGAAAACCTAAGAAGAAACATAAAGAGAATAACACCACTTATAAAAGTTGATGAGAGCACGGATGAGTACGCGGGATTAGGAGCTCTAATCACTCTGGAGGAAGTAAAAAGGACAATCGCGATCCTTAAACAAAAGGCACCCGGAAATACCGGGCTCACAAAACAAAACTACGAAAAAGCCCCTGAAAAGATACTAATATATATTAAAGATCTATTCAATGCATTCCTGAATATCGGTGCATACCCACGAATCTTTAAAGTAGTGAAGATGGTTTTCCTCCACAAACCAGTAAAAACACCGACATCGGTCTCAAATTACAGACCAATATGTACCTAATTTTCTTGGAAAGGTATTTGAGAAAATACTGAATACGAGACTGGTGGAACACCTAGAAAACGCGGAAATACAACGAACACCAGTACGGCTTCAGGAAGAGAAGAGACGCAATTATGGCGCTCACGATCATAACCAAAAAGATCGCACAGGCGAAATCTGAAAAAGGATATGTGGGACGTGGTACTCCGGGACGTCGAGAAAGCCTTCGACACAGCCGAAGGAAAAGTGCTGGGCCAGCAGATGGGGCAAAGAGGATACCGCGCCCACATAAAGGAGAGGATTATCAGGGCTAAATCAGGCCTGAGATTGTTATTCAGCCTGAAACATCTGGAGCAGAAAAGAAAAAGGACGCTCTACAAAGCATTTGTAGAGTCGGTGCTGGTGTATCCACCGATCCCCATCCACACAACAACTAAGACAAACAAAAAAAAACTACAAAGGGTAAAAAATAAAGCGGCCTACCTAATAACTAATACAAGGCGCCGAGAAAAAAAAAGACTCCGCGAAATAATAGATACGGCAGGGAGAAACGGGCCAAAGAAATCTGGCAAAAAATTGAAGTAGATAACCAGGAGACTATAAGAATTCTAGAAATAGAAAACATCAATTACGACAGTCAAGTCTTCCCCAGCAGCAGGCTCCATCTACGGCGAGAGGAAGACCCATAACATAACATAACAATTTCACGGATGACAAAGCCACAAGGGCCTATTAACGGTCATCCGCATCCGTCAAAACCCACCCACATAGGACTACATATATCAGATCATGCAACTACTTTATAAACAATCCATAAGATTGTGTCAGATCATGCATATACAATATACAATTTAAACAATTCATAGGATTGTGTCAGATCACGCGCCCACAATATACAATTTAAACCAGCCACACAAGCGGATCAAAACCAAAAAGCACCATGGACAGGGGAAGACAAAATCAAAGTCCCCCAAAATATAATATAACAGATGACAAAAGCCACAAGGGCCCATCATAGGTCAGCCGAGTCAAACGGCCTCCTTTTTAAGGCACCCAAACTCCCAAGAAAACTACATCCAGAGGATTGCGTGCAGAAACAATGGTATCACCAATCAAGGCTTGTCAAGAACTAAATCATGCAGCTAAAGATATATATATATATATATATATATATATATATATATATATATATATATATATATATATATATATATATATATATATAAACAATATTAATATATACAAAACTTAGGAACCATCACAATCTTCCCTCCCCATAAACTCATCCAACCTACTCTTAAATACATTTAAATTTGGACTACCTACTACCCTCCGCGGCAATTTGTTCCAGAAGTCCACCACTCTATTGGTGGAAAAATATTTTCTTAAATCCAACCTACACCCTTGCTTTTTAATTTTCAAGTGGTGACCTCTAGTCCGATTTCCATCATCTAACTCAAAAAACTTGCTAACATCCAATTTATCTATCCCAGAAATTTTTTTAAAGAGCTCAATCATATTCCCTCTCACACACCTCCTTTCGAGCGAGAACATATTTAATACCCTCAGTCTATCTATATATTCAAGGTGCCTCAGGGAAGGAATAATCTTTGTTGCCCTCCGTTGCACTGACTCGAGAAGGTTAATATCATGTCTAAAATGTGGGGACCATGCCTGTATACAGTACTCTAGATGTGGCCTAACATAAGAGTTATAGAGTTTAAGAATAACCTCCTTACTTTTGTAACTGACATTTCTCTTAATGAAACCCAGCACTCTATTTGCCCTATTTCTTGCTTCAATACACTGCTTAGAAAACCTTAATGACTTATTCATTACTACTCCTAGATCTTTTTCATCCTCTACTGTGCTCAGCCAATGCCCATCCATTTCATAGTTAAACTCTCTATTATCTCTATCAAGGTTGAAAGTCATTTGCCACTTATATGCCCAGGATAACAATTTAAAATTATCATCAATATCTTCAACTACAGCTGCTAATTTGGTATCATCCGCAAAAATTGACACTTTATTATTAACTGCCTCCCCAAGATCGTTTATATAGATGACAAATAATAATGGACCGAGAACTGATCCCTGAGGAACCCCACTGATAACATCCCTCCACTCTGACTTTACACCAATTAGCACTACCCTTTGCTTCCTGTCTTTCAGCCACTCAGCTATCCAATTTGAAACCCCCCCACATATCCCAATCATTTTTAATTTATGAACTAGTCTCCTATGTGGTACCTTATCAAATGCTTTACTAAAATCTAAGTAAATTATATCTACATTCTCTCCCTTATCTACGTGATCTGTTACAAACTCCAGAAAGTCTAGTAAGTTAGTCAAACATGATCTACCTGATCTAAACTCATGCTGAGCATCGCTGATTAACCCCCCTCCCTCTCTAGATGCTGGCAAATCCCTTCTTCAACTATTTTCTCAAGAATTTTACAGACTGCAGGAGTTAGGCTAACCGGTCTAAAGTTATTTGGATCCTCTTTACTACCCTTCTTGAAAATTTGGGACTACATTCGCTCTCTTCCAATCATCGGGTATTTCTCCATATTCCAGTGACCTAGTATACAACTTCTCCAGAGCTATTGAGATACTTTCTACCCCTTCTTTAAGTATCCTAGAATGAATATTATCAGGGCCGGAAGCCTTGGTAGTATCATCCTTCGATCCACACTAATGGTAGTAAACACCTCTTTCCTTGACCCATGAGTACTATACATAAGACTATTTAGTTTCTCCTTTGTAAATACTGATGCAAAATGACCATTTAGTACCTCAACTATTTCCTCATCAGTTTCTCTCACAATTCCTTCATATTTGATAGGTCCCATTTTAACTCTGCCAATAATCACCTAAAACAAAGAACAACAACAAAACAATCGAACAAGTAAAAACTATCACAAAGGCATGAATGCCTGAAAACGAAGACAGAACAAAATACTTAGAAGTAACCATATAGTAAACACAAAAATACTTATAAAAAAAACAACTTCTCATGCTATATTTTCCCTATCCCCAATCTTCTCTCACCTTATTATTCTTTGACAGATCGATTTACTCAGTCTGTACGCTTGCTCTCTCGCTGCCAACTGGTAAAGGAGGAAAAGTTTTAGGTAGGGCCTAAAGAAAACGCCTTCTCAAAAAAAAACTTCTAAGAAGAAATATATGCGCTGCTGGGGCTGATTGGAGATTCCTCCTGCTCCTCTTCCTAACACTACATAACTTGGTCACCGACAAGGTCTGAGTTACGGTTGGTTGTTGTGGTATGACATTATATTACATCAATACCATATTATATCTATGGGGAGGGACCAATAACTTAGAGGCGAACCGAAAATGGCCGGAACACCACTAGTTTAGACGGGCTGAGTAGCGAGAAAGAGTGCAACGAGGTCAGGTAAATTATGGGCAATGGCAAAGCTCAAGTTTACTTAAAGAGGCATTTACACAAACATAATTTTATTTACATAAAAATAATGAGAGAATTGACTGAAAAATTACATCAGATGAACGAGGGGGGTGATTGTAGTTATGAATCAGACTATGAAGTTAAAATTAATGTGTTACGGGAGGAGACTATTCAAATGGGGGGAATTAACGCAAAAGGATTACTGAAGCGGGAGAGGGGGGAGGGTAACGTCTGGTTCAGGGAAGAGTATTTCAGTTACCCGAAAACAAGGGGCGAACGAGGAGGGCTTCGACAGGAGTTGACGAGAGAAGTCGGAAAAATCACTCGGTAGCGATCGTTAAATGGAATTACCTCATTGGCTGGGGCTAATTCCAATACACAAAAATAGTTGAGCTGTCACTTTACTTTGTTGTTAGCACCTGACTTGGAACTAGGGGATTTTTCTTGGGGTCCGGGCGAGACTTCTCAATTCTGTGTCGGTTTCATGGGAAACGAGCAATATATATGTCTGAGGCTCTCGTCGCGGGGGGGGGGGGGAGTAGTAGTGGGAAACAGCTCTACTCTCGAATGGCCTCGAATCTTCTTGCCGAGGTTATTCTAGCCCGTGTAAAGGTGAATCATGGTGGACGCGGTTTGAGGCTACCGCTTGTGGAAAGGGGGGGGGGGGGTAAGCGTACCAATTTAAGCCTAACAGAATCTTCTCCAGCACATGGAACTTCCGTGCTGGAAAAGAAATTCCACGTGGAATTCCCTCACATTGGTAGTAAGGTATAGTAAACCCCTGCAGGAGACACTCTTAGGGGGCCAGAAAAGGGGCGCCTATTTTCAGTCACGAGCCAGAACCCAACTGTGGACCACTGTTAGGGCTAGGCCCAGATAGGTAGGGTTGAGCAAGGAAAAGGGCGAAAATTGGAAGATAGGCGAGATAGAACTAGGACAGCTAGAGGGGCTCCTTGCACTTGAGGAGACTGGTTAAGACTCCACAGCTGAAGATCGACAGAAGAACCCTCTACCTCGGAGAGGGGACGACTCCCGGGGAGATGGACCCCCAGGACTTAAAAAGGCTTCTCCCCTGAAACTCATACTCAATGGGAGGAAAAGATCATTACAAGAAGTAGTGCAATGCCTATTTATAGATCTGGAGATACCGCTAATCAAATGCATTGAGACGCCATCTGGATTCACAGATATTTGCCTAGAAAACAAAGACGTAGAGCAGCTATTGTGATCTGCGGGGAGCGTTACGCTAATGAAGTTGGGCTTGGAAGCTAGATTACCACCACAAATCAGGGCTAACGGAAGCGTCATCTTCCGAAAAATCGAGTCCTTGGAGGAGCGCACTCATGCCAAGCCAAGAAATAAGAGAAGAACTTCAGGAGAGACAGAAATGGTTCAAAATAGCAGAGGTGGTAAAATTTAAAGATCACACTCACGTTTCCAAGGTGATTTGTGAATCTACCGAAATGGCTTCAAGGATCATGGAACAGGGACTTCTCGCTTTTAACATGAGGATCCCATCCGCCCACATACAAAGAAAGAAACGTCTTCACAAGTGTACAGATATGTTTCAGATGTTATGCTTTGGAAGAACATACGACGCAAAGTTGCCACCTAAAAAAGCTTACAATCTGTTCTGAATGTGAAACTGAAGGCCATTCTTGCCGTTACTGCAACAACACAGTTAAAAGATACATTAAATGCCAAGGGAGACACAGAACTATGGCCATGATTTGTCCCAAAAGAAGAGAAATTATAAAGAGAAAAGAAACAGAGTCAAACAGAAATAATACAAAAGGAAATAAAAACTCATACGCAGCAATGGCAAAAAGTGACTAACAAGGAACGGCAAATCAGAATAATTTAGATGGTACGATCAACATAAAAATCTTACTTCTATATTACATGCCCACGTGATGAAAATAGATAACCCTGGAAGTTATGCAACAACAACAGTCAACAGCATGTTACAGGAAAACGGGCTCGAACCGATGAAATTCCCCAAAGAATCAGAAGAGGACACAATCAGCGAAGACTCAGAGACTGAAAACTCCTCCGACGACACAGAGCACGAGTGCGCATGGGTTACTCACAGGAAAGCCCAAAGAACTAGCAGGTCTATATCCGCAAGTAGAAAGGGTCCATCACCCAGAGGTGAACTACCAGAGGGATCCTCGAATGCAGTCAGCATAGGAGAACCCAGGAGAAACGAAATAAGAACCAGAAAAAAAGAAACACCGATAACTTAACAGATAGGACAAACTAAATGGAAAATGAATACACGAACGGAAATGGACGGATTGGATTATTGATATTAAGAAGTTCAAAATACTAAAAATCAACATATGCAGATGGAAAGACAAGAAAATTATGCACGGAAACTTATTCAGAAATATTGACCCAGATGTTATACTAATATCAGAACATGGAAGAAACACAGAAAAAGAGAAATTAAAGATATGGAACTACAATGTTATTAACACAAAACCTTCAGGAGAAACACAAGCGGGGCGGTAATAGCGGTCAAGCAAGGATTGCAGTACAAAACAATACAAGGATTGGAGGATGCATATAGCTGTCGAAATTAAAATGTAATTAAGCAACATCATTGTCACAACTGGATACCAGCCACCCAGGCACTGCCAATTACATGTACAAAACTTTACTAAACTCTTCAACTATAGGATACCGGTCATTTTGATGGGCGATTTAAACGCCCATTGCGGGGCTTCTGGGTACAGAAATACAAACAGAGTCGGAAGACAACTTAACACGCTTATCAATAGACGTATACTGCAAAGACTGGGACCCAATTTCTTTACATACTTACAAAGAGAACACTCAACAAAACCGGACATCTGCCTGGCTAACTTCAATCTGCCCTTTAACTATTTTATGGAACCAGTGGATGCTCCTTGCAGTGACCACACTGCGACTCAAATGTACATAAACAAGAATCCTATACTAATCCCTTCGAAGAAATGGAGGGCGTACGATAGAGCGGATTGGGATAAGTAAAAAGAATTTCTTTAGACGTACGTGCCCAGCCTGCTCGGAAAAGCCACTCTAGAGGAAATCGATGGGGAGTTGGATAGGATCAGAGAAGAAATTAAAAGGGCAGAGACGGGGGTCGTCCAAATTAACTCGTTCCAAACCCTTAAACATTTTAGGTGGACACCAGAAATGGTGGCTTTGAGCGAGGATATCGGCCGGGCGGCAGAACATATAAGAAGATTTGGAACATCAAGGGAAGCATACAAAGCACTCAAGAGACAGAAAAGACAACTAATAGCACTAATTTATGAAAAACAGAAAGAGAAATGGGATCAGCACATCAAGAAAATAGATGTGGAAACATCACCAAGGACAATTTGGAAACATATCAACAGATTAAAGACACGGACAACAATGGATAAAATGAAAATTAAGGATGCAGGAAACAACACTTTGGAAGATGAGTAAGAAATAGAGGCATTATTTAGAGAGCACTGGAGAAATGTATTCAAAATTAGCGAAGAACAGAATGAGGACTATGACATTGATTTCAAACATCAGATCGTGGACGAACTCAATGGAGAGATCGAAAGGACATACCCCTTCCACTTTGTCGAAGAAAGGAGAAACAACAACGATCGAATAGACGCAATCATTACATCTGAAGAATTAAAAGAAACCATAAAGAACTTCCGACAGAGAGCGCCAGGCAGATCGGCAATCACCAGATTAAATTACATCGAAGCTCCCCTGAACATACTGGAGGGAGTGAGAAACGTCTTCAAAGCGTGCTTGAACACTGGATACTTTCCTGATGAACTGAAAGTGGCGAAGATGATATTAATACCCAAGGCGGAAAAACCCCAGATTTCATCTGTAAGGTATTGGAAAAATAAATAAAATACCGTCCAAATTCCTCGAAGATAGTGGCTGAAGAAACTGCTGCCATTTGGCTTTATGAAAAACAGAAGCACGGAGATGGCCCTTGGAGTCATCCTTGAAAAGATAGCGAAAGCAAAGAGAGAAAAAAATGAGCCTAGACATCGTATGCCGGGACGTGTTAAAGGCATTCAACAAAGTATGGCAGAGAGGTATACAACTCAAGATACTCAGATTAGGAATGAACGACAAGATCGAAAGGATTTTATGTGATTATGTAATGGAGAGACGTAAAAATATGAGGACATTAGGGTGAAATATTCGATCTCGCTGCCTGTTTGCACCAAGGTGGATGTCTGTCTCCGTCTCTCTATTTAATCTAAACAGCAGATATACCACCACCAATGAATGAAGGCCTCGTGAACATCCAATTTGCCGATGGTGTCGCTCAAATCATAGTTTGCCCCTACAGGAACGGTTCAATGCAAGCTAGGATGACTGCAGAAGAGATAAGAAGCATTAATAGATACGAAGAAAAATGGAAAATTAAAACCAACAGGGATAAATTTAAAATGGTATCCGTGTACAAGAGGAGCATTTCAGATGTATATGTAGAAGGACAGCGCTACAGATACAACAAAGAATGTAAGGTGCTCGGACTAACCATTACGAAGTCAGGTTATATAAAGCAAGTAACTGAGAGGGTAAATCTAGGGAAGAGCGGCCTGGCATTACTGTAAATGTTAGTTAAACTAAGCATGAAAAACAAGAGGAAAATTTATCAAGCCATAGTACAACAGTCTGCGATTATTTATTCAACCATCGCGATGTACACGATCTCGAGAAGTTACCTATTAAGACCCCAAAAAGTCCAAAACAAAGCTATCTACTTAATAACAAACCTCAGAAGAGGAGAAAGAAGAAGATTACAAGACCTGCAATAGGAGGCTAGGGTAAAGCTACTTAACAGAATAATTGCAAAAAGAGCAAAGAAAATCTTAGAAAAGACACAGAATGAAGTAGGACTTGAATTAACCAACCAAATTGCCCAGAGAGAAGGATGGAGATAACAAAGATTATTCCAAAGTTTCTCAAGGATAGATTTGGGAGGAGAAGAAGACGAAGAAGAAATCTACACTTAGAGAAAGAGATTAATACTCGACGACGACTAAAAGTAATCAATTAACCAAAGCAAACCATAGAATAGCATATAGTCAATTATAACTAGGATGGGAATACGAAAGAATACATAAAAACCTACACCAGTTTTTAGTAAAAATATTTACTAATAACGGTTTGAACGCCTCATAAATACCAATACTACTTTCTAACTTTATCACGCTAGCTATGCTACCTAAAATGGACATAGATAAGACTGACTTCCAGGCAACTAGCATCTCTTTGTAAACCTCTTACTTCCCTCAGCCTTCAGGTCAGGGAGAAGTCTCGTGAGGCAACGTCAGCCTTTCTCAACCGCCTTCGGATCAAGGATTGGAGAAGCCGTCCTCCGAAGTTCTTCTGGTGACCTCTTGAGGACAAAAGTCCCGATAGCTCGCTCAATCAGAGTTTGGAGAAGTCATGTCCCCCCCTTCGAAGTTCGTCCAGTGACCTCTTAAGGACTAGAGACCCGCATCTCGGCAACCCAAGTTTGGAGAAAGTAGAACCACCCTCTGCGGGTTCTCTGCTAACCCCGTGAGTAATCAAGGTTAAAAAGCCCTCCCCCCCCCCTCCTAAGTTCACACCGCTTTACTCTCGACGTTCCAAGGAACTAAATCGCTCACTACCCTATATCTCGCATTATAACCATTTAATAGCCCTGGTTACCCAATTAATATTCGAAACCTAATTTCGTCTTATTCATGTTCCTATATATATATATACATATTTATTTTGTGCCCTTTATTTAGTGTGTATTAAAACTCTATTTTTGTCTTTGTGTTTGGAATATTCCTTGGTCACGCAGCTACAGCTATATATTCAAATCGCACTCTTAGAACAATAACAGTTGTCGCCTTGCTTAGCCTACCTTAGAGCCTGGGTGCTTATATTCCCGTACACACTGGGCCATACTTCGACATATATATTGTCGTAGAATGGACTCCCGACGATATACCATATATAACTATTCGTTGAGAGGAACTTCTTTAATTATCTTTAGAGTGCGTTAATGTCTGGTGGGCCGATATTATGTAACTTCGATATGCTTAAGAAGTGGAACTGAGCTCAAGGATAATAATATTGCTATCATTAATAAAATAGAGTTTTATTAATAGTAACTATCAACAAAGACAAGACGGAAAATATTGACATATACAGAGAATGGAAAGGGTCGTGGGGGCTCGGGCTAATCCGAGAATTAAAGGATTTAAAAAGGTAAAACAAATATAGAGTTAAAGGGATGGGATGGTTCGCTAAACCATTTAAAGCACCGGATTGAATTGAGAAAAGGGTTAGGTACTCAAAGGGGGGGAATAAGATGATCCTGACGTGGCGTCTTGGGAATGAGAACCGTTTCTAGACGAACGGCTTGAAGAACAATGGCTGTACTACGTTGTTCTCTTTCGAACAACAGGGGGGGTGAGAACTGTCTCTTGTCTACGGGCTCAAGAACAATGGCTGTTCTAATGTTGTTCTCCTCTGAACAACAAGGGGGAAGGGTGAGAACCGCTTCTTAACGAACGGACTCAAAAGAACAATGACTGTTCTACGGTGTTCTCTTCTGACAACAGGAGGGGGGGGAGGTGAAAAACGTCTCTTGTCTACGGGCTCAAGAACAATAGCTGTTCTAACGTTGTTCTCCTCTGAACAACAAGGGGGAAGGGTGAGAACCGCTTCTTGGCGAACGGACTCAAAAGAACAATGACTGTTCTACAGTGTTCTCTTCTGAACAACGGAGAAAGGGTGAGAATTGTTTCTTGTCAATGGGGCTCGAACGAACAATGGCTTTTCTAACGTTGTTCTCTTTCTGAACAACGAGGGGGAAGCCTTTTGGACTCGGCGTCGCAAAGGCTCGAACTTTGGCACTCAAGGGATTTTGTCCTCCTTCTGGACAAGTGATGGTGAATCTCAAGGTCGAGGTCCCTTGGCGCACAATGTGAGAGAGGGTCGTGGTGATGTTTCGCGACGAAACTCTGCATCTCCAATCTCATCTTAGTGGTAAAGTTTTCATCTAAATAGTGGAGACACTCCCTTGGCGTGGGGGACAATGGAGTGTGAACTTCGAGGGAATGCATATCCGAGGCTGGGAACAATGCCTTATCTGCCCATAAGCCTAACTCAATCTGGCGAGGTCGGCGTATGGGGGCGAACGGGGGGACGATAACCTCCTTGTTTAAACATTGAAATCCGGTGGCTGCGATAAGACGCCAAGCTTCGAAGCGAAGATGCACGTGGGAGCATCGTGGTTTTAAATAATATGTGATAGGAGTTGAAACTAACGCTGCCTCAACCCGTTCTATCACAACCCTTCATTCCGGGGGGAAGTTGTCACTTCGAAAAAAAGAGAGAAGGGACAACGATAGGGCTCCGTTGTGGGAAACTCGTTTTTTTGTACCAACCGTACCTTCCTGCACCTAACTCGTATTACCTCAATACATATGATTATTTTGATCTTTTGATTATAAGGGAAAATAACCTTTAATACAAACTTAATCCAAAAAAAAAGCATGGAACAATGAAATGATATAAAATTAGTACAGACGGGACAAAATAATTTATACGCAAATTAATGGGTACAAATATATATACATACAAAAAAAATAGACATTGAGCGTTACAAAATTCAGACCTATACATTAACTAATTATATTACAAGAGAATCTTAATTTAAGTCGTACAAGACGGTATATACCTAAATGGAGATACTAATCCTATGAATACAATTATTCTACGCTATTCGGTAACGCATTCCCACTGAGTGCGTCAGCGACCTGGTTATCGGAACCTTTTATATAATTTATTTTAAATTGATACTCTTGCAAGAGTAAACTCCAGCGCATGATTCGGCCGTTAGAGTGTCGCACATTCCTAATATAGGCTAACGGACGGTGGTCGGTTCCTATCTGAAATTCTTTACCTATCAAGTACATCTTGAATTTGTCTATGACCCAGATAATTGATAGAGCTTCCTTTTCTATAGTGGCATATCTCTTTTCGCGTGGTAACAATTGACGACTAGCATATGCAACTGGATGACTCGTTCCGTAATCCTCGTATTGAAGAAGTACACCTCCAATGCCCTCGTTGCTCAAGTCGGTCTTAATCCTAAAGGATTTTTCCGGGTTGGGCAACTTTAAAATGGGGGCAGAAATAAACTTACTCTTGAGCCGATTAAAATGGGAAACAGCGACATCATTCCAACGAAAACGATCGAAGAAATTCTTTTTTTGAAGGGGGCTGAGGGGGGCCGAAATTGCAGCGAAATTCGGAACAAATCGCTGATAGTGAGAAGCTGATCCTAGGAACGATCTTAATTGCTTCCTTGTAATCGGGAGGGGCATGTCGGCGATTGCTTTAATCTTATCCTATTGGGGACCCAACTGGCTTTGTCCTATTTTGAAACCCAAATATTTTATGGTTTCGTGGGCAAAATGGCATTTGCTGGGGCTAATGGTGAGGCCATTTTTGCGCAGTCGCTCGAAAAGAGCTAATAGGGTGGTTAAATGGTAACTCCATTTAAATAGTTCTTGTAGCTGACTCTTTTGATGTGGTGTCAGCTGCGCGTCAATATCCAGGTCAGAGGGTTCCAAAGACTCGCCTGGTAGGGAAGGAGGAGGGTAATCGGCATCAGATTGGGTGCACACTATCTGTATTACATTAAGGGACTCCGCGGGGTAATCTTCTTTAAGCACCGATTTTTCGTCCAGTTCTACGAAGGTATCTCCATGGGCGCGTTGGGGGTTCTTTTTTTCTTGGGGTCCACGGACAGTCTCCGTGTCCTTGTCTTGGGCTTTATCGCCTAAGGGTGTTAGTAATTCAGACTCCTTTTGTGCCGTCCTAAAGTCCTGGTTAAGGGTTTCCGAGAAATCGGACGGTATCGGGGTTCTGATGGGGACGGGCTCCTGGGCTTCTTTCTTATCTCGGCCTTGAGGAAGGGCGGCCTGAGACACAGGGTCGAAACTTACTTGGAGGCTCTGTCCTATAAGTACGGAACAGAATTGTATGGGTGCTGAAATGACTTCAGCCCAGCCATCATAATATTGACACTGCAGGTAACATCTAACGACGGGGAATTGGTTCGCCCGCCCAAGGTAGTCATGTACCACCGCAAATTTTTCGTGGTTAGGGTCCACTGGGGGAAGGAGTTCGTCGGACACGATGAAACACGTACATCCTGTGTCCCTGACGAGAGTCGATACTCGACAGCCGTTCACGCTGCCCTCCTCAAATTTCAAAGTTCCCGATGAACTTTTATCAAAATAAAATTTACCTGGTGGCCTGACGGAGGAAGAGAAGTTTCTGCTTGGGTCTGCACCACCGGGGGAGCCGGGGTTGCATTAATATGGTGAACTTGGTGGGCTGGTCCGCTATTAAGCCTAGAATTTTGGGGGCAATTCCAGCTCATGTGGTTTTCTACACCACAGGTGAAGCATATGATTGGTCGCTTCGGGAAGAGAGATGGAGACGAAATCTTAACGGGAAGTTTGGAGTCCCGTTGTTGGTTTTGAGGAATAAGGTTTTGGGGTTTTACCGGGCCCGGAAGCTTCGTCAGCTTTCTTGGGAAGGGGCGCGAATCCTTCCTTCTTTCCTGGTTTGGGGGTTGGTGAGAAGTTCGATTCTCCTTTGGGTATAAATTATGGCTGGCGGCATAGACATCCGCTTCTTCGCTACATTCTTTAAAGGACTGGCACCGACGATCCTTGACGAACGCGCGGATCTCCGTCGGGAGAGACGCCAAAAATTGATCTCGCAACACGAAGTCTGTTAAGGACTCGTAGTTCGGATCAACCTTTGAGGATTCTAACCAAAATTTAAAATTCCTCTGAAGAATGTATCCGAATTGACGGAACGTCTGTTCGGGTTTAATACGACCTCCTCGAAATTCTTGGCGCTAGAAATCGGGAGTCATATTATAAGCGGCCAATAACTCAGCTTTTAAGGTGCTGTAGTTAATTGTACACTCAGATGGTAGAGATATAAAAATTCGCGCAATTTACAATTTAACAGGGGAAGTAATCTGACTACACCTTCAGCCTCAAGATCCATGTTATTGATTTCGAGGATCTTTTCGAAGTGGGCTAAAAATGCTCCGAAATCCTCTCCATCCTTGAAACTAGGGAGCTTTAGTGAGAGATTGGCGGGGCGGGGGGGATGCTTCGGAACGGGAACTGGCGGACTGTATCTCTGCTTCAACACGAGCTAATTCAATCTGATGGTGAAGCTCAGCTTGTCTTATCCGTTCCTCTCTTTCTCTTTCTCGTTCTTCTCTTTCTCTTTCTTCTCGTTAGATTACTCTTTCTCTTTCTTCTCTTTGAATTTCTCTTTCTTCTCGATGGATTTCTCTTTCTTCCTTTTTACTTTGCTTCTCTTGAACGTACTCAATTAGTTCTTTTCCGGAGAGTCCCAAGGATTCTCCTTGCGCTTTAAAGATTTCGAACTGAGTCATCTTTGCACTTGGGGGCGCACTAGTCAACCAACTAAAATTCCTTGCAACAAGAATTATGCCTTCTATTGAATTAGCCTACCTAAATATGGGCACAGACCTATTCGTACCGCGTTGTTCGATCTAAATATCCACTGACTAAAATCACAAAAAAAACACAAACAAATTATTATAACAGTTCCTTGAGCTACTCCAGCTTCTTAAGTTTCAAAAAAGGGGATAGCAAACGTTAAAACAAAAGGGAACTACTATACTCTATTATTATAACGAATAACACTATGCTTTACTCGACTGAGACCAGTGTTTGCAAAGATATAGCGTTAAACCTTACACACCTGATACCAAATTTAAATAGTATATATATATATATATATATATATATATATATATATATATATATATATATATATATATATATATATATATATATATGTCGTAGAATGGACTCCCGACGATATACCATATATAACTATTCGTTGAGGGGAACTTCTTTAACTATCTTTAGAGTGCGTTAATGTCTGGCGGGCCGATATTATGTAACTTCGATATGCTTAAGAAGTGGAACTGAGCTCAAGGATAATAATATTGCTATCATTAATAAAAGAGAGTTTTATTAATAATAACTATCAACAAACACAAGACGAAAAATATTGACATAAACAGAGAATGGAAAGGGTCGTGGGGGCTCGGGCTAATCCGAGAATTAAAGGATTTAAAAAGGTAAAACAAATATAGAGTTAAAGGGATGGGATGGTTCGCTAAACCATTTAAAACACCGGATAGAATTGACAAAAGGGTTAAGTACTCAAAGGTGACGTTTGGCTTACGTAACTTTATACTAGTGGTGCAGTGGAAGGCGACGTGAAGGAATTTTCGGTCCGCTAGCGAGTTCTAGCCGAAGGGGGGGAATAAGATGATCCTGACGTGGCGTCTTGGGAATGAGAACCGTTTCTAGATGAACGGCTTGAAGAACAATGGCTGTACTACGTTGTTCTCTTCCGAACAACAGGGGGAGGGGGTGAGAACCGTCTCTTGTCTACGGGCTCAAGAACAATGGCTGTTCTAATGTTGTTCTCCTCTGAACAACAAGGGGGAAGGGTGAGAACCGCTTCTTGGCGAACGGACTCAAAAGAACAATGACTGTTCTACGGTGTTCTCTTCTGAACAACGGGGGAAGGGTGAGAACCGTTTCTTGTCTACGGGCTCAAGAACAATGGCTGTTCTAACGTTGTTCTCTTTCTGAACAACGAGGGGGAAGCCTTTTGGACTCGGCGTCGCAAAGGCTCGAATTTTGGCACTCAAGGGATTTTTCTCCTCCTTCTGGACAAGTGATGGTGAATCTCGAGGTCGAGGTCCCTAGGCGCACAATGTGAGAGAGGGTCGTGGGGATGTTTCGCGACGAAACTCTGGATCTCCAATCTCATCTTAGTGGTAAAGTTTCCATCTAAATAGTGGAGACACTCCCTTGGCGTGGGGGACAATGGAGTAGGAACTTCGAGGGAATGCACAGCCGAGGCTCGGAACAATGCCTTATCTGCCCATAAGCCTAACTCAATCTGGCGTGGTCGGCGTATGGGGGCGAACAGGGGGACGATAACCTCCTTGTTTAAACATTGACATCCGGTGGCTGCGATAAGACGCCAAGCTTCGAAGCGAAGATGCACGTGGGAGCATCGTAGTTTTAAATAATATGTGATAGGAGTTGAAACTAACGCTGCCTCAACCCGTTCTATCATATATATATATATATATATATAACTTAGCGGCATGCTTTGGGTCTTCCTAAGAATCCTACCCACCTGATTTTGAAGCACTAAGTTCACTTAATAGCACTGCATTACCAAGAATTTCTGAGCACCAATAAATTAGGACAATTTTCTTTTTGTGTGGTTTGTCCACAGTTTTCTTAGTTTCTTAAAAGAGGGTACTAGCTAAGCAGCAATATTAACCTCGATTTTTTGTGTCGTGAGTTAGATTCACCCGTTATTTAGTTATCTATTTTTTTGTGTTAGTTCGCCCGATTTTTACTAGGAATTTTTAATAATTTAGCCGTTAGTAGAATTTATATTCGTTTTGGGGTAAAGCTTTAATAGCTCTGGTAGCTTTTTTTTGCAAAGGCCGAAAGTAGCATATCCGGGATGTCTTCATTCGATTGCTTTCATAAGCAAGGGCAGATCCTAGGCTTATCTGGGAAAGATTTAATCACTTACGTTCAGGAAGAGGAACTTAACTAACGTGCTGAAAGAAAAGCACAGGGAGAAGAGGAAGAAAGGAAAACACAGAAATAAGAAAAAGAGAGGCAAGCGCAGAGGGAAAGAATTAGGCAGCATGAGAGAGAGATAAGCCGTGCTCCATTCGAGATAAACTCCGTAGGATCTCGAAATGAACAGGCTTAAGTGCCCTTACTAAAACTTCTCGCATACAAGGATGGAGGAGATTTTTGCTTTTATTTAACGCACTTCGAAAAGATCTTTGAAGTCAACAATTGGGACTTAGAATCAGATGGTGTCGACCGGCTATTTCCACTATTGAACCCTCGTCTCTGCGGGATATTCATTTCGCTTCCTTCAGAAGCTACCCTTGATTATTCCACCCTAAAGGCATAACTTTTTTATGCTATTAACATGAATCCCGAATTTTATAGGGTTAGATTCCGCTCCGCGCGAATACATCCAGGCCAAACCTATAGACTATTTAGATTCATGCTTCGGCGTAACTTCCAATTCTTGTTGGATTCCACCCAAGTATCAAATGATTAAGAGTCGCTAATTGACTTCATTCTAAGTGATCAACTGATGTCGACCCTCCCTCGCGAACTAAGTGCCTTCATAGCGGACAGATGAGCGTCCACTTTCAAGGAGTATGTGGAAGAAACCGACCTTTACGCTTCCAGTCACGACCTCTACCCCAAGAAGGTCAAGAAGAACCATCCCCTCTCCGCCAAACACAAGTTTAGGTTTAACCGGAGCCAACCCAATGACAACAACGGCTTCGTAAAAGTGCAAGCGCCGAGCAAGTACAGGCCTCACCCGCCGCGAGAGAAAAGGACGTGAAGCCTCCAGTACTCTCTTCCAGGCCTAGCAACTACCCTCCTAGACCAATTATATGCTTTACGTGTGGCACCCCTGGGCACTTAAGTTAAAATTGCCCCCAAATTCTCAACTGAGGACCTCGTCGAGTCACCAAGTCCACTAAATCTCTGCTGTCCTCTCACCTAATGCGCCAGCCGCATCGCCAGCGGCCCTTGTTCCCTCTCCCCCGGATCAACAGGTAAATTTTCTGTTCAACAAGAGTTCCCCCGGTGTGCTCCAGTTTGAAAATGCCGCAGTAAATGGTTGCCGAGTGTCAACCTTGGTTAGAGATACAGGTTGCACTTTTATAGTAGAATCCCACAAACTACTACCCCCCCGTAAGCCCCCAGCATAACAGGTTCGCGTTGGTGCATGAATTTTTAACTCATGCCACCAGGTTTCCAGAGGTATGGGGCCATATTTAGTGCCAGTACTTCACCGGTTAGGCTGAGGTACTTAGTCGCGACCCCGATAAAATTCTGCTCCCTCCTCATCGGACAGAGCCGACAGCTCTCCCAAAACCCAATTTCTCAGCCGGTCGTTACCAGGGCTCAGGTCGAGAAGGATGTATCGCTTCCGGTACCTCTATCGTCCACAGACATCGACCTTGCCGCCAATGTTCAATTTGCTGATGCGCAGAAGAATTGCCCCACATTACAACTCCTGCGGGAAAAAGAAGGAAGAAGGAGACTGAAACACGGCGAAGCAATCGGAAGGTCGAATACACCGTGAAGGACGCGTTATTATACCGTTCTTCTGTTGTACCAGAGAATCCTCCGACCAACGCACTTGGTGTGCCGAGAACGTATATCGAACCCGTTTAAAGATGGCTCATGATGGCCTAATGGCCGGATATTTCGGTCATAACAAAACGTCACATCGAGTTTTCAAATATTTCTTTTGGCCAGGCGCGGCCAAAGAAATTATCGACTTCTGCAATTCCTGTGACCTTTGCCAGAAGGTCACTTCCAAAGGGCGTGTAGCCCCCACCCCCTTTCAAAAGACCTCGAGAGTGGCCGAGCCCTTCGCCCGGGTCTCAATCGACCTAATAAGCCCCATTCATTTCCCATCGAGCGAAGGACACTCCTATATTTTAACACTCGTCGATTATGCCACCCGTTTTCCAGAGCCTATCTCCATGGAGAAGATTGACAGCTTTAATCTCAATCTTTTCCCGAGTAGGATTCCCGAAAGAGATCTTATCCGATAGAGGACGTCAATTCACTTCTGAATTTATGGAGTATGTCGGTAAACTTCTTCTAATCAAGCCCCTATTCACGACGCCCTGGCACCCTTTCACTAACGGCACCCTGAAAAATGGTACTCAAGAAGGTGTGCCACAACCAGCCCCAAGAGTGGCACGGCTTCCTCCCCGTAGCGTTATTTGTTTGTCACGAAGTCCCCCATAGGACTTTGGGGTTCGCTTCCTTTGAGCAGTTATATGGACGTAACGTCCGAGGACCGATGAGCATTTTAAAAGAATTGTGGTCCAATCCTAGAATGGATGAAAAAATTAAATCCTCTTAAGCGTACGTTTTAGACCTGCGTACGCGGTTAGCAAAATGTGTGAACATCGCTCTCCGGAACGCCGATGTAAACCTGGAGAAATACCGCACCTACTTCGACCTAAAATCAAAGGCGCGTTCGTTCAAACCGGCTGACGAAGTACTACTCTTGCTTCCCTCTGAAGCAAATAAGCTCCTCTCCCACTCAAAAGGACCTTTCTCCGTTTTAGAACCCCACGGCCCGATGGATTACCTAATCGAAACCCCCTCCGGTATAAAGATTTAACACATCAACCTCCTAAAAAATACCACAGCCGAGCTTGCTTAAATAACATAGTCGCGCTAGACGCAGAACCCGTCCTTGAAGCCACCTATCCCGTTGAACCCACTTCTGGTCCAAACGTTATGCGTAGAAGCAAACGATGAGTATCCCCTGTCATCTCTTCCTACCCCCAAGCGGAGCCTTACTTTCACTTGGACGTAAATCCCAATCTCCCTCCTAATGAGAGGGCTCAATTGCTTGCCATATTGGAGGGCTTTCCCGACGTCATTTCTGAATTCCTGGGTTGCTCAACCCAATTTACGCATGAGATTGTCCTCACTACTCAAAATGCGATAAGGACCAAGCCTTACCCCATACCCGTACATTTACGGCCGACTTTCAATGCAGAGATAGAGAACTTATTAAAATTAGGAATAATAGAACCCTTGTCGTCCAATTTTTGCTCCCTCATTGTCATGGTTAGGAATCCTGACACGTCGTTTAGGATGTGCGTCGATTTTCGCAAATTAAACGCGATTACACAGTTTGACGCGGAACCGACACCCTTAATCAACTAAAGTTTTCATGCCTTCGAAGACGCGAAGTTCATATCCAAGATCGATCGATGTAAAGCCTACCACCAAGTGCCGCTTTCAGAACAATCAAAATGCTTTAACGCTTTCGCCACTGAAAAGGAGTTATTTTAGTTTACCCGACTTCCGTTTTGGTTGGTAACTGCTTACGGAAGTTATAACCGGATCATTTGCAGGTTGCTAGATGGCCTATCGAATGTGACGTTTTATTTCGATAACGTGTAGGTCACTACTCGTACCTGGGACCAACACGTACAGTCTCTGTGCGCTCTTCTAGCCCGGTTACGCGTAAGCGGGTTCACGGTAGGTGCGACAAAGTGTCACTTCGCCTATGACACTATTAATTACCTTGGCTTCCAGGTCAGTAGGAGTCAAATGCTCCCCCAGGATGACAAGGTAAAGGCTATTTCGGAAATGCCGCTCCCCCGAAAGAAGAAACAGCTTCGTTCCTTTTTAGGATCCGTGTCATTCTATCGTCATTTTGTGCCAAACTTCGCTGCCATAGCCTCGCCCCTAAACGAAATGCTTAAGAGAACGGCCCCCGATCCAGTCAAACAGACCCCTTCCGCGGAAGATAGCTTCCACCAGTTAAAAGACAAACTAATCTCTGCCCCTATTTTGAAATTACCGAATTCTAATAAAACATTCAGGGTTCGTACCGATGCTTCCCAGGATGGCCTAGGTTGTGCTCTCGTCCAATATGATCACGATTGAGTGGGATATCCTGTATGATATGCTAGTAGGAAGCTGTCCCATCGTGAAAGCGCGTATGCCACCATGGAGCTCGAAGCGTTAGACATAGTGTGGTCTATTCATAAGTTTAGGATGTATCTCATAGGTAAAGAATTTATTGGCGAAAGTGATCACAAACCCCTGGCGTAAGAGCCAAAATGGCCGTTTAATGCGTTGGAGCCCACTACTCATGGAGTATCAATTTGAGATCATGTATGTTACAGGCACCGACAACTGCCTAGCCGATAGCTTGAGTAGGAATCCAATAGAAGACCCCCCTTCCCCCTCCAACAACCTGAGTGTATAGTAAAATTTGTGTTTGACTCATTTTGTAAATACTAGTTTCCTTTTTTTTGCCTCGTTGATGTTGTGTGTGCGTATGTATGGATTAAGTTATCTGTGGTTACACATATGTAAATCCCGTGTAGTGTTATATGTTGTATTTTTTCTCTGTTGGTAAACGTTAAAATTGTAGCTTTATAAGTTCCCTCTTGATGAAATTAGTTGTAGACGTTTTTTCGCCCCAAAGTGTTCTGCGCTGTAAAAATATCTTTGGATAGGGAGGAGCGTAGAGGGATCCGTTAAAATAGTAGTATTTCCCCACTTCCTAAGATATTACTTCGGGAGAGAAATAGGAGCCGTCAGTGCCCCCTGCCCCCTTCAGACTTCACACTTTTTGGACTTGCTACTAGGTCACTGAGAAATTCACACCAAGGTATGACGCTGAAATTGAAGGCTACCTTCCCGCCGTCTCAAATTTCCCTCCCCCCACCCCCGGATCGGGAGATTACCCATCTATTTTGTAGGTTTGCCACGAACAACCTTTATGGCTCCAGCCGCTGGTCGTCCGTCTGTCCCGCTGTTTCCCCCCTTTACACTTTCCCGCAAGAGACGCTCGGTTATCACGGCCGATAACGAGGGTTCGAGAAGGTCTCTCTCTCTCTCTCCCTGTTTTGGAGAACTCCGGGTATATATGCACCCTCCCAAGGATTACCGACACATTTAGTCAGACGAAGCTTCCCCGAAAGGAGTTCGATTCAACGACGCTCTCTCCCGAGAAGTGTTTAGTGACGGTCCCAAGCCACGAAAGAGCTGGACATCACACTCGTATCTTCGAGTCAAGGAGAAAAGTCTCGTGAGGCAACGTCAGCCTTTCTCAGCCGCCTTCGGATCAAGGATTGGAAAAGCCTTCCTCCAAAGTTCTTCTGTTGACCTCTTGAGGACAAGAGTCCCGATAGCTCGCTCAATCCAAGTTTGGAGAAGTTATCTCCCCCCCCCGTTCGAAGTTCGACCGGTGACCTCTTGAGGACAAGAGGCCCGATAGCTCGCTCGATCCGAGTTTGGAGAAGTCATCCGTCCCCTTCGAAGTTCGTCCGGTGACCTCTTGAGGACAAGAGGCCGGCGTCTCGCAAATCCCCCAAAACCCAATTTGGAGAAAGTAGCACCACCCTCTGCGGGTTCTCTGCTACCCCCGTGAGTAATCAAGGTGACCAAGACCTCCCCCAAGTTCGCCCCGCTTTACTCTCTAGGTTCAAAGGAACTAAATCGCTCAGTACCTTAAATCTCCCATTATAACCAGTTAATAACCTTGGTTATCCAATTAGTATTCAGAACCTAATTCCGTCTTATTCATGTACCTATATGTATCCATATTTATTTTGTGTCTTTTATTTAGTGTGTATTAACCTATTTTTGCCGTTGTGTTTGGAATATTCCTTAGTAACGCAGCTGCAGCTATCTATTCAAATCGCACTCTTAGAACAATAACAGTTGTCGCCTTGCTTAGCCTACCTTAGAGCCTGGGTGCGTATATTCCCGAACATTGGGCCATTCTTCGACAGATATTTATATTTACCCAAATATAGGGTTTAAAGGGAATGGTCGCACAGACGGGGTTAAATGTCCACGCGAGATACAGGTGGGTGAATTACGGGATTAAAGAGGTCAGATTCAGTTTGGTGATTTAAAGGGGCATTTTAAACCGGGGCGTTTACACAAATAATGGAGCAATGGGGTAAGCCAGATTCAGGATCAATCTGGAGGCGGATACGTTTACAATTTCTTCCGATGAATGCGACGGAAGAAGTCAGGTTACCTCTTTCTTCAGATGAGGGAGCACTTGTAGAGCCTTCGGAGTTGGAAATCCTCGTCACATAGTTGCCGATTGATTATGACAGAGTTCACTGATGTCCATACTTGCCGATTGACTATGGCAGAGTTCACGGATGTTGATACTTGCCGATTGACTTTGGCAGAGTTCATTGAGGGGGATACTTTCTGATTGACTATGGCAGAGTTCACGGATCGATTTAGACTTCGACTAGTATCGAAATCGCCGCTGGGAAGGGAGGGGGGCAGACGAGCGTCCTTCAACTTGTTTGCCGGAGTTAGGTGGGAAGTCTAACAGTGCTTCTTACTAAACTGAGTCAAAAGGTTATATAGGCACCTGGTGAGGTGGCTGTGACGGCATTCCAGACGCGTGCGATTTGGGGGAAAAGTCGGCAATTCCTTCGGGGAAAGGGGAAATTGTGATAACGTTGGTTTGGAATGTCAAACGGACTTCAATCTTCGGGCGGAAGGCCACCAGAACGTTTGCGAGAGGTGGCCGTGGGAGACGATGAAATCGGTCTCTAGGATCAGCCATGCTTTCACAGCTCCATGCGGTGATCTCAGATCCACGTAGGTATAGAAGGGCACGTGGTCGACCTTTGACCTCATTCTGCTACACTATATAAATATATATATATATATATATATATATATATATATATATATATATATATATATATATATATATATATATATGTATATATATATATATATATATATATATATATATATATATATATATATATATATATATATATATATATATTTATATATATATATATATATATATATATATATATATATATATATATATATATATATATATATATATATATATATATATATATGAAAAACTCACAAAGTAGCGTGTGAGTAGAGCAATAAATCCAAAAAAATCCCACAGGAAAATGAAAGGCGGTTTACAAGTACTTTCGAACTATTCAGTTTAATAGTGATTTCCATAAAAAAGTGCGTTCTCATCTTATTTTAACCCTATGCGCCCTATTATTAGTTCTGTTGGCTCAGTTTCATATTCTTTATTTAAATGGCTCACTTCATACCTCACTCCCCTTGT
The DNA here is from genome assembly GCA_963969495.1 of Ceratothoa steindachneri. Classification (NCBI taxonomy): domain Eukaryota; kingdom Metazoa; phylum Arthropoda; class Malacostraca; order Isopoda; family Cymothoidae; genus Ceratothoa; species Ceratothoa steindachneri. The sequence continues at coordinate 118,108,936 of OZ018317.1, forward strand.
TGGTACCATTTCTAATTCTCATATTAAAAACAGTTACGACCTTATTGAAAAACTCAACTCCATCCCTTATTCTCATAACTTCTCCCTTGTTAGTTTCGACGTTTGTTTACTTTCTACTAAAGTACCCGTAAATGACCTTTTCCCCTTCCTTAGTGATAAATTGCGTAACTATGATATTCCCTTGCCAGTTAATATTTTCATTGAACTCATCTCAATGTGTACTAGATATTGTAAGTTTTCTTTTAATAGTAAATTTTACCTTCGAAAGTTTGGTTTGGCTATGCGAAATTGCTAATCCCCTGTTCTTTCTAACATATATATCGAATTTTTGGAAACTACTTTACTCCCCACCATTATCGATTTTCCCCTTGTTTGGTTCCGATATATAGATGATATTATTTGTTTGTGGCCTTCTTCTAAGGATATTAATAGTTTTCTTACTGGACTTAATTCTCCTGTTCTTCTATTAAATTTACCCTTGATCTACTTAGATCTACTTATTCATAGGACTCCATCTGGATTTAAAATTTCCGTTTATCGTAAGCCTAACAACGCCTGTTCTTATATTCATTTGTACTCAGGTCATAATGATAAAGTCAAACGGTCTGTATTTATTTCAATGTTTCTCCGGGGGTTGCGGGTTACTAGCCCAGAATTCTTGGATCGTAAGATTTCTAAGATCTTTGAAATTGCTATTAATCTTTGCTACCCTCATAAATTTCTTGCAGGATGCTTAGATTTGGCAAAATAATCCTCTTATAGAACGGAAATCTCTCCCGCATACAATTTTAGGAACTCCCTTATTTTGCCGTTTTCTGAGTCCTTTTCCTTTCTTCCCCGCCTTTTGAAGAAGTTGAATATTTATGTTATATTAAAATATCAGTCTACCATGTAGAAAACGTTGATTCATAATAATAACAATATTATAGGGGTGGTTTTACTGTTGATTGTTCAGTTTACCCTAAGCAATACTTTGGGCAAACTGGCAAATCATTAAGTGTACGTTTGACGCAATATAAATACAATATTAGGAGGGGAAAATGCAGCACCGCTTTCTTTGTCCATTGATCGAAAAACAGTCACCCTATCAATTGGAATTCGGCTAAATTTATTTACAGATCTGATGATTTTATTCAGAGAAATATTGTTGAATGCTCATTCATTAATTCCTCGCCTAATTTTAATATATCCCCTCGTCTCGTTATTAAAAGGCTTATTTATAACGAAATTGTCCATTTAAAATCTTAGCCTTTGGATTATTAATTTAGTTGTCTCTCTTGTTTTTTTGTATATATTCAAAATCGGGTATGTATGTACTTAGTTTAGTCACATAAATGTCTACATTCTTTGAGCACAGGTTGAAATTTTCCGGAAGTAGACCTTATCTATTTGATTTTTACGTCACATCCGTCTTTGATATTATTTTTCTATTCTGGGTCCTTTCATTATTCCTTGATAATGAACTGCACAATTTCGAAAGTAATTGGAATCCGCCTTTCATTTTCCTGTGTGATTTTTTGCATATATATATATATATATATATATATATATATATATATATATATATATATATATATATATATATATATATAACTGAATCACGAAAATATGGAACGCGATGAATATAAAATAAAGTCAACAGCCACGAAGGAAAATGAAACACGGGAGATCCGCGAGGCCTTTCGACTAATCGTCCTTTACAAAGCAGACGGAAGCAGAAAGAAACATAAGAAGAAATTTTTACAAAGAAGATACCCACACGTATATGACAGATGGGGACATTAGGATTATAAGGGCATTAACAAAGCATATAAGGGCATTAAAGATTTAAGCCTGCCGAAACAGAAGGTGACCATTGAAAAAAGGGGGTTTACAAAAAAGAGGAGGGAGACTCAAACCGTCCAAACTAAATTAAAATTACAATTTCATAATTCTCTATTTGAGAAGCAATAACAATTTATAAGAGATGAAAATCATCAAGAATAAACGCGCATATATGACAAATGAAGAATATAGGGAGAAATAAGCCTGCCGAAACAAAAACAATTTCCAAGAGGTGAACAGTATCATGAATAAAACAGAAAATATATTAAACATAGGAATAACTAGGAAAGCTAATTATTAATTAGGTCAGTGATTTTATCTTTAAGGTCATTCTTAAATATTTTAGTAATACAAAGGTCCCAAAAATACATGCCGTTGCTGAAGTTAAAGTTACAATTAGAAGTAAGCTGTATGTCGTAGAATGGACTCTCGACGATGTACCATATATAACTATTCGTTGAGGGAACTTCTTTAATTATCTTTAGAGTGCGTGGATGTCTGGCTGGCCGATATTATGTATCTTCGATATGTTTAAGAAGTGAAACTGACCTCAAGGATAATAATATTGCTATCATTAATAAAATGGAGTTTTATTAATAATAACTATCAACAACACACAAAACGGAAAATATTGACATAAACAGAGAATGGAAAGAGTCGTGGGGACTCGAGCTAATCCGAGGATTAAAAGATTTAAAAAGGTAAAACAAATATAAAGTTAAAGGGAGGTGATGGTTCGCTAAACCATTTAAAGCACAGGATAGAATTGACAAAAGGGTTTAATACTCAAAGGTAACGTTCGGCTTACGTAATTTATACTTGTTGTGCAGAGGAAGGCAACGTGAAGGAATTTTCGGTCCGCTGGCGAGTTCCAGCCGAAGGAAGGGGAGGAATAAAATGATCCTGACGTGGCGTCTTGGGAATGAGAACCGTTTCTCGACGAACGGCTTGAAGAACAATGGCTGTTCTACGTTGTTCTCTTCTGAACAACAGGGGGGTGAGAACCGTCTCTTGTCTACGGGCTCAAGAACAATGCTGTTCTAATGTTGTTCTCTTCTGAACAACAAGGGGGAAGGGTGAGAACCGTTTCTTGGCGAACGAGCTCAAACGAACAATGGCTGTTCTACGTTGTTCTCTTCTGAACAACAGGGGGGGATGTGAGAACCGTTTCTTGTCAACGGGCTCGAACGAACAATGGCTGTTCTAACGTTGTTCTCTTTCTGAACACAGGGGAAGGGTAAGAACCGTTTCTTGGCGAACGGGCTCAAACGAACAATGGATGTTCTAACGTTGTTTTCTTTCTAAACAAAAAGGGGGAAGCCTTGTGGACTCGGCGTCACGAAGGCTTGAACCTTTGCACTCAAGGGATATTGTCCTTCTTCTGGACAAGTGATGGTGAATCTCGAGGTTGAGGTCCCTTGGTGCACAAGGTAAGAGAGGGTCGTGGTGATGTTTCGCGACGAAAATCTGGATCTCCAATCTGATCTTAGTGGTAAAGTTTCCATCTACATAGTTGAGACATCTCCTTGGCGTGGGGGACAATGGAGTGGGAGCTTCGAGGGAATGCACAGCCGAGCCTGAGAACAAGCCTTATCTGCCCATAAGCCTAACTCAATCTGGCGTGATCGGCGGATGGGGCGAACGGGGGGGAATGATAAACCTCCTTGTTTAAACATTGACTCAGGTGGCTGCGATAAGGCGCCCAGCTTCAAAGCGCAGATGCACGTGGGGAGCATCGTGGTTTTAAATAACATGTGATAGTGGTTGAAATTAACGCGGCCTCAACACGTTCTATCAAACCCCTTCCTTCCGGGGAAAGTTGTCACTTCAAAAACAAGAGAGAAGGGACAACGATAGAGCTCCGTTGTGGGGAACTCGTTTTCTTGTACCAATCGTACCTTCCTGCACCTAACTCGTATTACCTCAATACATATCATTATTTTGATCTTTTGATTATAGGGGAAAATAACCTTTAATACAACTTAATCAAAAAAGGGGCATGGAACAATGAAATGATATAAAATTAGTACATACGGGACAAAATAATTTATACGCAAATTAATGGGTAAAAATATATATACATACAAAAAAAATAGACATTGAGCGTTACAAAATTCAGACATATACATTAACTAATTATATTACAAGAGAATCTAATTTAAGTCGTACAAGACGGTATATACCTACATGGAGATACTAATCCTATGAATACAATTACTCTACGCTATTCGGTAACGCATTCCTACTGAGTGCTTCAGCGACCTGGTTATCGGAACCTTTTATATAATTTATTTTAAATTGATACTCTTGCAAGAGTAAACTCCAGCGCATGATTCGGCCGTTGGAGTTTCGCACATTCCTAATATAGGCTAACGGAAGGTGGTCGGTTCCTATCTGAAATTCTTTTCCTATCAAGTACATCTTGAATTTGTCTATAACCCAGATAATTGATAGAGCTTCCTTCTCTATAGTGGCATATATCTTTTCGCGTGGTAACAATTGACGACTAGCATATGCAACTGGATGACTCGTTCCGTCATCCTCGTATTGAAGGAGTACACCTCTAATGCCCTCGTTGGACGCGTTGGTCTTAATCCCAAAGGAGAGGGATTTGATAATACGCCTTGCACAAATCGAGTTCTGAGATGAACTTGGCGTTTTCAAAAAGGTGGAGGTTTTGGTCTACCAACGGGATGGGCTCGGCGTCGAACACAGTTACCGAATTTAACTTCCGGAAGTCGATGCACATCCGATAAGAGCCATCAGGTTTCTTGACCATGACGATTGGGGAACAATAACTAGAGGTGGAAGGTTCTATTATGTCTAAACTAATTAAATTATCAACTTCGGCGTTAAAGGCTTGGCGTAAATGAATCGGCATGGGATAGGGTTTTGAACGGACGGGTTCTAAGGTTGTTAATTTGATATCATGATCGAAACTAGTAGCGCACCCAGGCTTCTCTGAAATAACGTCGTCGAACTGACATAATAGTTCTTGTAGCTGACTCTTTTGATGTGGTGTCAGCTGCGCGTCGATATCCAGGTCAGAGGGTTCAAAAGACTCGCCTGGTAGGGAAGGAAGAGATAATCAGCATTAAGTTGGATGCACACTGTCTGGATTACATTTAGGACTCCGCGGGGTAATCTTCTTCAAGCGCCGATGTTTCGTCCAGTGCTACGAAGGTATCTCCATGGGCGCGCCGGTGGTACTTTTTCAATAAGTTGACGTGATAGAGCTTATCGCCTGCTGGGGTACCAATGAGGTAATCTACCGGTCCTCGTACCTTGCGGACCGAGTACGGACCTTTCCATTGGCTCAGTAATTTATTACTGGCTGTGGGAAGGAGCAGGAGTACTTTATCACCGGGCTTAAATTTACGATCTTCGGACCTGACATCAAAATAGCTTTTGTATTTCTCCAAATTGACATCGGCATTTTCATAGGCGATGTTTGCGCATTTCTCGAGCCTCTGGCGTAGATCCAAGACATAGGCGTAAGATGACTGGAGTTCTTGATCCAGTTGGGGCTTGATTAAAAACTCTTTAAAATACTGAGTGGCCCGCCTACATTACGTCCATAAAGGAGCTCGAACGGGGCGAAGCCTAATGTACGGTGGAGAATTTCCCGATAGGCGAATAGAGCGACCGGGAGATATCGGTGCCATTCGCGGGGCTGCTCGGCACAGATCTTCTTAATAATGGATTTTAAATTTCCATTTAATTTCTCGCACATCCCGTTTGTCTGTGGCCGGAAGGGCGGGGGGGTTAAAAGGAGCTTTACCATGAGCAGCTTCCCTACGTACTTTATCAACTCAGAGGTGAATTGTCGGCCTCTATCGGAGAGTATTTCCTTGGGGACGCCTACCCTTGAAAAGATGGAAATGAGGGCCTCGGTGCAAGAAATACTGTCGATTCGGCGAAGGGGGACAGCCTCGGGAAAACGGGTAGCAAAGTCTACCAAGGTGAAAATGTAGCTGTGCCCTTCGCTCTAAGGGGGGTGGATAGGGCCAGCCAGGTCGATGGCCACTCTGGGAAGGGTTCAGTAATGACTGGTCCCCTTTGTAAGGGAGCAGGTTTGACCCGCCCCTTAGCGGACGTCTTCTGGCACACATCGCACGATCGACAATGCTTTAAGATGTCAGCTGCAGCACCCGGCCAATAAAAATATTTAAAAATGCGCTGGCCCATTTTAGTGTGACTAAAATGACCGGAAAAAAATGCTGTCATGAGCCATTTTGAGCACTATAGGGAAATGGGATCGTGGAAGGCATAGGACAGTAGCAACAGCGTTATTACTGTCCTCGGCGGATCGATAAAGTAAGCCACCTTCCTCCAGGTACCTGATGACTTTGGGTCCACGGACAGTCTCCGTGTCCTGGTTTTGGGCCTTATCCAATAAGGGTGTTAGTGCTTCAAACTCCTTTTGTGCCGTCCTAAAGTCCTGGTTAAGGATCTCCGAGAATTCAGACAGTATCGGGGTTCTGAGGGGGACGGACTCCTGGGCTTCCTTCTTAGCTCGACCTCTAGTAAGGGCGGCCTGGGACATAGGGTCGGAGCTTACTTGAGGGCTCTGTCCTATAAGTACAGAACAGAATTTTATGGGTGCTGAAATGACTTCAGCCCAGCCATCATAATATTGACACTGCAGGTAACATCTAACGACGGGGAATTGGTTCGCCCGCCCAAGGTAGTCATGTACCACCGCAAATTTTTTGTGGTTAGGGTCCACTGGGGGAAGGAGTTCGTCGGACACGATGAAACACGTACATCCTGTGCCCCTGACGAAAGTCGATACTCGGCAGCCGTTCACGCTGCCCTCTTCAAATTTCAAAGTTCCCGGTGAACTTTTATCAAAAATAAAATTTACCTGGTGGCCTGACGGAGAGATAGAAGTTGCTGCTTGGGTCTGCATCACTGGGGGAGCCGGGGTGGCATTAATCTGGTGAACTTGGTGGGCTGGTCCGCTTTTAAGCCTAGAATTTTGGGGGCAATTCCAGCTCATGTGGTTTTCTACACCACAGGTGAAGCATATGATTGGTCGCTTCGGGAAGAGAGATGGAGACGAAATCTTAACGGGAAGTTTGGAGTCCCGTTGTTGGTTTTGAGGAATAAGGTTTTGGGGTTTTACCGGGCCCGGAAGCTTCGTCAGCTTTCTTGGGAAGGGGCGCGAATCCTTCCTTCTTTCCTGGTTTGGGGGTTGGTGAGAAGTTCGATTCTCCTTTGGGTATAAATTATGGCTGGCGGCATAGACATCCGCTTCTTCGCTACATTCTTTAAAGGACTGGCACCGACGATCCTTGACGAACGCGCGGATCTCCGTCGGGAGAGACGCCAAAAATTGATCTCGCAACACGAAGTCTGTTAAGGACTCGTAGTTCGGATCAACCTTTGAGAATTCTAACCAAAATTTAAAATTCCTCTGAAGAATGTATCCGAATTGACGGAACGTCTGTTCGGGTTTAATACGACCTCCTCGAAATTCTTGGCGATAGAAATCGGGAGTCATATTATGAGCAGCCAATAACTCAGCTTTTAAGGTGCTGTACACTCCGATGTTAGAGATATAAAAATTTCGCGCAATTTACAATTTAACAAGGGAAGTAATCTCACTACACCTTCAGCCTCCAGATCCATGTTATAGATTTGGAGGATCTTTTCGAAGTGGGCTAAAAATGCTCTGAAATCCTCTCCATCCTTGAAATTGGGGAGCTTTAGTGAGAGATTGGGGGGGGGGGGGCTTCAGAACGTTAATTGGATGACTGTATTTCTGCTTCAACACGAGCTAATTCAATCTGATGGTGGAGCTCAGCTTGTCTTTTCCGTTCCTCTTTTTCTCTTTCTTCTCGTTTGATTTCTCTTTCTTCTCGTTTGATTTCTCTTTCTCTTTCTTCTCTTTGGATTTCTCTTTCTCTTTCTTCTCTTAACTTTTATCTTTCTGTTCCTTGCTCCTCTTGAACGTACTCAATTAGTTCTTTCCCGGAAAGTCCCAAGGACTCTCCTTGCGCTTTAAAGATTTCGAACTGAGTCATCTTTGCACTTGGGGGCGCAATAGTCAACCAACTAAAATTCCTTGCAACAAGAATTATGCCTTCTATTGAATTAGCCTACCTAAATATGGGCACTGACCTATTCGTACTTGGTTTCTTGATCTAAATAACCACTGACTAAAATCACAAAAAAACACAAACAAATTATTATAACAGTTCCTTGAGCTACTCCAGCTTCTTAAGTTCCCCAAAAAAGAGGATCGCAATCGTTAAAACAAAAGGGAACTACTATACTCTATTATTATAACGAATAACACTATGCTTTACTCGACTGAGACCACTGTTTGCAACCTTACACACTTGATACCAAATTTAAATAGTATATATATATATATATATATATATATATATATATATATATATATATATATATATATATATATATATATATGTCGTAGAATGGACTCTCGACGATATACCATATATAACTATTCGTTGAGGGAACTTCTTTAATTATCTTTAGAGTGCGTGGATGTCTGGCTGGCCGATATTATGTATCTTCGATATGCTTAAGAAGTGGAACTGAGCTCAAGGATAATAATATTGCTATCATTAATAAAATAGAGTTTTATTAATAATAACTATCAAAAACACACAAAACGGAAAATATTGACATAATCAGAGAATGGAAAGGGTCGTGGGGACTCGAGCTAATCCGAGGATTAAAAGATTTAAAAAGGTAAAACAAATATAGAGTTAAAGGGAGGTGATGGTTCGCTAAACCATTTAAAGCACAGGATAGAATTGACAAAAGGGTTTAATACTCAAAGGTAACGTTCGGCTTACGTAATTTATACTTGTTGTGCAGAGGAAGGCGACGTGAAGGAATTTTCGGTCCGCTGGCGAGTTCCAGCCGAAGGGGGGGTGGGAATAAAATGATCCTGACGTGGCGTCTTGGGAATGAGAACCGTTTCTCGACGAACGGCTTGAAGAACAATCGCTGTTCTACGTTGTTCTCTTCTGAACAACAGGGGGGTGAGAACCGTCTTTTGTCTACGGGCTCAAGAACAATGGCTGTTCTAATGTTGCTCTCTTCTGAACAACAAGGGGGAAGGGTGAGAATCGTTTCTTGGCGAACGGGCTCAAACGAACAATGGCTGTTCTACGTTGTTCTCTTCTGAACAACAGGGGTGGATGTGAGAACCGTTTCTTGTCAACGGGCTCGAACGAACAATGGCTGTTCTAACGTTGTTCTCTTTCTGAACACAGGGGAAGGGTAAGAACCGTTTCTTGGCGAACGGGCTCAAACGAACAATGGCTGTTCTAACGTCGTTCTCTTTTTGAACGACAAGGGGGAAGCCTTGTGGACTCGGCGTCACGAAGGCTCGAACCTTTGCACTCAAGGGATATTGTCCTTCTTCTGGACAAGTGATGGTGAATCTCGAGGTTGAGGTCACTTGACGCACAAGGTTAGAGAGGGTCGTGGTGATGTTTCACGACGAAAATCTGGATCTCCAATCTGATCTTAGTGGTAAAGTTTCCATCTAAATAGTTGAGACATCTCCTTGGCGTGGGGGACAATGGAGTGGGAGCTTCGAGGGAATGCACAGCCGAGCCTGAGAACAAGCCTTATCTGCCCATAAGCCTAACTCAATCTGGCGTGATCGGCGGATGGGGCGAACGGGGGGGGGGATGATAAACCTCCTTGTTTAAACATTGACTCAGGTGGCTGCGATAAGGCGCCCAGCTTCAAAGCGAAGATGCACGTGGGAGCATCGTGGTTTTAAATAACATGTGATAGTGGTTGAAATTAACGTGGTCTCAACCTGTTCTATCACACTGTATAATCGCAGATTCTAAAAAATTTCGTGAAAAAAAATCTTTTGATCTGGCCATTACAGAACTCACGGACCAATTTATCCGATGAGAGTTTTCACTCAAATGAATAAATATTGCATTCGATGTTTGCCCAGTATTTACAGTCATTGTTGAAATCTCCTAATGTAAACCTTGGTTTTTCCTATAATAATACACTAAAGGAATGTTAATAAAAAATAGCCCTAATGTAAGCAACAACATAATATATAAAATTTCATGTTTTGATTTGTCCCTCTTTTTATATCGGCCAATCTAGAAAATATTTGGAAGTACGTATTAAATAGCATAAGTATTCTGTAAATACTGGGCAAACATCACATGCAATATTTATTCATCAAGAAACCTCTGCTTTCTCATCAAAACATTCAGAAAAGGCTTAACTGGTGTAGAGATCACAAGGGCTGGTCGACAAATAAATGGAAGCAAGTAATATTCTCCGACGAGTCCAGTTTTTCATTTTTCCTCACTGCAGGGCGAGTGTATGAGCGGAGGCAGCCCAGGGAAGCTTTTAGTTTTGACTGCCTTCTTCCTACAGTGAAGCACGGAGGAGGGTCACTGATGGCTTGGGCAGCCATATCTTGGAATTCTCTTGGTCTAATCGTTGCCCTACATAGTAAGATCACGTCCATTCCATGGTCCAGACATTGTTACCTGATGGTGAGTGCATTTTCCAAGATGGCAATGCTCCAATACACAACGCTCATGTGGTTAAGAATTGGTATGAAGAGCATAGGAATGAGCTACAACACATGGAGTGACCCCCACAACCTCCAAATCTAAATATTATTAAGCGTTTGTGGTGCTTTTTGGAGCGACAAGTTAGAAGTCGTTACATTACACCATCGTATCTGAAAGAGCTGGAGCAGGCATTGCAAGAAAAATGGCTCAATATTCCTCTCAATGAAGTTAGGAAGCTGCATAAATCAATTTCAAGACACATCGACGCTGTTCAGAAAGCAAAAGATAAATATTCATTGAATTTAACACATGTTCCAATTATTTTGCCCCCCCCCCCTCTCTCTCTCTCTTTCAATATTGATTAAATTTAAGACTATGAAGTGTTTTGAAGTTATCACCTGATATTTTTACTCACCTGACAGTACTCCAATTTCGAGACTGTCATTTAACTAGTCATTTGTATTCCTCGTTAACCTTTGGGTCCCCGCTGAGATTGTGTAAATCGGTCGCAAATTCCGAACGAAGCTAATTAAAATTCCCTTATAATTACATACAGTTAATAGCTTATAAAATTATTTCCTCGAAGTTTTGCGGGTATTTAGAGTTTATCTTTACTTTAGGGTTCATATTTAATAGATCATCCAGCTATGATGAGAATCTTGAGGACTGGAAAAGCTGGCAACTGAAGTTCCTATTTTTAAAAAAAGGAAGTAAAAAGATTCTTAAAAATTATTAACCTTTAACTTCAGCTTTCGTGGTGAATTGGGCATCTTAACTGATTAAAAAAAAAGATATATTTAATTAACGGCCCTCAACATGGATTTAGGGAGGGTACGTCATGACTAATCAATCTCTTAGAATGTATAATATTGCTTCCATTTGCTCTATATCTTGGAAACTTCTAGATGTTATTTATTTAGACTCTAGTATGGCATTTGATAGGGTGCCACTATATGGTGCCTAAACAAATTAAAGTGGGTTTGGGGTGTTTTTCATAAGTGTCACAGAGTGCAACATAATTGACTACAGTCACAATGGATGCCAGTTAAAAATGGGGTAGCTCAGGGATCAGTATTTGTACCCTTGTTATTCATAAAATATGTTAATCAATTTAACATTAAGTTTACAAGCTGAATGTAAAAATGTGTAGACGATCTCAAAATAGCCGTCAAACCATAATCTTAGTGGCTATCTAGGATTACACAATGGTCAAGCCTTGTGGCGCGTGCCAATAATTGGAAAATGAATTTCCCTGTAGCTAAATGTAGGGCATTGCCTTTTGGGCTAAAGAATTAAAATTTGAATAAGATATGAATGGAAAATGAGCAAATGAAGTCCGGGAGGATAAATTCTGAGTTTTATAGATGATTATATATTGAAATTATTAATCGCGAGCGAGTCTAGTCGCGGGCGACTCTACAACTCACTATGTCGGTCGGTCGGTCGGTCTCCGTTTTGTTTGTTTTTTGTTTTTGTAATAACATTGTAACTATTCTGCCGATTCTAAGAAAATAAGATGCGATGAAAATCATTTCTATAGAAAACTTCATCGACCATTAATCCTGGGGAATGTGGGGCTTAACCTCAATCCCCAGGACCCAGAAGTAATGACACCGAAAGGCTTGATTTCGAGTCCCCATTTCGAGGAACACCTTCGTCTCGAAGGCTGCCACTTTCGACGAACAAACTCTTTTGTTGTTTTTTAACGTGAGTTACGACGTTAAGAATCTTTGTTGCATTTAAATCTTTCGATCCGATTTCTAAATACTAAAAAATAAAGAAAGGAAAAGTTGCAAACAATGATGCCGCAGCGTTATCATTATGTAGGAATGCCAATAGCGTGCGATTCGAAGGCGTCGTCGATTTTTATCTCGAACTTAGAGTTACTCGGAGCTTCGATTCCAGTTAATGATGCTAAAGAACCCCAGCATTGATTATATAACTTGCTGTAAAATTCCCTAACATTATTCCAGAACATTCCGAACGGTCAAACAAAGAATAGAGGGAAGTTAGCCGTTTCGGATGAGGCAGCCCGAGCTTTAGAAAACGAAACGAAGACATTTTCGCACGATGCTTTTGTACAGAAGTGTGTGCAAAATACAGTTTCCTTACACATATTGTCAAAATTTATCATAGATCTTCTTTCACTTCTCCACTCTTCACCTGGTGCTGAAAGAAAATATTTTATACGTTTACCAATATAGATAATAATTAGGTATCAATTAATATTAGACCATCTAATGTGAAGGCAGTTTTATACAGTTTAGCATTGTACTAAATGAGAACAATCTAGGCAAATATGCTATAAGATGAGGAAAATGAAATGGCGTATGATCTGTATCTATAAGTCCCTCGAGACGTTCCGGCGGCGCAACATTGTTCGTTCATAACTAACGCTCATTCAGGCGCGCGCGTCAACTGCCGGGCGTACGATGTGAAAGGTTTACTCATTGTAAGTATATTATATGATATTATATGAGATGATAATATAAAATGTGATATATATGATATTATATGAGAGCGCACCTCTCCTGAATCTGCCTTCACTCCACAAATGATAATAATAATAATAATAATAATTACAATAATCAGTAAGTAAATATATTTTCGTGTCACAATATAAGAATTTCAAACAATGGTCATCTGTATTTATTTGCGACAGGACTTTTTAGCCCGGGCAATGCCGGGTAATTATCCTAGTTAAAGATAGAGACAGAAAAAATAATATTTAAAAAAATAAACTAAATTTAATGCAGTTTATATATTATTATGCATTTTAAGAACTATTTTGTTTAAATTTTGTTGCTTTTTCGATCGATTTTTTTTTACTTTTACGTGTTCATTGTGTTCTCATAACCCAAAATCTTGCGGAAGCCCCAGTCCTAAACAACTACACAGCGCAGTCTCTCCTCAGTTACAGACACAAGTTCCTTAGATGACTCACTTGATGGCTCTGGGTTCTTGAACAAACCTGAAAAGAGACTTAAAAGAAAAAAATGGCACGATGAAAGAGCTTTTTCTATATTATTTTTTGCCAAAACATATGAAAACCTCCTAGAGTGACTCATTAAGGGCTAACCAAGCTTACGACCTGTTTCCGACCACCGGCGACCAGGTGGTCGCCGGCCAGTTGCAGGTAGTCTTTGTAAGTCGCTGGTAATCGCTAATAAGGTCGTAGCTAGTCGACCGAGCAAGACTGATCTACGGGGGTTGTCGATGTTACATCGAAACCCCCCTGTGAACAGTTTGGACGGCAGGAATTCTTCCGGAGGTCGTCCACCAGCCCTAAGATCGGTCGAACACCGGTGGCCGATCGGACGACAACCGGTGGCCGATCGGTTGGCGACAATTAACCGTTAAAAAGGTGGTCGCCGACTGGTGGGCGTCCAGTCGTAGGAGGTGGTCGATCAGACGCACTTGGTCGTAGGTGGTGTCTGATTAGACGCACGGGGTCGTAGGTGGTCGGTGGCCAATCAAGAGCTGTCAAAACTGAATACTGGGTGAAGGGGCCCAGCGGTCGCCCACCACTCGGCGAGTGGTCGTTCATTGGTGGGCGAGTGGGCGCCCATTGATTGGTGAATGGTGGGCGACCGATCGGTAACTGCTCTCAGTAGGAGTCACTGTTGAAGTCAGGACATCTGGCAACTGGCGGCCGATCGCTCTATCACCAGTACAAATCGACCCGGAGCTTCCCGCTCGCCACCTCTGCCTGCCGCCTCCCGCTCACTTGCCTCCAACATCAACCCACATGAACCTATAGTCCTCATCCACAAGTCCCAGCATAATGATAGAGAAGAATCCCTTGTAGTTGTAATAGGCATATCCTGAATTCCTTGGCGATTTGATGGCGATGTGCTTCCCGTCAATTGCCCCCACTGCATGAAGAAAGTTCCAGCGGTCACCAAAACGTCCACTGACCTCACGCCATCCGTCCTCGTTAGTTGGCAGAGACACGACTTCATGGCCATACTCCTGGATGATTGCTTCACAAACAATATATACATATATATATATATATATATATATATATATATATATATATATATATATATATATATATAAATCCATTAAACCACATTGAATGAGAAAACGGAATAATTTTTCCTTGCAGTAATATTTTTCTTAACTTTTTTCGAAAAAAATCCGTGCAGGGAAGCGATTCGATCAACGCATAGTGCACTAAAGGCATACTTTTAACTGTGATCAAAAGCGGTGCTCGCTGCCTCAGTGTGGATGGTTCGAATCGCTTCCCTGCATGGATTTTTTCGAAAAAAGGTAATAAAAATATTACTGCAAGGAAAAATTATGCCATTTTCTCTTTCAATGTGGTTTAATGGATTCATTTTCATCATTCACTCGCGCTACTTTGTTATATATATATATATATATATATATATATATATATATATATATATATATATATATATATATATATATATATTATTCAAAACGAATCCATTTGATGTATTATCTCGACCTCATCGACTTTTCACTCCGCTTAAGTCATCAAAATTATTGTATTCAGACAATAGATCGACTCTCGGGTCGGTCGCGCAACCCCCACTTTTGTTTTGCTTTTTTTTTTTTTTTAAATTCCACTTTCGTTACTGGAAAGCGCCTGTTTTACCCTGACTCCACAGCTGACTCTTGCATTACTCCATGGAGCAGGAATTTGGCGAGTCGTCAAAACGACTCGTGAAGTCATCACTCAATTTAGGACCCTATCACGTTTTCTAAAAAGGAGTCGTTGTTTTGTTTTTCCTACCATTATCATCACTCACTTTGCCAACAGAGTTGGGCGTAGGTTATGGGATGCACGTTTATGTTTTTGTATAAGATAACTAACTCTAAACCTTATTAACGGCTTGGGCCAAGGAAGCGTTGATTTAATTTTGCGGCGGGTCCATATTCACTACGGATTTTGGATCACTTAATCCCTTTCATTAACTTTTGGCAACATCAGAAAAAAATACTGTGATGGTGAAATATAAAACTCCCAGGAAAGGACAACTTATGACGTTCTACCAAC
Source organism: Ceratothoa steindachneri (assembly GCA_963969495.1). Taxonomy (NCBI): domain Eukaryota; kingdom Metazoa; phylum Arthropoda; class Malacostraca; order Isopoda; family Cymothoidae; genus Ceratothoa; species Ceratothoa steindachneri. The sequence goes on from OZ018317.1 coordinate 118,124,332, forward strand.
ATCCACAATTCCATCCGAATCCCTCGGATGGAAATTAGGTGCAATCTTTATCGAGTCACAGTCCAGTAATGAAAAGGAGGTAGAGACATAGGACTGGCGCTACTGCGAGGCTGACTTAATGTAGATTTAGTCTTACCCGCAAACAGATTTTGGCTGTTAAAAAGGTCGAAGGTTATCTGTGGACGAATTCGCTCCCGGATTTGCCATTCTGGAAAAATCAGCTTTTTGTTAATAATTCACAAACTCGTGAAAGGATGGACTGACATGATTCCTATTGCTGAGACAGAGGGTAGGTTTCCAGGGTGATGGGGTTATGTGGTGTTACTTAATTCAAAATGATCAAGGTGTGTTTCCAAGGTCGAGGAATTAAATGATATCACTCAATTTTTCTGTGATTCGCATTTGGAATATGTTACACACATATCGAGTAATGTAATATTATACTCCACTCGCATTCGCAAGGATGCCTCCCCTCCTCCTTGGCATTGGCAAGGGGGATTCGAATCCAGGATTTTTTTCATTTCTATTAAAAATGGAATATATTTTGATATTTTAATGAATTTCTTAAAAAATAAGGTTCATTTTGTTTTAATGAAAAATAAAACACATTAAATTAACCAATATTTGAGACTATGTGTAATATAGTATGGGTTCGGATAGATCTGATGATTCTAGCGGGTTCGAGACCGGAATTAAAGTTTATTGGCGGTCAACTGTGTGTAAATTCATTCACGCATGTCCGCACCACAACAAAATAATTTATAGCCTATAGCAGTGAAGGCTAAGAACATCAAATTCAAAATTGGCCTAATAAAATAGTTGTGGGAGCACCGGGGCCTAAATATTTCCATTAGGCCTCTGGAATAGATTGTATGTAAGCTCTCATCGTGATGGGATTCAAATCGTTTACCCCACATTAATTAGCCCTGTGGGGCGAGAGTCCGCTTATAAATGTGGGGAACCGACCAATTCGTAGTGATTGCATTAGGAACACCCTTTTGCTCATTCTTTTAGGGGGGTATGGGGGGACATAGGTAATAGTTTTAAAAGTTAAAAATCGAGGATGGATAACGGCAGTGGAGATCTGACGTCTAGGCGGCAGGGGGAGGGGGTCGAGCCTACCGAGCTGGACCCAAAACTTTCAGCAGTGTCATAAGCTGGCCGCCCATTGGGCGGATACGCTGATACTCACCTCCACGGAATTGGGTAGCTCCACCTACATTATCATACACAGCCAATCTGAACACCGCCATCTCTCCCTTGCCGCCTTTACAACACAACATACCCACTCTCTCCCCTGCCCTTGAACCCTGCTGATGGGGTATTAGAATGAAGCACCACTGTCTCCTATAGGGGAAGAAGGGGACTCATATCCACATACCCCTGATGGGGAACGGGTCGAGTCACCTCCTGGGGCCATGAATGGTTCTACCATCGCCAATTTGTAGCATTCACACACAATAAGACCCGAACACCTTTCCTCTACCAAAGAGGATCAAACCTGGTGCTTTCAGTTTCAGCAGCGATTGACATTCTGATATTTATGTTGATTTCATTATCCAGTATGGTGATCTTGTTCATGTTCACGTTGCGACGGACTGACTGCACTAATTACCTACCTATATTATTGTTATTAGTAGTAGTAATTCACTTTTAGCCTCAAGGGCAAAAACAGCGAACTGAATAAAATAATGCCATGAAAGCATGGCTGAACCAGGGTGAGGGTGCAGCCTACGCCGATATCACGCCCACTGTATATGCTTAGGGAAAGATTTCACTGTCTCCCATGGCCACCTTTCAACCAAAATTCCTGCCTCCGTCATAAGATCGAAGTCTGAAGAACATTCCACGCCAACGTTATCACAATTCTCCCCACCCCCCGAAAGAGTCACCGACTTTTCCTCAAAACCACCTCACCAGTTTAGTAAGCAGCACTAATAGACTTCCCACCTACAACGGCGAACGAGCTAAAGAACTGTCGCCTCCCCCCCATCGGCGATTTCGATTCGAGGACGAACGCTAAATTGACATCCATGAACTCTGCCATAGTCGATCGGCATGTATTTGACGAGGATTCCTATCTCCGAAGGCCATCTACGAGTACTCCTTCATCTGAAGCGAGAGGTAACCCGAATTCTCCCTGCGCATTCATCGTATCTCAACTGGCCCATTTTCTGCAACGAAGACGTAAGCAATTGTAACCTTTGCCGCCTGCAGATTGATCTAGAATCTGGCTTATCCAATCGATCCATTCTTTGTGTGTGCTCCCCGGTTTAAAATCCCCTTTAAATCACCGACCTAAATCCGACCTCCTTAATCCCCTAATTAACCCACCTGTATCTCGCGAAGACATTTAACTCTTTTTGTCCAACCATTCCCTTTAACCCCAATATCTGTGTATATTTAAATATTATTTTGTTGCTAGTAAAGATATATTTTCGTCATTGTCTTTCTTTTGCAATCCCAACGCGTATCAGCTACCTGTTAATCTTTGGCCAATTTTAAACTCTGAAATATTTGTTTTAAAAAGGACCCCGCAAAGTTAATAATAAACCATCCCCACTGGACTCTAATTTCGCCATTGACTAACGGTCTTCACTTAACTTCGACCCAAAAGCCGCAAAATTACCTGTACATATATATATATATATATATATATATATATATATATATATATATATATATGATTGCAATAGCCCACATTGAAAGAGAAACGGAATAGTTTTTCCTACAGTAATATTTATTACTTTTTCCTAAAAAAACTGTGCAGGAAAGCGATTCGAACCATGCACACTGAGGCAGCGAGTACCGCTTTGATCGTAGTTCAAAGTAGCTCGCTGCCTCAGTGTGCATGGTTCGAATCACTTGCCTGCACGGATTTTTTCGAAAAAAAGTAATAAATATTACTGTAGGAAAAACTATTCCGTTTTCTCTTCACATGTGGTTTATTGCAATCATTTTCATCATTCTCTCGCGTTACTATGAGAGATACTATATATATATATATATATATATATATATATATATATATATATATATATATATATATATATATACAAAGAAAGAGCAAATACAGGTTCTGCGGGTATATATTTATTTTCTGCCTTTCAAAACAATTTTGTAGACAGAAATAAAGGTGCAGAAACCTTGCATTGCAGACTATATTACAATATAGTACAAGAAAGAGAAATTGGACACGAATGAGCAATGAGACAAGAAACAGGAGTTTTTTAGAGGTAAGAGAAAGGGACATTAGAAGAAGACTAGAATCAAAGAGAGCAGAGGGCGGCACAATGAAGGCAATCCTTTACCGAGAAGACAGAAATAACACTAGGGGAAAAAAAGTTTGAAATTCCTGGCCGGGAGTCGAACCCGGGTCTGCTGATAGAGAAATGAGCCTTTAAATTGTGAGCGGGTAAGAAGATGCAGTATAAAAATCCCTTGGAGGTTCCTAGCTTAGGGAGATACTAGGTTTGATGGGGTAACGCTTTGGGCGAAGTAGAGTCACTCTGCCTAGTAGCTTAACGGTAGAGCATCTGCCCAGTAATCAGCAGATACGGGTTCGAGTCCCAGCCAGGAATTGCAAACTTTTTTTTCCCTGGCGTTTTTTCTGTCTTCTCGGTAAAGGATTGCCTTCATTGTGCCGCCCTTTACTCTCTTTGATCTTAGAGTTCTTCTAATGTCCCTTTATTTCTCCTACCTCTAAAAAAACTCCTGTTTCTTGTTTCATTGCTCATTCACGTCCAATTTCTCTTTCTCTTATATATATATATATATATATATATATATATATATATATATATATATATATATATATATATATATATATATATATATATATATATATATATATATGCAGATACACCCACCACAAAGAAAAAGTGAAAAACGATTCCGAGCACTTTCGTCTTTATTCTTAAAGACCTTTTCAAGGAATGAACAGGAGGCTGGACATACATTGTCTTAAATAGTGGAAAGGGGGTGAATAGACTACCCACCTCTGAACCCTAATTAGGGGGTACAAAATTCTGAAATAACCCTATTTGAGATTTTATGTATGTAGTGATAATGGGGTCTAGCATGAACAAACCAGAGCTAAGGTTGAAATTTGGGAACGCGTTAATGGAGATACATTCTAATATATTTGTCGAAATATAATTACTGCATAATCCCCTCTTCCACTATTTAAGGCAATGTATGTCCAGCCTCCTGTTCATTCCTTGAAAAGGTCTTGAAGAATAAAGACGAAAGTGCTCGGAATCGTTTTTCACTTTTCCTTTGTGGGTGTATCTGCATAACTTTGACTCACGTGCACTTTGCGATTTTTTTCATATATATATATAATTATATATAAAGAGAGAGAGACCGAGAGTCTGGCCATTCCACGATATATACATATATATTCATTTCTCTATTATAAAATCTGGTGATTTTGGATATACTCTTTCCCGGACTTTTAATTTTTGGTTAGACGCATCGAAAGTCCCCCACGATTATGAGTCCCTGGTAGATTTTGTTCTAAGGGATCAGTTGGTAACGTCGCTAATACCAGAGATCCGCTCCTTTGTCAAGGATCGTCGGTGCAACTCCTTCAAAGAGTGCATATAAGAAGCAGATGTCTATTCCGCGAGTCACAACCTATACCTGAAGGAAAATAAAAAGCCTCCCCCTCCCCCCCCAAGAATAAAATTAATAAATCACGGTTTCCTCCTAAAAACTCCCCAAAATTCGCCGAGGTCACGGGCCCCTTTAACCCCAGAAGTTTCCCTCCATCGGAATCCCGTGATGTCAAGCCCCTCGCATCTAATGCTCCGGCGTCAACCTTTCCCCATAGGTCAATCGTATGTTTTGCGTGCGGTATCGAAGGCCACACGCGCCCAAATTGCCCCTCAAATTCCCAACCCTATGGTAATTCCATTCACCAAGTCCACCAGGTGAATGTTGCTCCCGCTCCCCCTCCATCGCGACCAGAAACCCCAGCTCCAATCTCGTCTCCCAGTGCCCCAGGACACCATGTTAATTTCCTCTTCGACAAGAGTTCTCCAGGAAGTCTTAAATTTGAAAACGGAACCGTTAATGGGTGCCGAGTCTCCACCATAATCCGCAATACCGGGTGTACCTGTATCGTGGTATCGAATGAACTTCTTCCCCCAGGGGCTCCCGACCACAAAACGTTTGCGGTATTCCATGACTACCTGGGACGTGCAAACCGCTTTCCCACTGTGAACTGTTACCTCGAGTGTCAGTACTTTTCCGGATGGGCTGAAGTCGTGTCAGCCCCTATCAAATTATATTCCATTTTGGTAGGAAAGTGCCCCCAAGTTTCATCTAACCCTGTGGCTCAGCCCGTTATCACGAGAGCCCAGGCAGAGAAGGAATCCCAGACTCCCGCTGGGCTTGAAACTCCCTTAGATTCAGATTTCAGCCGAGTTATGAGCGAAGAATTCGCTCAAAGACAAAAGGAGTGCCCAAATCTCCTTGTGGGAAAAATCTCGGAGCCTCGAGCAGAATTCGGCCCGCGGTAACAAGAAGGCCTCTTATATCGTGAAAGAAGGCTTGTTATATCACGTGTGCTTGGATGGCGTCAACCCCGAGATTCACGCCCTCTGTGTTCCCCGTTCACATGCCCCCCTGTTCCTTAAAATTCCCCACAATAGTTTGTTTTCTGGCCACTTCAGCCACAATAAGACAGTTCAGAGGATTTCCGGTATTTCTACTGGCCTGGTGCTGCAGATGACATTTCGGAATACTACCAATCCTGTGACATCTGCCAGAAAACCACGACAAAAGGGCGTGTTATACCGGCTTCCCTTCAGAAGGGACCAATCATATCGGAACCCTTTTCCCGAGTGGCCATAGACCTTGTCGGCCCCATTCGTACCCCTTCTAGCGAAGGGCATAGTTATATCCTTACCCTCGTTGACTGTGCTACGCGTTTTCCCGAAGTTGTACTTTTAAAGAGAATCGACAGTGTTACGTGGGCCGAAGCCTTAATTTCCATCTTCTCCAGGGTAGGCATACCAAAGGAAGTATTTTCCGACCGAGGTCGGCAATTTACTTCTGATTTAATGGAATATATTGGGAAACTGTTGACGTTAAAACCGCTCTTTACCACCCCTTATCACTCAAGCGCAAATGGAGTTTGCGAGAAATTTAATGCGATCTTGGAGTCAATATTAAAGAAGCTGTGTACTGAACAACCCCGTGAGTGGCATCGCTTCTTACCCGTGACATTATTTGCATTTAGGGAGATTCCACATCGTACGCTTGGATTTGCTCCTTTCAAATTAATCTACTGACGTAAGGTGTGAGGTCCCATTAGCAGCTTCAAGGAGTTATTCTCTAACGCCAAGTTATACAGGGAAATTCAATCTTCCTACGCGTATGTTTTGGATCTTCGACGAAGATTAGAAAAGTGTGCCGAGATAGCATACCAAAATGCCGACGTTAACTTAGAAAAATATCGGACTTACTTCGATGTCAAATCGAAGGAGGGGAAGTTTAAGCCCGGTGATGAGGTTCTATTGCTACTTCCTACGGAGACCAACAAACTTCTGAGCCAATGGAAAGGCCCCTTCCCAATTTTCGAAGCGCGAGGACCTGTTGATTATTTGATTAAGACCTCCACAAAAGAGAAGCTGTTCCACGTCAACATGTTAAAAAGATATCACCGCCGCGCGTGTGTCAACAACATTGTTACCACCGACTAAGAGACAGCTTTGGAAGCCGATTACACGACGGATGTCCTGAACCTTGTATAGGCCGTGTGCGTCGAACAGGATAGGGATTACTCACTACCCGCCTTACCCGGCTCCCTCCACTCACCCCCGCTAGTTTGGATATCAATAAGCGGCTAAATCCCGACCAAACTAGCCAGTTGCAGCTTATTTTAAGCAAGTTTGATGACGTCATTTCTGAGACACCTGGGTGTTCTATTAACTTCGAGCATGATATAATCCTCGCTACCCAAGAATCCCCTTTGAATTCATCTCAGAAATGCATTTAACGCCGAGGTTAACAATCTGCTCAACCTCAATATTATTGAACCATCCACGTCAAATTATTGTTCCCCAATAGTTATGGTACGGAAACCAGATAACTCTTACCGCATGTGTGTAGATTTTCGCAAATTAAATTACCTGACTGTTTTCGATGCTGAACCGATTTCTTTAATTGACCAAAACCTTCACTTGTTCGAAAATGCAAAATTTATTAGAGAGCTCGACCTATGTAAAGCGTATTACCAGGTTCCCCTGAAAAAGGGTGTAAGGAAATACACCGCCTCCCCCGCCGACTTCCTTTCGGGTTAATGATGGCCTGCAGCAATTATAATCGGATAGTGGGCAGAGTTTTGGACAGATTGGATAATGTCACCTTTTACTTTAACAACATTTACGTTGCCACTTGTGACTGAGACCAACACTTGGCGTCCCTTCAGTCGCTTTTAAGCCGTTTGCGAGAGCACGGCCTTACGGTAGGCCCCGGTAAGTGCCACTTAGCCTATGATTGGATCCAATATCTGCGTTTCCACATTGGAAACAACCAACTTAAGCCCCAAGAAGACAAGGTCCGGGCGATAGTTGAGATGCCCCTCCCGGATACGAAGAAACAGCTCCGTTCTTTCATGGGGTCTGCCTCATTTTATAGAAGGTTTGTCCCCAATTTCGCGTCGTTGGCCACCCCGTTGTGTGAACTAATCAAAAAGAAGTCCCCAGACCGCATCATATTCAATTCGAGGGCTACTGCTCCTTTCCATCAACTAAAGGGTAAATTGGCATATGCCCCAGTCCTCAGGTTGCTTGACACCCAGTAGGCCATTCGGGATCCGAACGGATGCGAGTATCGAGAGCATCGGTTGTTTCCTTTTTCAGTACGGAGACGACAGTGAGTGTCACCCTGTGGCCTACGCGAGTCGTAAATTGCTTCCACGTGACAGGAATTATGCAGCGATAGAAAAGGAAGCTTCAGCTATTATTTGGAGTGTGCAGAAGTTTAAGATGTACTTGGTAGGCCGAGAATTCGTTATAGAAACCGATCACCGCCCGCTGGCATACCTCCGTAATATTAAACATCATATTGGCCGATACCCTTAGTCGTAATTAATCCATTGGATGACGACCCAAGCTAAATTTTAATTGTAATTGCTCCATAACCATTTTTCCATCTTGTAATTATTATAACCGCCAGCTAGAGATTAGCTTATATTCAATTATTTCTGTTTATGTATTTTTTCTCGATGTGTACGTCTAGGACGCACATCGCCCTTGTATATATATAATTAGTATTTAGAAGCCTGGTCTTGCACCACTATATATGTATGTATATGTACCACCGTAATCCTTTTGTCATTTATGTAAAATGTAACATTGAATATCTATTTCATTCTTTTTTTTACTTTGTATAGCTTAGTGTATAAATATTATTTTCATTTTTTTAATTATGTCGCCATTAATGCTCTTATGGTCGGCAATAATTAATTTCCTTTTCCGTTCATTCATATGCACACGCAGTCGGGTGGAATTAGCTTGTACACCTGCTTGACGTCAGGTCGGGAATTCTCTTTTTTTCCGCTTATTCCGTTGACCACTCGCGGGAAATACTCCGCTTCCCCAAGTCATTGGTCTTAGGGGATGTCACCTTTCTCCATCAACTCCGAAAGTGTTATCTTTTTGGATGGGAGGGATGTAGCAGAATAAGGTAGAAGTGTGACCACGTGCTCTTCTGTACCCACGTGGTCCTAAGATCACCGCATGGAGCTTTGAAAACATGGCTGAACCAGGGAAAGGGTGCAGCCTACGCCGTTATCACGCCCCAGCTGTATTTGCTTAGGGACGGATTTCCTCATCTCCCATGGCAACCTTTCAGCCAACATTCCTGCCTCCGTCATAAGATCGAAGTCCGTTCAACATTCCACGCCAACGTTATCATCCCCTCCCCCCCCGAAGGATTCGCCAACTTTTCCTACAAATCTCCCCTGTGTATGGAGGCGGCCGCCAAAGCCACCAAAAACCACCTCACCAGGCATCTATATAATCCTTCGACTCAGTTTAGTAAGCAGCACTAATAAACTTCCCACCTACTATGGCGAACGAGCTGAAGGACTCTTGCCTCATCTCCATCAGCGATTTCGATTCGAGGACGAACACTAAATTGACATCCGTGAACTCTGCCATAGTCAATCGGCGAGTATCTGACGAGGATTCCCATCCTTGAAGGCTATCTATGAGTACTCCCTCATCTGAAGCGAGAGGTAACCCGAATTCTCCCTTCGCATTCATTATATCCCAGCTGGACCCTTTTCTGCAACGAATACGTAAACAATTGTAACCGTTGCCGCCTGCAAATTGATCTAGAATCTTGCTTCCCAATCGATCCATTCTTTGTGTGTGCTCCCCGGTTTGAAATCCCCCTTTAAATCACTGACCTGAATCCGACCTCCTTAATTCCCTAATTAACCCACCTATATTTCGCGTAGACATTTAACTCCGCCTGTGCGACTATTCCCTTTAAACCCAATATCTGTGTATATTTAAATATTACTTTGTTCCAAGTAAAGATATATTTTCGTCATTGTCTTTCTTTTGCAATCCCAACGAGTACAAGCTACCTGTTAATCTTTGGCCAACTTGCACTCTGAAATATTTGTTTTAAAAAGAACCCCGCAAAGTTAATATAAACCATCCCCACTGGACTCTAATTTCGCCATTGACTAACGGTCTTAAACTAACTTCGACCCAAAAGCCGCAAAAGTACCTGCGTATATATATATATATATATATATATATATATATATATATATATATATATATATATATATATATATATATATATATATATATATACATAGATATATATATAATAGAGAAAGAGTTTGGCCATTCCACGACAGATTTGTGCTACATGAAATCAGCCTCCCTCCCCTACTCCCCTAAAAAATAAATTAAAAAATTGCCAAAATCTGCTTAACGCCTCGACGTTGGTTTCGTCAAGTGCGACCTTTGGTTCCATCCTGTTTCGACGTCTCTGGTTGTCATTTATCTCCTCGTCTCCTCCAAGTGTCTCTCCGTGTTCTTATTGGAGATTCTTGATTTCCTTATTAAATGTTAAGGTATTTAAATACCTGACAAGAAATATCGTTAAGCTACAGTAAGGGGTATTTTTTCCTTGATCTTGCTTTCAGTGCAGAACTTCTTTCTACCTTCTTCTAGGTCAATAAGTACTGGTAAATTAGTGTTCCTCCCATCCTAAGCACTTTTTCTTATCTATTGTCCTCCTTTTAGCCACTTGAATGATGTTCCTTCTCCACACTTTCATTTAATTTTTCACTATTTTTCTGCTGAATTCATTTTTATAAACATCTTTTTGAGATGCCTTTGTTTGCTTTCTCTATTTTATTTCTAAAATATAAATCATCTCCGTTATGTTAAAAATTTTAATGATACCCAAAATTTAAGGGTTAATATTTGTTCAGATTTCTTGTTTTTTTCTTGTATTTATTTATCATAGCTTCTTATATGTGATTGGTTTTACCTACCATTTGTTATTTTACCCTTTGCTTGATCCTTCATCAATAAATACCCTATTTTTTTTATTCATTTCCGAATAACCTTGAATTTGGCGCGAAAATAGAGCAAAGAAAAAACCCGCGAAAGAACATGCCTCGTCCCTCTGTCTTCCGGAAGTCTTCTTGACGACTTCCTAGGAGAAACCCGTCGTTTTCGGATTCAATAGACCAAACTGACTAAAACAAAAAGGGTATGAAATAGTGGAGATATCCCTCTCCCCATCATTAAGTAAATAACAGAGAAAACACGGAATTGAAAGGACATTTATAGGAGGATCACGAATGAAAAGAACGAGCTGGGAGAACCGAATAGCCGAGTACATCGCTTTTCAGCGGAGCAAAGGGAAGCCATATTCGATGTGGTTAGACACCGTTGGAGTAGTTCTAAAAGAAGTTCGTAGGAAAGAGCACATGAGCAAAATACGAACTTTAAGGGAGTAATTAGTCATGAAGATGCGACCAGTGAGGTGTGCCGGAGATTGAATGAAATTCACTTCTGGGGATTTAGTAATTTATGAATGATTCCAACATCTTTCGTCATTGTTTTCCTATTTAGGCTAGGAAGCGATAAAGTTTGAAGCCCAGATCGGACAAATACACACACACACACACACACACACACACAACATAAAGTGAGTAAGTGTAAATTTGAAACATTTGTGTTTGGGCTTCTTCTGTGAGAGAAAAATAGGCCCAAAAGCCAGCATCGGCGTCTGTCGATCACACATAATACCCAACACTTTATCCCTCTCTTTATACAGTGCCAGCAAAAAGAATCCGGGAGAATTTACCTATTTTATATTCACAATCAATATTTAAAAGTATTTAAACCTACTCTATGTACATTCTTACCTTATACTAGTATTTCGTCATATGTCCTTTGTTCTTGATGACTTATTTGAGACGTTCTAGCATCATCGATTTGATCAAATTTTGCCACATCTTTTTGATATCTCAGTACACCAAACATTTTTGATGGCTTCTGTGAGGTTGGAAATCGAGCCAGTATTGCGACATTCGACCTTTTTTTTACAACACTAATTTCATTATCATTAAGGCATTTACTAACTATATTTGCCTTATGACAAGGTGCCCCATCGTGCATAAAAGTTATTTTCTCATGGAGCCGGTGTCCGTGGAAGTTTGCCTTTAGCATGGCAAAAAATGGTTCACCATTCATGGTTGTGTTCTTAGGGTGAAAAAATAAAGTCCCCCTACCAAATTAGCTAAAGCGACCCCAAACCATAACACGGTGTTTCATGGTCTTGATAGTGTATTTAAGATCCATCCTATTTGAGCCACGCGGGTGCCGCACCCTTCTTGGACAGCTTCTGAATGTTCAAAAAAGAGGATTCATCACCAAGGACAATAGTTCTCCAATCATCACCAGTACAATTCATGTGCTTTTTAGTCACGTGCGAGTCTAGTTGCGAGCGACTCTACATATCACTATGTCGGTCGCTCCCGGTTCTGGTTCCTTTATTTTGTAATAACATCATAACTATTCCGCCGATTCTAACGAAATTTGAAAACATTATGTTGTTTTACATTCTCTTTCGAATACTACAATTACAAAAGTCCCCCCAAGGTTAGCCCGGAATTATTATTTTGAGTAATAACATCATAACTATTCAGCCGATTCTAGCGAAATTTGAAACCTTTATGTTGTTTTACATTCCCTTTCGAATGATAGATGTAATTGCCAAAGTCTTTCCAAGGTTAGCCCAAGAACTATTTTTTTTTAGCCGATACTCTGCTAGACTATAGTAGGTTATAATTGGCTATACTCTGCTAGACAAGCCTAGAATAGGCTATTAATAGGCTATGCTAAGATATAATGTACAAGGTAAGATATACTATGCTAGGCTAGGCTAAGCTATGCTAAGCTATACTAGGGTAGATAGGGCTATACTATGCTATGATATGGTAGGCTAAATTATAATAGGCTAGGGAGGGCTATGTTCTGCTATGCTAGGTAATACTATGTTAGGCTACGATAGGTTATAATAGGCTAAGCTATGCAAGATTATTCTAGTATAGGTTATGGTATGCTATACTAGTCTAGGATATACTAGACTAGGCTATAATATGATACGATTGGCTATATTTTGTTAGGTATGGTGGAACTAGGATAGGCTATATCAAGCTAGGTATGGTTATGCTAGGATAGGCTATATCAAGCTAGCCTATAGTATGTTAGGTGGGAGGGAACGAACTCTAAGGTCCACCTTGAGCTCCCCCCCCCCCTTTCAAGCAGAGACCATGTGGGCCTAAGCTAGATCTAGAAACGCAAGGAGAGAGAACTATTCTCGCGTAGGAAAACTTCAAAGCGGCTAATGACACCTTTGTTTGATCAGTCGGCCTATCCCCTGGTGAGACGCAATTTTCCGATCCTTTCCTGCCTGGAGGCCAGGGTCAAACTGAGAAGAAGATTCCTCAGTCGTCTTATCTCATCTGGGCCTAAAGAGACTGGCCCCATGGTTACTCCCAATAGACTGCCATGCCTGGAGGCTTTCTAGCGAGGAAGCTAGCAAGGTATTTAACCTAAGGTGAACCGTTACTCGTCAGAGAGTACCACCCGCCCTTTCGCGAAGATAAAGCCCCTCGTCTCGAGTCGAACCTCGGAGTTAGGTCTCGTCGGCTAGACAAATTGTCATGAGTTTGGCCACAGTCAATCGGCAAATTCGTGAAACGAATTTTTCTTTGGAGAATTGCGTGAACCACTCTTCTCATCCCGTCAACGAAACCTCGCCCCCTCGTCTGAGATTACTCATCTCAATTCGAGAGTGTCTCACCCAACCTGGAAATTTCTTAACTCGCGCCCCTGGTAATTTCGACCCTTCCGTCAAGAGTACAACGCCCCTCGAGCCGCAAAACTAGTTCATCTCGTAAGAATCGCTCCTCTCCCCCCTTTTCGAGGATGATTCGCCCTTCTGTCCTCGCCACCTGATATCCTCCTCCCAATCCTTTAATTGGACTTCCCAGTATTTAGCAATATTTTTCCTGTCTGAGCAAGTCCCATATTTTGATCCCCGTTAAACTGATTAGTATTTGATTTATTATTTCATTGGGAGTGACATTATTCTCCCATTCATTTGCCTTCGTAGACATTTCCATAATTACATTATTAGTCAATGTAGAAGCATGAAACTCAATACGCCGTTTTCCCACAAAATTTCTCTGGCCAAGACAGATCAACTCAGCTGTGTTTAATTTGGCGTGCTTTATCACCGTCTTCTTCCCAGTTTGATAACGCTGTCCCGCTTCCAGGTGGCAGCCGTGTCCATCTTCCCCCTTTTGGGGTAGAAGGGAATCTCGCTTAATTCCCTTCGTCTTGTCGGTACTCGAAATTATCAAGGTCCATGTTTGCTTAAGCCGCATCCGGTATCCCCTTGGGAAGCCATCGTGCGCGAAGCCCTTTCTTGACCAGGGCTGTGGCTCCTATTTAAGATGATTTCTGTAAATCTTCAGCAGATAGAGGGAACTCGAGCTTCTTGCCGTCGAGACCTTAGTATCTGTCTCCCGTGAAGTGATCCCCTCACCCTTGTGATCTCGTTAGCAGATCGTATTCGTGCAATCCACCCTGATCAGAGGAAGATTACTGAAACCCGTTTATACCTTTGAATATTGTCCTGGGTTTCTCTCTTCTCACTACATTGATTGAGACTTCCTGTCGCCCGCAGACGAATCTCGATTTCGTGATTACTTCTCCCTGGAGCCGAGGTAATCTCAACCCCCTTCGGAGTCTCTCTCTGGACGCATTCGCATCGACACCTCATGGACGAAGACCTGGCCATTGGTCTTCCACATCCCCAGTTCACCCTCAAGAAGTAACAAGAACTTCTTTCCTCGTACGTCCCCCATTTTTGTTCTCAGTCCTAAGAAGAATTCCCCATTTGGTGTAACGCCAATAGACTTACTAAATCTTTCATTCAATCCAACTTATTGGATCACTTATATATTTACCCGGGCGTAGTTTCCTTAATTTTTGCCTGTCATAATATTCTTTTGTCGTACTGATTATTATTTAGATTCCCATATGTATATGTGCCTTTGTTCTTATTATTTGTATTAAAGTTTATTTTTGTAGAGGTGTTTTATCTTTCGAATAACCCTTGAGACGAACCCGGCAAACGTATTCCCTTTTAAATAGCCAACTTATAATATCGCACTCTAAGTAGAAGGTCCTTACCTTATTCCGAATTCAATTGTACCCAAGCGCAGCGTCGATAGTGGCTGCTTGACGTACAGTAGTGTGTACCTTTAGAGACTTTTTGGTCACATGCCTTCGTCCCTCGACAGTGTAATTAAAGTTTATTTTGTTTTTTAATCTTTCAATAACCTTGAATGAAACCTGGTATTTAAATCTTCCCTTTGGCCAACCACTAATCTCCTCACGCACTCACCTCTTATTTGCCCTGTACAGCTGGTCTATCTATCTGGCCACCTGCAACGTAAGTAGACTTCATTCTCTACGGCGAAGATATCCGCTCACGAATACCACGACATATATATATATATATATATATATATATATATATATATATATATATATATATATATATATATATATATGTAATTAGGTAAAAGGCCATGTTGTATGCAATGTCTATTGAAGTCCACAGCTGTGGCAGCGTTATTAATTTTAACCTGTATTTTCTTAATATTTTTTACAAATTTTTTAACAGGGTCTTCGAAGCGAGAAAAAACATCCGCCAATGGCATTCTTTATTCCTAGACGTCTTTCGACCATGTTAGGTCATCTTCACGGAATGAACAGAAATGGAATTATTCCAAAATTGCTACATTATATATAGTATTTCTACGCGAACATATGTATTACAAAAATTGCCCAATCATGGCGCGGGAAATTTTTAAAGGAAAAATAAGCGTTACAAGAAACATATAAAATTGGAATTCTCAGATTGTCTATGTCTTGCCCAATAAAGAAGTAGCTCATACGGAAGAAAAAACTGGAAATAAGGGAAGAAAAAGAAAGAAGGAAAACTACCTCCTACACTACAGCAACTGCAAGTGGAAATCCCGCGACACCACCAACACAGACCACAACGGTGAATATAGAGGAAAACATGAGGCCAGATTTAATTCGCTGCATAATTCACGCCCACTTCGTAAACATGGCGAAACCAGGCTCATAGAAAAACGAATTGAACACCATGCAGGAAAAGAACAGGCTTAAAAAAAATGTGGTTTCCGGAGAACCCTCCTTCGAGCGAGCTGTACAGAATAAACATGACCCAAGAAGAGACTCCGAAAAATACGAACCCGGAAGAAGAGGAAGCCGGAATGGATACCGATTCTGAAGAGGAATCCACCGACGAAGAAACCCAGAAGACGACCACAGAAAGCTAAAAAAAAAAACAAAAGCCAAAACTGAATACCCAAGATTTGAACATAAAAATTTACGGTTCTCACGCCAACCCGTTACCTAAACAACTCAAACAAAAAGAAATCGTGGACGGACTAGTTGAGGGAAAGTACAGTTGGGAATATGAGGCAGACGCCGATGAGACAAAGGTTCACAGGGTATGATACGAGGGGCGGTCAATAAGTTTTGCAATTCGGATATAAGGAAACGAGATATGAGGAAAAGTGTTTCATTATTTTTCAATATAACTACCCTCGACTTCAATGCACTTGGGCCACATTTTCCTGAGGCTTCGAATTCCCGACAACCAGAAATCTCCCGACTGCTGTTCAATCCACTCTTGGACGGCGAGCTGGACATCTTCATCGTCCCAAAACCGGCGTCCACGCAGTGCAGCCTTGAACTGGCGGAATAAAAAGTAGTCGCTAGGGGCCAGATCTGGACTGTAGGGGGGATGGTTGAGCTCCTCGAATTCGCACTCGCGCAGGGCAGCTTGTGCAACTCTGGCCTTGTGGACTTTGATGACGTTGAAGTCGATCATGGGGCGTCAGGTTTCTAGGGACCCAACGGGCAGAGACCTTGGTCATGGCCAAATTGTCGTGGATGATGTTGATAACACTTCCATGTGATATTCCAAGTTCTCGCTCGATTTCTTCGACCTTCACCCGTCTATTTTCGAGGATCATCCTCTCCACACGGGCTACATTGTCCTCGTTGGTCACGTCTGACGAGCGTCCTGGACGGGGGTCATCTTCAAGGGAATCACGACCATGGCGGAACTCCTTATTCAAGCGAGCAATGGTGGCATAGGATGGGGCGGTGTCGGTGTACACTGCAACCATGCGTTCATGGATCTCTTTTGCATTCTTGCCTTCCTTGGTCAAATATTTGATCACTGCGCGGTGCTCAACCTTCTCCATTGTTGAAAAATTTGTGACTGACGATCTGCGATCAGCTACTGCTTCTTAAATAGACGAGGCAGGAGCGTGCGACTGCAGGTCCTGACTTATCATAACCTGTCCTAACACCCCCACAAACAGCCATCCCTCTTCCTCTGTTTTGGCCTACCGATTCGCAAAGCTTATTGACCGCCCCTCGTACATATCATCCCTGAATCGTGTCAAAACATCTCAAACGGCGAATTCAAGAAAAAACGAAATGCGTGCCCTCGATCCCCAGGCCACCCGGACAAAAAAGGAAGACAGGAAGAGACCACAACAAATAAATAAAAATGGATACATACCAACGAAAAATTAAAATATTTACACTAAATGTAAACGGCCGGCAAGGAAATAGAATATCATACTAAACATAATAAGAAAAGAAGACGCAGACATAATTATTCTAACCGAACATGGACTAAACACAGAGATCGACACTATAATAATTCCAAACTATAAATTTATCACCACGAACTTCGCACAAACAAGGTACGATGGTGCATCAATTGACTTGAAACCCGGAATCCATTTTACAGAGGTAAAGGACTTAGAAAAATCGTATCTGGCTGTAGAAATAAAAATGACCACAGGAGATCTGGTCATAGCTGGAGCATATCAGCCCACAAGACGCTCCCTCGGACTTGCCAACTCCAAATCTCCTCAAACTCTTTTGTCGACAGGCCTCAAGCATATTAACAGACCTCAATGCAAGATGCAGAGAGGCAGGCTACACAAGCCAACCAAACGGAGCGGGAAAAACCCTTTAATTATTGATACAAAGGAACCTGTTAAGCAAGGAAGGGCCAGACTTCCCAACTTACTTAACAGCCCAAGCCTCGACAACTTCTGATATCGTACTTATGAACCCAAACTTCAACCTAAATCACCACACAGAACCAGGCCCCACAAACCCTATCCGACCATTTAAGTATGATAACGACCATTTCAACTTCACCCATCCAAATTAAAATTCCACAAAGAAGACCCATCAGCATAACAAACTGGAATGGTTACAAAGAACACTTAAGTACACTAGAAGCTGGACCCCTAAACAACCAAGGAACAGAAGAAATAGAAAACCAATGAAACTAATCACCGAAAATATCATTGAAGCAGATAGAATTCATACCCCAAAAATAGAATATAGAACCCTACCTGCTCCCAGATGGAACCACGAAATAAAGGAAATGATGGAAGAATTTCAGAACTTAATAAAAGAAATCACAGAAACGGGTACTAATATGGAGAGATACATAAAGCTAATTGCCGGTTGCCTGGCTAACGCCTTCCTTTTTGTTTTGTTTTTTTTTGCTTTTTGATGTGATTTTAAGTGAAGCCGAGATGTCGGGAGTATGGTTTCCGTCTGAATTCGCACGTTAATTGCCGGGAATTAATGTTCAACTTCAGCCGGAAACCATACTCCCGACATCTCATACCCCCTCCCCCCCTTCCATAATGGGGAAAGGTACTCTGTAAAAATAAGATAGTAAATTATTTACTCCACTCCACTAGTGGAAGAAGCCCCATATCTGTTCCTAATACTATCTCGCCTGCCTGCTCTGGAGCACACACTCCCTGACTACTGTACGTAATTAGGCCTAGCCCTGCAGTCAGATTTGGGCTCGTCACCGATAACCGGGCTCCTTCTCTGGCCCCCTAACGGGGTCTCCTTCGGGAGTTCACTACACCCTACTACTGACTGCTTCTGAGACCTTGCTGGTGGCCAGGTTATACTGGGTTAGATGGAATTAGTAGGAGAGTTTCAGATATACAAAGGTATAGTATGAGATAGGAAAGATTTAAGGAGATCACCGCTTTGGGGTGATTTCCCGCGAATCAGAAACAGGAGGTCTCTCCAATCAGTCCGATTCGCGCATATATTTCTTCTTCTTTCTTCTCTTTGGTATAGACTTAAACGTATATAGAAAATCTCTCTTCGCAAAGTTATTTCAAGTCGAAAGATTGATGTAACTTTGCAGTGCGTAGATCCCTGTGAGTTGTCAGATGAACGGAGCCGTCTTCATGGATACTTTGACTTTGACATGCTGTAAGAGTAGGTGTAGATAGGGGATAGAGATAGGGTGTGTGGACAAATAGCGGAAAATAGACCAGTGGTGAAAAGAGAAAAAAGTGTGGAAGGGTGCAAAGCGTTGCAGTGCCTGGTGATCAGGTCTATCGCTTTTAAATATTTTTGGTTTTGTAGTTCCTTTGTTGTCTTTGAGTTAGTTTATATATATACCAGGCAATGGCTTCGCCACTCCCCCCTACGGGAGAACTTGCGCTTCACTAGTAAGATTAAAATCTAAAAAAAAACAGCCATGGCTAAATTTTTATAAATTTTCTGAACTTCGCCAATTATAATAATTTTAAAAAGGAACTCTAAACTAAATTTCCCCCCTTTCAAAATATCACGTTGCTAAAATATAGTCATAAAAGATATATAAAAATAAATTTTCTGAACTTCGCCATTCGTAATTATTTGGGTTTTAAAAAATTCACAAAATTTCTATACTTATATTTATTTCTGAACTTCACCATTTCGTTTTTTTGATATTATAAAAGAATTATTAGAAATAAATTTGATAAAAAAAACATAAAAGTAAGATGAAATTATTATTAAAAAACTCCACAAAAATTCCCCTTCTTAAATTATAGAGTTAGTGATATATATATATATATATATATATATATATATATATATATATATATATATATATATATATATATTTGTCTTCAAAAAACAATTAATGTCCTTGGATATAATATGCACATTTGCCTTTGTGGTAATAATTACTTTATTAATTACTTTAGTGTTGTGCTTAATGTCTTTGTTTTTTCGTATATCTTGTAGTGAATATGGGTCTTCATCGGTGAATTTGTAGAAATCGGTGAGGTTTCATAGTTAGGTAAGCTTTTCGACCAGCTAAAACCCAGGCGGAGTGTTAGGGAACCCCACGTGGACTCTCTTGAGCAGAGCGGAACTTCCATGCGCTGCCGAAGGCCCGGTTAGGCCTAACTTGATAAGCCTAACCCAACCCATCACCCCCCCCCCCCCTCATTCCACAAGCGGTAGCCTCGAACCGTGTCCACTACGATTCACTTTTACACGGGCAGAATAGCTCTGAAAGAAGATTCGAGATCATTCGAGAGTAGAGCTGTTTTCCCGCTAACCCCCAACTCCGGGGAGAGCCTCGGTCATAAATAGCGCTCGACTCCCCCGAAGACACACAGAGTTGAGAAGTCTCGCCCAGGCCCCAGAAGATTCCCCATGGTTCCAAGTCAAGTGCTAGCAACAAAGCAAAGTGACAGCTGGACTATTTTGTGTATTTGGAATTAGCCCCAGCCAGGAAGTAATTCAACTGAACGATCGTGCCGGAGTGATTTTCCCGACTTCTTTCATCAACTCTTGCCGAAGCCCTCCTCATTTCGGGTAGCCGAAATACTCTTCCCTAGACCGGAAGTTAACTCCCTCCCTTTGATTTGGAGAACCGTTATCACTCCAACTTCCCGCTCAGAAGTTCCGAACAGCCTCACCTCACGTACAGAAGACATCCGTAAGCCAACCCCTCTCCCCCCTTCAGTAACCCAATTGAGTTAACCTCCCCTCCATTTGAATAGTCTTCTCCTGGAATACCTTAAGTTCTAACTTCATAGCCTGATTTATAACTACAATTCCCCCTTTCGTTTACTGATGTGATTTTGTCCGTTAATTCTCTGAAGTAATTTTACCCATCAATTCTCTCATTATTTTTGTGCAAATAAAATTATATTTTTTTTGTACATGCCTCTTTAAATAACCTTGAGCTTCGCCATTATCCCTAATTTACCTGACCTCGTTGCACTCTCTCGCTATTCAGCCCGTCTAAACTCGTGGTTTTCCGTCCCTTTTGTCGGTTCGCTTTCAAGTTCTTGTTCCTTCCCTCATAGATATAATATGGTATGTATATAATGTAATGTCATACCACGACACGGAGCTTGGAAATCTGGCGCGACTTATTCCTCTTCTCTTATTGTCAATCATTTGGACGATATCATCGTCCAATTCACGATTAACCATTTCCTGTATGTTCCTTGTCCGTTCTTCTATGACAATGTTAATGGGACCTAACCCCGCCTCCCGGTGCAGCTCTTCCTGGCGTTTTCTTTCTCGCCTGAGTATACCTGTAATTAGGTACAAACCTTTGTTCTGCACCACTTGTAGTTTCCTCTTTTGTGTCTTCGAGACACACGAGAGGGCGGAAGCGGGGTATAGCAGCGTCGATCTTACAAGTGCATTGAAGATCTTTTTTTTATTGCTTTGACGAAGATTTCTGAACCTGTATTGAGTTTGACTTCAGCAGTGGCCTTGGTTATTTTTTCTTAACACATGCTTCTTTACCCAGATGAGGTAATTTTCATTCCGAGTTTATTGCACTCCGTGGTGTAGGGATAACTTTTATTGGTTAGTGCGGATCTTCCACCGGGCCCCGTAGGTGTTAAGATTTTCAATTTCTGCTGCTATCATACAAGCATGCCAAGGCGCATTACTCTATGGACAAGTGATTATCTGGGTGAAATCATCGGCGAATTGAAATTTGAGGCAATTGGGGTTTACAGGGGCTGGGACATCAACCGTGTAAATCAAATAGAGAGTGGGGGACAGACCCCCCCTCCATGCGGGAGGCCCGCAGTGAGCGGAAACTTCGGTCCATCCGTGCATTCTAAACTGATGTACGCCGCTCTCTCCATGACATTTTCACAGAGAGTTCTTTCTAAGTTTTCACTAAGGCCCAGTCGTAAGATCTTGTACTGCATTCCCTGTTGCTACACCTTATCAAACGCCTTTGATACATCCCGACAAACAATGTCCATGTAACTCCTTTCTCGTTTTGCTTCGGCTAGCTTTGCCGTGATGACATTAATCGCCATCTCCGAAATTCGCTTCCTCCTAAACCCGAATTCATGCGAGTTGAAGGTGAGACACCAGTCTTCTGTTTAGGATCTTCTTGAAGAGCTTCCCGCCAAATTCAGGAAGTGAAAATGGCCGGTAGCTCTCCTTCAACGTTGGGTCCTTTTCGTGCTTAGGCAAAAAAATCATCTTAGCGGTTTTATAAGCATCTGGAAAGTATCCCACGTTCAGACAGGCGTTATATATTCTTCTAATCTCTTCGATGACATTGGCTGGTGCCTTTTCAAAGTTTAGCTTTGTAAGCCCTGGTTGTCCTGGGACTTTTTGTCGGAATGAGCGAAGCGCGCCTAGTAGTTCTTCTTCGGTAATCTCGGCATCTCCGTCGCGCTGTCTATCTACCTTGTGGTGAGGGTGCGTCTTGTGTATTTGTTCGTTAAGCTCGTCGATGATGTTGCTTTCAAACTCTAGGTCATAGTCTTCGTTTTCCTCCTTAGTTATACTGAAGATTTTTCCCAATACATTCGAAATAGCTCTTCAATTCTTCCTTCTTCCGTTTCGATGTTTCCATCTTCCTTTAGTAGCTCGATCTTCTGCTTCTTCTTCCCAGTCGATCTTTTGTGATTTCTGATCTTTTTCCAAAAATCTATGAAAGTTGTTTCGTGATCGAAGCTATCGATGGCATCATCCTATCGTCTCTATTGTTGTTCGAGGATTAACCGGTTCACTTCTTCTTTGACTTCTTTACTTCGCTGTATTGAGTGAACTGACGCATTCTTGATGTTGATTGCATACAATAACTTCAGCTCACGGTATAAATCCTTCATGTATTCGGTCCATCTGTAGATAAAGATGATCCTATACTCGGATTTAGGGATACAAGCCCCATCTGCGCTGATGAGATGGTAATTGAGGTCGTCGAGTGCCTCCTCAATCTCCTCGAGAATTGCTTCGTCCAAGTTGGGCGGATCGTAGGCCTCGACAAGGCGCACGTACCGTGTCCAGTCTGCTCTTTTCTAGTTCTTTCTGACTACAGTTGGAACTTGTATAGGGTTCCTGTTGATAGTGAGTAGGATCCCTATATGGTCACTACATGGTACCTGGACTGGTTCCATGTAGTAATTGAACGGCAGCTGACGATTCGCCAGACAGATGTCTGGTTTTGCGGCACTTTCTGCTCTGACAAAGGTGGGGAAGTTGGGGCTTTTTCCTGGGCAATATTTCTGTCTAGTAATAGGTCCAGGCTTCTTCCTATACCGTTGAAGGTCCTGTAACCGGATTCTCAGCATCTGACGTCCAGAAATCCCATTAATATAGTGGGGGCGATTCTGCCAAATACGCCAGTGAGAGTGTGAATTGGTAACACATCTCTCCTTGGGGGTTGAAATCCGGTAGCAATTACTAACTTTCCTAAATAGAGTTCGACCTCAATCGCGAGGTAGGATTCTTCTAAATTTCTTATTTGCTTGTATTTAATCCCTTTCTTTATTGCAATAGCGGCTCCGTCGAACCGCTCCTGAGAATAATTTATGATCAACACATCGTAAGACCAAATTTTAATTTCGGCACTACGCGTGTCGATCCCGTGTTTCGAAATTAAGATGATGTCCGCATCAATTTTCCTGAATACATTTCCGTAAAGAAGTCTTTTCGTCGTCCAGCCGTTGGTATTAATTTTCCTTATGTTTAGAGCGTTCTGTAACATGGTGAATTGTTTTTACCTATGTTTTTCTTATTTTTCTTTTTCTTGTGGGCTGGGTGGGTGGTTTTACTTTGCTCAAGGTTTTCCTTTTTTGGAGGGGGACTCGGGGTTTTGAACCTGCTCTTCGTAGCTCGTGCATGGGTGCAGGGGCCCTCTTCCTTGTCAGAAAAGCAGGATCCCTCCTCACTTTCAGCCTTTTCTTCTTCGTCGTCCTCTTTGTATTCCTCCGATGATGAAGCTTCGGTGATCTCCTCCAATCCAGACTAGACGGGGTTGTTCTTTATGACTGAGTCCTTGAATGGCTTGGAGCATTTAGGGTCTGCAGGCATAATCACTGAAGGGAGATTGTTCGCTTTCAGGAGAGCATTGAGTACCTGGTTATAGCAGCCAGGCTTTACTGCACTAGACACATTTGCGTGGGTAATGCAGATTAGTATTTTTCCACTTAAATCTCCCATCATTTTCATCTGTACAAGTGCAGGTGCAGGCTTTATTTCCGCTTCTTCTTGGCGGCGTTTGCGTATGACGTTTCTTTGGCTTTCCTCTCTTCTTCTTCCTTTCTTTTTGTAATCTCTCGGCGTTTGGGGCAGTTCAGGGCCATGGTCCTATGTTCCCCTTTAGCAGTTTAAGCATCTCATGCTCGTGCTCTCGCATTTATCAAATCAATGCCCTTCTGTGGCGCATTCACTGCACCACAGTTTGTTTTTGTCCGGGCATGACGTTGCAGTATGTTCCTCGAGTTTGTAGCATACAAAGCACATTTGTATGATATTAAATTTTTCCTCTTGTATGTTTCCGCCTGGTATTCTCAATCAGAGCCTTCCAATTTTATATGTTTCTTGTAGCGCTTAGTTTTCCCTTAAAATATTTCCGTGCCATGATTGTCCAATTTTTGTAATACTTATGTTCGCGTAGAAATATTATGTATAATGTAGCAATTTTTGAATAATTCCATTTCTGTTCATTCCGTGAAGATAACCTAACATGGTTGAAAGACGTCTAGGAATAAAGAATGTCATTGGCGGATGTTTTTTCTCGCCTCGAAGACCCCGTTAAAAAACTTGTAAGAAATATTGAGAAAATACAAGTTAAAATTAATAACGCTGCCACAGCAGTAGACTTCCAATGAACCTGCATATATATATAAAAAAATATAAATATATATATATATATATATATATATATATATATATATATATATATATATATATATATATATATATATATATATATATATATATATATATTAAAAATCTGGTGTCATTTAAAGTTGGAGAGGTTTAGTGTTTCTTTTTTTAAAGAACTTTTAAAAAAACTGTCTTTTAAAATCCCCCCCTCCCCTAGTCATTGTTGACTTTCTGAGTGCCAGGTACATTCAAGTTATTTAAATATAGTAGAGCAATTTTATTTTGTTATTGTAATTGTGTGTGTCCTTGTGACCGAAATTTGTTATCCGTTTCGGAGACGAGTATCTCTTGAAGTCAGAAAAATCCAGAGCAGGATTATAAATCTTGAATCCCGTGTGTGCATATAGGGATTAATTAATGGTTTTTTTGTGCACTAAAAGATAGGATATCGTTAGGTATTATTTTTAATTTTGCTTTCAAAAGAGCCCCACGACCGTAACCGCAGGTTCTTTTCGCGTCAAGTGGCTAAA
This sequence comes from Ceratothoa steindachneri, assembly GCA_963969495.1. Lineage (NCBI taxonomy): Eukaryota > Metazoa > Arthropoda > Malacostraca > Isopoda > Cymothoidae > Ceratothoa > Ceratothoa steindachneri. The sequence continues at coordinate 118,149,470 of OZ018317.1, forward strand.
ACGAGCTTTCACGTAAAAGAAGATGTCTTCCTTTGAACGCTTCAGGAGTCGGGAAGACACTTTAAGACTGTCCATCAATGATTTAATGTCCTATATCCAAGAAGAAAAAAGAAACGAAAGAGCAGAAATAAGAGAAATGGAAGAAAGGAAAAGAGTGCAAGAAATGGGAGATAGGAAGAAAGAAATGGAAGGAAGGAAAAGAGAGCAAAAATTGGAAATAGGAAGAGAGAAATGGAAGAAAGGAACAGAGAGAGAGAAATGGAAGAGAGGCCAAGGATTTGTCCACCTTAACGTGAAATTAATCGCAGCCAAATAAAAGCCCTTCTAGTCAGTTCTAGAACCAAAGCCCCTCAGTCTCCCTCCCTCAAATTGCCAGTATTCAAAGATGGTCAGGACTTCTGGGCATACCTCACATATTTCGAGAACATATTTTAGGTCAACCATTGGGATATCGAAGCAGATGTCGTCTCTAGGTTGGTCCTACTCCTCAATACGCAACCCAGAGAAATTTTTATTTCCCTTCCCGCTGAAGCAACGATAGACTACTCCACCCTTAAATCAGAACTTCTATCGGCAGTCAAAATGAATCTTAAATTCTACCGATCAAATTTCCTCAGTTTGGGTTCACTCTACAACGAAGTTTTAATTTCTCACTTGATTCTGCCCAGATTACTCGTGAATATGAGTCCCTCGTAGATTTCTTCCTTAAGGACCAGTGGATGGCAGCGCTGCCCCCTGAAATCCGCGCATTCGTGAAAGATAGGCGATGCACTACTCTAAAAAAATGTATCGACGATGTGTAACGCTGCCAGCCATAATCTGTACCCAAAGGACCCCAATAAATCACATCCTCCGTCCCCCAAAAGTAAGAATAATAACTCCCGGTTCCTCCCGAAGAACCCTCCCAATTTTTTGAAGATTCCCGGTCTCCCTAAACCAAAGAACCATCCCCCGGCTGAGTCGAGGGATATCACGCCTTTCATTTCGACTCCCCCTTTTTCGACGTACCCCAGAAGGACCGTCGTCTGTTTTCCATGTGGCATGGAGGGCCACGTGAAATATAACTGCCCCCAAAATTCCCAATTCAGATCTCCCTGCAACCATCAAGTACATCAAATCAACGCTGCTCCAATTCTCACGCCTTCTAGCCCAAAATCTCCCCGCAATTCTCTCAACGAATAGTTCCCCGGGACACCAGGTGAACTTCCTTTTCAATAAGATCTCCCCTGGCGGATTACAGTTCGAATATAGATCTGTAAATGGATGCCGGGTATCCACCCTCGTGAAGGATATTGGATGTACTTGTTTAGTAGTGTCCGAGGAATTACTTCCCTAAGTAGGCCCTGACCATACTAAGTATGCTGTGGTCCACGACTGCCTTGGACGAGCGAACCGATTCCCCGTCGTCCGATGCTACCTGGAATGTCAGTATTTTACTGGATGGGCTGAGGTTGTCGCTGCCCCGATAAAATTATGTGCCGCGTTAGTATGCCAGAGCCCCCACGTAACCCCTAATTCGGTGGCCCAACCAGTCATTACCCGGGCCCAGGCTCTGAAGAATTCCGCGCTCCCCGTTCCCCTAGAGGTCCACTCTGACGCGGAATTCGCAGCCCTCCTTAACGAAGCCTTTGTGCAAAAGCCCAAAAGGAGTGCGTAGCTCTCCTACCCCTTTTGGAAAAAGTGAGGAGTCACGAGCTAGGCTCTGCCCTCGGACAAAGAGAGGTCTCCTACCTTATTAAAGATGGCTCACCTTATCGCGCCTGCTCGGATGGGATCAGCCCCGCTATTTATACCTTGTGTATCCCCCAATCTTACCTCCCACGAGTCCTCAATCTCGTCCATGATGGTCTGTTGGTTGATCATTTCAGCCACAACAAAACGGCCTCTAAGAATATTTAGATATTTCTTTTGGCCCGGCGCTGCAAAAGAAATTGCCGATATTCGCAAGTCTTGTGACATCTTCCAGAAGACTTAACCCTAGTAGATTCTGCGACACGATTCCCCAAAGCGGTCCCCCTCAAGAAAATAGATAGTGCTACCTGTGCAGATGCACTAATCTCTATTTTCTCACGCGTCAGTATTCGGAAGGAGATCTTGTCTGACAGAAGTAGGAAATTCACCTCAAAATTAATGGAATACGTCGGCAAGTTCCTCATGATTAAACCCCTATTTACAACCCCATTTCATCCCTCAGCGAATGTGATTTGTGAAAAATTTAACGGTACCTTAAAAGTCGTATTAGAGAAGGTGTGTCATACTCAGCTCCGAAAATGGCATCGGTATCTGCCCGTTGCCCTCTTCGCTTGCAGGGAAATACTTCCTCGTACTCTAGGATTTGCTCCATTTGAGCTCCTCTATGGCCAAAATGTAAGAGGCCCCATAAACATCCTTAACGAGCTATTTGCCAACCCCCGCTGGATGAAGAAATAAAATCATCCTACTCTTATTTATTGAACCTCCACAATCGTCTAGAAGAGTGTGCTGACATAGCCTACAAGAATGCGGATCTAAATTTAGAAAAATATCGCACCTACTTTGACGTCAAGTCAAAACGAAAGACATTTTAAGCCCGGCGATGAAGTACTCCTTCTTTTGTCCACGGAGAGGAACAAACTCCTTAGCCAATGGAAGGGTCCCTTCCCCGTCCTCGAGGTTCGTATCCCCGTGGATTATATTATTAAAACCCCTTCCAGATATACGCTGTTCTACGTGGACATGTTAAAGCGATACCAATAATATAGTCGCCCTTGATGAAAAGACAGTGATGAATGCCTATTACCCCTTCGACTCCCTTAACGTGGTCCAAACTGTGTGTGCTGAGCAGGATAATGATTATTCTCTCCCCTCTTTACCAGGCTTCCCAGGAAATTCCGCCCCTATATTAGATGTGGACCCCGACTGGTATCCTCCCAGAAGACAATTATTAGGCGGATCTAAATTTAGAAAAATATCGCACCTACTTTGACGTCAAGTCAAAACGAAAGACATTTAAAGCCCGGCGATGAAGTACTCCTTCTTTTGTCCACGGAGAGGAACAAACTCCTTAGCCAATGGAAGGGTCCCTTCCCCGTCCTCGAGGTTCGTATCCCCGTGGATTATATTATTAAAACCCCTTCCAGATATAAGCTGTTCTACGTGGACATGTTAAAGCGATACCAATAATATAGTCGCCCTTGATGAAAAGACAGTGATGAATGCCTATTACCCCTTCGACTCCCTTTACGTAGTCCAAACTGTGTGTGCTGAGCAGGATAATGATTATTCTCTCCCCTCTTTACCAGGCTTCCCAGGAAATTCCGCCCCTATATTAGATGTGGACCCCGACTGGTATCCTCCCAGAAGACAATTATTAGGCGTGTTAAATAAATTATCCGATGTAATCTCGGAATAAAAAACCCGGTTGCTCAATCCAGTCACCACCCAAAACCACATTCGATCAAAACGCTATCGTCTTCCAATTTATTTGCGTCAGGCTTTCAACGACGAAGTGGAAAATCTGTTAAATTTTCGAATCATAGAACCTTCTAATTCGGATTACTGCTCCCCCATTGTTCTGGTCCGAAACCTGACCAGTCTTTTCGTATTTTCGGAAACTTAACGCTGTGACCGTTTTGAGGATGAACCTATTCCCCGGATAAACCAAAATCTACACCTATTCGAAGAGGCCAAATTTATTTCGGAAATTGACCTATGTAGGGCCTATTACCAAATCTCCCCGAAGGAAAATGCCCGGAAATATACCGCTTTCCCCGCCGAGAAAGGACTTATGCAATTTCGGCGCCTTCTATTCGGACTAGTCACTGCTTGCATTAAGTATAACCGAATGATGCGTCAAATACTGGACGGGTTGCATAATTATTTGTTCTACTTCGACAACATTTACGTTGTCACCTACACCTGGGATCAACATATGATCTCCCTCCAATCCCTCTTAAGTAGGCTCCGTGAACACGGACTCACTGTAAGCCCTAGTAAGTGCCACTTTGCGTACGGCACAATTACATATTTAGGATTCAACGTTGGAGAGAATCAAATTGCGCCCCACGAAGAAAAGATAAAGGCCATAGTCAGCATGCCCCTCCCGCGTACGAAGAAGCAGTTACGCTCTTTCATGGGATCTACGTATTTTTACCGGTGATTCATCCCAAGTTTTGCCTCACTCACTGCTCCCCTTTGTTCACTGCGTCAGAAGAAGTCGCCCGATCCCCTTGCCTGGAACCCCAAAGCTACCGCCCATTTTCATAAGTTGAAAGACTAGCTTGCGTCCGCCCAAATCCAAACAAGACTCTTGGCATTTGAACCGACGCCAGTAATGATGGCATCGGGTGCGTACTCCTCCAATATGGAGAGGAAGGAAAAAGTCACCCTGTTGCTTACGCCAGCCGGACGCTCCCAACGCGAGAAAAGAATTACTCGGTTATCGAACGTGAAGTTCTCGCGATTGTTTTGAGTGTACATATTTCGCATGTATTTAAAAGGAAAGTAATTTATTGTAGAAAATGATCACCGCCCCCTAGCCTATTTACAAAACTCTAAAAGACAAAATGGTCGTTTGATGAGATGAAGCTTGCTCCTCCAAGAATATCAATTTGGAATTCTCTATATTAAAGGAAGTGTCAATGTTCTAGCAGATAGTATATCCATCCCATTTTCTACCCTCATCAAAGGAGTAAACAGAGTTATTTCTCCAAGTCGAGCCTCGTTTACATACCCTTCTTCCATCCTTAAATCTTTCCCTTCGACTAAGCCCATGGACCAACAAATGAGTAAGGTGTATATGTAATCCCGTGTGAATCCACTAACTGTACCTCATTCTACATAGGAGAGACCGGGAAAACATGAAAAAACCCCGAATATATGAAAATAAAAGTGTTGTCTGGCGAGGAAGTACTACATCTCGTATTTTCAACCTTATTAGCAATTATAACCACCAAATGGATTATTCAAAGGCCGAAATGATATATAATTGTAAAGATTTCCGTAAAAGAAAAATTGTAGAATCGATACTAATAGGAGAGGTTCCCAGTTTTAATCTTTCGGATGGTCAATTTAAATGTAGCTCCTATTCCCGGAACCTGATCGTAAAGAGTTTAGTTAATAATCTTAGAACCACATTTCCTGATTAATGACCCTTTTTCTCCGTTTTTTTTCTTTTGCTGGGATTCTGAGGTGTTTAGTAACTTGTTCATACCGAAAATAGTCTCGTAAATAAATTCTATGTTCCCTATACAGTGGTTTCACTATTATATATATATATATATATATATATATATATATATATATATATATATATATATATATATATATATATATATATATATATATATATATATATATATATATATATATATATATATATATATTAGGGCGAGTCATATTCTAGAATTTTATGAAACTGGTGATGAGGGGTATTCAAATGATGAATATTGGTGAAAAGAACGAACTTTTGGCACAAAAGTTAAATTCTACTATTATTTTACTATTATTTTAGTTACCCCTAAAAGATCAAATTTAACGTTTCCTATTATCAATACATTTATGAAGTCTGAAAGATATTTGTCTAAAAAAATGTAAACATGTATTAGAGAGATATGAGAAGTAGAAAACCTGTTTAAAATTACCCTTAATTTAGTTTGGTCTAACTCCAAAATTGCAAGTAGCCAGTGCTCATTACTCAGTGGAAGGCAATATTCCAGTAGTGTTGCCAGTTCTGGTAACTAGTGTAAATGGTAACTGTTTATAGAGCATTTAGATTTTATTTGAATGCTAGTAAAGGCTGTGGATCATTTTAGAATAACACATAATTATTTGGTAGAGATTATTTCTTAATCTAAGTGCCATCTTTTCATTTACAGATATACCTGCGATTAGTGTATCAATGGCGAAAATCGAGACAAGGTCCAAATCAAGTTCTCATCTGACTAATTTTGTTAGGACTGGGCAAGAGCTGATGGTGTCTGAGTTACCAACAATAAGAGATATTTTGAGGTACGGCATCTCCCTGAGGGAGCAAAGTGAAGATGACCAGAGAAATTATGAAGTGGACCAGCTGGTAAAAGACATGTATCAGGGCTTGATTAATCAGTGGACCAAAGCTAATGCTCTCTTCAAACCACCTGTTGTAAATCAAAAGGTCACAATAATATCAAAGCTTAAGTAGGTGTGGAAGGAGGCAGTAAAAGTTTCCCTTGGTAAAGGAAAAATTGAAGTAAACGAGAGGTTCATTGCAAAACTAGTTAAGTTATTTGATATATTGACATGCAAATGTCAAATTTCCAGTTCTGGGGAAGTAGGTTGTAATGGCTGTGAGAGTGAAGCCCACATTAACTGCTGTTGTAGTAAAGAGAAAAAAATACCTACTAGGGAATTGGTCTTTATTAAAGGACAAAAGGAGAAGGTTAGAAGTAAAGGTATCTTTCAAATTGGAGGTCCTGATATTCCAGAACATAATAGACAATTAAGAGCTTCAGAAGTGAAAGAAAAAGAAAGGATAGCAGAAAGAAAGAGAAAAAGGGAGGAGGAAAGCTCTGTTTTAGCAAGAAAAGCAGTAAGAAAAGAAATCGAGCATTTTTTGGCAGAAGGTGAAAATCTGGAGGCAGAAAATTCTGATGGTGACAACAGTTTGGGTGATGAAGTAACTTTTGAAGCTGTCGAAGAGCCGGAATCTTTCACCAGGAATAAAAAGAATTAGGATGAAATTCCATATGTTGCTCTTGCTAGTATAAGGTATGCTGTCGGATTGAGACCAACTGCAACTATAGCAACAGCAGCTTTAATAGATGCTGGATTCATTACTGAGGAAGATACAAGTAAAGTAATTGATAAGAATAAAGTTAAGAGAGCACAGGAAGAGCTAATGACAGTTATTGAACATGAGTTTGAGGAAAACTTAAGGAAGGATGGGAGAATTTCTTGTGTTCTCTTTGATGGACGAATTGATGTGACAAATTTTATGATGGAGGCAGAGAGAAGTGAAAAATAGTTTTTAGCAAAAACAAAAGAGGAGCATTACACTGTCATCAGTGACCCTGGGAGCAATTACCTCTTCCACTTTGTCCCAGAAAAGGCTACAAAAAAAAAATCACATGCAGAGAAGATCGCTAAGGCTACGTTTGGATGGCTGAGGGAAAGGGGTTTGGATAAAAGCTTAATGGTCATTGGAGGAGACTCCAGGAATGTAAACACAGGTGTAAATGCTGGAGTAATGCGAAAAATGAGGCTCCATTTGGGCAGAAAGCTTGTTTGGTTGGTCTGTAACCTGCACACTGGGGAACTCCCTCTCCGTCCTCTAATTATCAACCTGGATGGGCCAACACTATCTGACAATAGATATTCCGGACCAATAGGAAAGCTTCTTGAATCTGTTACAGACTTGGATATCAATCCAAATTTCACTCAAATATCTTTAGGTCCTCCTCTTAGCCAGATACTTCAGGAAGTGGTGCAAGATCTTTCCACTGATCAACACTACGACTATAGAATTGTATCGGCAATCAGAGATGGAATGCTTCCTACAAGGCTTTCTCTATTGGAAATAGGACCAGTAAACCACAGTCGCTGGCTGACCACAGCTAACAGACTTCTTCTGCTGTGGGTATCAAAGCATGAGCTCAAATGAAAAGCTTTTAAGAATATACGACTGGTTGTTGAGTTCATCATTGGTGTATATTACCCATGCTGGTTTAACGTTAAGATTAAGCACTCTTGGACCGAGGGACCTATGCACATTCTTTATCAACTTCACTGCCTGAAATCTCAGAGGAAGGTGTTGGATATTGTTTTGTCAACTGTTAAGAGACCAGATTGGTATGCATACAGTGAATCCATCCTCCTATGCTCTGAAGATCAGGCGGAGAAAACTGAAGGGGTGAAAAGAATCCAGACCATCAGGGAAGACTGGGACCCAGATACTCAACTGGGAGACTCTTTTGTAATGCTTAGAAGGACACCAGACATCAATTGTGATGCTACCAGGATTGGAGATCTGATCAATTGGTCAAAAGATGTCTCTGAGCCACCTATCACTGCTCTTTAAATAATTCTGAATTGGAAAACATCATTGACTCTCCTATGAAAGTACCTGATTGGCATTGTCACAAACAGAACATTGAGAGGGTTGTAAGAATGGTGACTGAGGCTTCTAACATGTAAAGAGGGATGGAGGAATCAGGGCACAAGAGACAAGTAGACGTCTGATGTCCAGTAATGAGTCAAAGCAAGATTTGTGTGTTCTGGTGAAGTTTAACTTTTTAATATGACTTAAAGTGACCCATGCAGCTTGTCGTGGTATAGCAAGGACCGAGTGATGGTGTACGTGCGTATAGGTTTGTTACGTACTTCAAACCTCCGTGATTAAGTTTTCTCTAAGAGTGCTATATTTGATTATTATGATTATTATTATTGCGTTATTTTTTATCTTTAAGGGTTTTTAGTGCCATGCTCAGCGTTTCGAGTATTTAATTAAATGCTTATAAGAAAATAGACTTTAATTGCAACATGAACCAAAATTTTAATTTAACAAACAAACTACACAGTAATGAATTAAACAAATTTAAGTGAGGATTACTAAATTACACAATTGAATATACAGTAATGGTTGACCCAAAGCTCACTTTAATATTAAATGCAAACTGACCTTCAAAGAAATAGATAATGGGATTTAATTACTTTTAAAGATTCACTCGAGAATCGGGTTTGAGACTGACCTTGGCCTCAATTTTTATGTCGCCTCAAGAAGGTTGTTTTCGGGCTGGCACGGGTACTGCCGTTCCAGATATTGTCTGAAGGGGGATAGATTCAAAGCCGCAGAGGAGTTCAGCGCGTGTGGCGGATGGAGTTAAGCACGTATTCTTGGTGAGATGATTTCACCAACGGGACGGGAAAAGTATGCTTCTTCCACTCTTCGGGTTAACCTCGAAATAATTCGCACTGAGAAGCGATAAGCAAACGAATGAATCCTTTGACGAAGGGGAGTGTTTGAGGGAGTTCGCTTTGGGATATTCCTCAATGGCGAAGACTATCTCTTAGTTATGGAGTACACCAGGATAGGGGGCTTCTCTGACGAGATTTAGTTGAACTTGTTTCTCAATACAAGTTAACTAAAACTTTGGTGTGACCACCAGGAACTGGCTCAGGATGAGCTTCTTCTGTTTTCCCTTTCGTTGGTTTGCCGGGCACTTAGGCCGGACTTTGCTGTCTCAATGACTCTCACGATCTACTTCGTTCTTCTGCAGTTATTTGATTATATACTTCGCAACCCCACTGGGGGTAGGATAAGGAGGGGGGGGGGGGAGTGAGGACGGCAGCATTAAGTCTCCTCCTCTAACGGTTTTTCTCAGAGCGTCTTTCCCTTAGCTCTAAAGGCACCTTCTTGGTTTTGGTCAACTCTCCTCTAATTTCGCATATGAGGTGAAATTAAATATCAACTCTTAGGGAAAATATTGCCGGTTTAAACAATGTTAGGCTCACCGGAGCTTACACGTGATGCTTAGAGCATTATGTGGTTTTGGGCGGCCTTTCTGGTTATTCTCGAGGCGAGGGGAGATAGGGGGGAGGTTAAATGATTCGGCTACACCGCCAAAAATGCCACGACGTTGTGGTTAAGGAACAGGGCTTCAATTGGGAGGGTGGGATAACGATTCCCCTACATTCCTCCCTTTGAAGAACTTAATGGGGGGGGAGGGGGACTCCAGTGAAAAACAAAAACAAATAACTAAACATCCTCGATACAAGCAAACTTACATGTCTTAGACCATAATACTGGTTATCACGGCTAATTGGGGTCAACCATCTTATTACTTAATTTTATTTGAACTCGGGCGCGCGCACATACGCACGCACACGTACAAGGCAGGGAATAGACTTAGGCTTCGTGAGCCTACTGGGGTATATTTCACAACACCCAATTTAACATACAAACAAACAAAGCATAAATCATCGATTACACACACAAAAAAAGGAGCCTGGCTCGATAGTGGTATCTACTCAGCTACTTCCTTACATTTCTAAACTTTTGGATCTTAAATATATACACAAACCACGAACAACAACAAAAAAAGAATGGATTTAAGATTAACGGGCGTTTTTACTTAACCCTCGGTGGGGTTTCAGCTCAGTTTGTCGGCTATACAATTATCAGAGCCTTTTACATAACTTATGGTGAACTGATATTCCATCAACAATAGGCTCCATCGAATGAGCCTACCGTTTTGACCTATAATATTACGTAAATAGGACAGCGGCCGGTGTTCGGATTCCACTATGAACTCACGCCCTATTAATAACATTTGAACTTTGTTATTACCCAAGTTATGGCTAGTACTTCCTGTTCTATCGTTGCATAAGCCCTTTCTCGAGTAGATAGTTTTCGACTTGCGTAAGCTATGGGGAAAGGAGTCCCATCATCATCGTATTGCACCAATATACACCCGATGCCTTCACCGCATGCGTCAGTGCGGATCCCAAACTTCCTTTGTAGTCGAAGGATGGAAGCTGAAATTAATTTTTCTTTTAGCAAGTTAAACTGGGAGATCGCGATTGGATTCCATCTAACGGGATCGGGGGAATGTTTCTTTAAGGTGTCGTTAATGGGCGCGGCTATCACGGTGAATTGGGGAACAAATCTTCTGTAAAAGGACGCAGCCCCCAAGAAAGATCACAACTGCTTCTTGGTGCGAGGTAGGGGCATCTGAGCATTGGCCTCGACCTTCTCCTGCCTGGTGGTTAGTCGAATTCTCCCTATTTCGAATCCCAGGTACGAGATCGACTCATAAGCAAAGTGCCACTTAGAGGGTCCGACAGTTTGTCCGTGCTCATGGAGGCGCTTCAACAAAGCTCGGAGTGAATGTACGTGTTGCTCCCGTGTGCGTATATCCACGTACACATTGTCAAAATAAAACGACACCTCGCTCAACCCATCCACAATCCGACGCATCATCCGATTATAGTTGCTGCCCGCCGTGATCGAACCGAGTGTCAATCGGGTGAATTGCATTAAGCTCTTATCAGTTGCAAAAGCGATTAGCTTCTTAGACGCGTTGGCCAAGGGGATTTGGTGATAGGCCTTGCACAAATCCATCTCGGATATGAATTTGGCGTCTTCGAACAGGTGTAAACTTTGATCAATTGGGGGAATAGGCTTGGCGTCAAAAACGGTAACCGAGTTAAGCTTTCTGAAATCCATACACATACGGAAAGTATGGTCGGCTTTTTGGACAATCACTATCGGCGAGCAATAATCGAAAAACGACGGCTCGATGATACCCAGCTGTAGCAGATTCTTTACTTCTTCGTTAAAAACTGATCAAAGATGAATTGGGAGGGGTTAAGGTTTGGGCCTAATAGTTTCTTGAGTCTTCAACTTGATCTCATGAACGAACTGTTTGGAGCACCTGGGTTTCTCGGAGATTACATCTGGGAATTCCTTCAATAGGGCGGACAATTGGGAATTTCCGAGTGGGCCAAGGTGGGGGTTCAAATTTAACTCAGTGGATGTTTCAGCCTGGGGGGAGGCTAAGGTGGGGAAAGCATATTCGTTGTCGGCTTCTGCACACACGGTGTTAACCACCTGAAGCGGTTCACATGGGTATAAGGCATCCATGGCCGATGTGCATTACCTTGCACTTGTGAAGGTTAAATGGCATCTGCAACCTTTCTGACCAATCGCATATCCTGAGAAGGCTATTTTACAGGCGTTCCACTCTTTCTCGAGAGCTTACACTACCTCCTAGCTTGCTATCGTCGGCGAACTTGGCTATCAAGCATATTAGTCTTTCGTCTATATATTGATGTAGACGATGAACAATAGAGACCGAAGCACTAAGCCTGGGGCACCCCGCTACTGACTGGCGTCCATTGCGAGGCTATCCCATTGATCTTTACTCGTTGCATTCGTTTCGAGGGGCAGTTTTCTATCCATTTGGCTACCTTGCCGGTAATGCCAAGGGTGCGGACTTTATTTATCAACCTGCGGTGTGGTACCTTATCGAAGGCTTTTTGAAAGTCCAGGTATAAGATATCCACAGCTCGACTACGGTCATACTCAGACAAAATACCGTGGAAAAATTCTATTAGATTAGTGAGACATGAACGGTTCTTTCGAAATCCATGTTGGGAATCCAAGATAAAGTTGTGCGATTCTAAGTGCTGCACTATACGGTCTGCGATTATTCCCTCGAGTAGTTTGCCTACGATGGATGTCAGACTAATAGACCGGTAATTACCCAGGCATTCGCAGTTCCCCTTCTTATAGAAGGGAGTTACGTCTGCTATTCTCCAGTCTTCCGGCATCTCTCCAGTTTTCAAAGATTTTTTGAAAATTGTGGTGAGGTGTGGAGCGACCGCTTCACTAACTTCTCGGAGTACTCTCGGAAGAATGCCATCTGGACCTGGAGACTTATACGGGTTAAGGTTTCCTCGTCTGGCTACTACTTTGTTTCTCTCTAAGACTATTTCGCATAGGTTTTCGCTCTCTTCGAGATGAACCCCCAGCCTCGGAGCTGGGCCGTCAACTTCCCTTGTAAATAGAGAGGGAAAGTAGCCGCTCAACACGTTGGCGATCTCTGGTTCTAACTTGCGTAACACGCCATTGTCATCTCTCAGCGGTCCTATGATATGGCGAATTGGCTTGCGGTTATTGACATGCAGGAAGAATTATTTTGGGGTCTCTTTACATAAGGAGGTAACCTGAACTTCCTCGCTGCGCTTAGTTCTGCGCACATGTGCTTTTACCTGCCTACACTTTTCCCTGTATTGAAGAAACCTTTCTTAATTACAGTTAGCTTTCCAGTTATTGTAGGCAGTTTTCATGTTCCTTATCACAGCGGCGATGCCTTGATTGAACCATCTCGGTTGGTGAGGCTTGCCGCTCCTCCTTCTGCCTGTAAAAAACGCAGACTGTTGGTTCATAAAACTTTCTTTAAACGCCAACCATTTGTCCAAGGTTCCTTCTCCTGTTGCGGGCCCAAACCGATCTATCACATCCCGAAAACCCACAAAGTTCGTGCGTCGGAAGTAGGGTTTAAAGATAGCAACATGAGAGCGTCTCTCACATGGAATGCAGACGGAAAACGAGACTGTGTGGTGATCACTCCCGCCCAGACACTCTCCCACATTGAGTCTGGATACCATTTCGTCCTCGGTGGTAAACACCAAATCTAACATGTTCTCACCCCTCGTTGGCTCCTCTACACATTGTGTCAGGAAGTTATCCTGAGCGAACTCAATCAATCTTCTCCCTTCCGCGTCGCCTGTCCAGTTCCTCCAGTCAACCCCACGGCAGTTGCAGTCACCAATGACCATACTCGTGCGACTATTTATCAGGTCGGTGAGCTTTGCGTAAAGGCTTGAGCTGAACTCTCTTGACTGTCTTTGTAGCCTGTAAACCACCACTACTCGATAAGAGGAGCTGGTACAATCTATGTCTAGCCCTAAGGTCTCATGACCAGATCTCACATTGCATTCGACATCAGGGAAACAGTTCAGGACGTATACCATAACTCCGCCGCCCTCTCGACAAGGTCGGTCACGATGGAACATTGTATAACCGGGGATCGCAAACTCACCCTCGAAACTTTGCTTGTCAGTATGGATCCACATTTCTACGATCGCCATGATATCTATTCGGTTATCGGAGGCCAATACAGCCACGAGTTCGTCCCACTTGTTTTGTATCCACCTCGCGTTAAAAATAAACTTTTAGGAAACGCTGAATAGTCTGCACGCTTCCTCCGCTAACGCGTTACCTGACGACTCGGATGGAGTGTTGTTTTCAGAAAGGGACGTATTACCATGAGCTTCCTCCGAGTTGCCTTGATCTTCTCCACCTGGGACCGGTTCTTTGTCACCGGTAGGGCTTCCATTACTCTCTAGTTGCGGTGCAGCAGGGTCTATTGCAATAGAATGTCCCGCATTAACTTGCTCTCCCGGCTCGTTTTGAGTCTCCTGCTCGGTAGTACCAGTCGAGTTGCCACTTGGCTCGTCCCGTGCAACCTTCAACAACCAGAAGGCATCCCTGTCGATTAAGTAGGCCAGAAACCTTCTTCCTCGGTCATTTAGGTGGACCCCGTCCTCCGTGTATAGGTCATCTCGTCCGAAGAACAAGTCGACCGGGTCTACAAACTTAACTCCTGTCAAGGAACAAAGGTGACCTAGACGTTCGTTAATGCCAAGAAGTTTGCTATTTGCGTGCGCTGTAGCAAACTTCCTGGGTAGCATCCACGCGAGCATTGGTTTGCTTGTCTTTGACAGAAGATCCTCTGCAATCTTCCTCGATGTCTGGACTATATGTTTCGTTAGCCCGAATCTACCTCATCTAAGGAAAATGTCGTTTCCACTGACCATTGAGGCAAGTACGGAGCTCCTGGAGAAATTCCGTACATTCCTAACTTCGTCTTGTAGCGCCTCGTTATCCCCTCCCCCCGGGAAGACATGGTACTTCCCATCTGTGGCACTTCCTCCCACCCAGGTGGTACTGAAGACCTCGCAGCTGCGAGTCTCCCACCACTACGCATTACGCACCCTCGTCCGACAAGACGGCAAAGCGGTTTAGGGTTCTCAACGGGTCCTCTGCGGCAGGGGATATCGTTTTATGCTTCTTCTTCTTTATACCACTTTTCTTTTCCTGGAACTCTCCTTCGTTAGAGCTTGCACCCTTAACTTCCAGTAAACCCCCCACTGCTGGTGCCGATGTGCTCGTTTCGATCGGATCACTTTTGCTCACTGGTGCTTCCATCGCAGCTACTACCTGCCTTCCCTTCTTTCTTCTTCGTTTGTTTTCTTCGAATTGGTCCGAAGAATTACTGCAGCAGCTTCAATGGGAGCACCCGCAGCCCCAGTGAAATCTTTCTCGATATTCGGTGAGTTCGTTCAAGCTGCGCCCGACACAGGAGTTCCCGCCGTCTCAAGGGTTGCCGCAAATCTAACGACGTCAGCATAACTGTCTCTATTCTTCAATCCCCTCTTTTAGCCCTACCCTGGTCTTTTTCGCGAGCTCCCTATCCGGAATGGGCGGTACTGCTCTCTTGCATCATGTCTGCAGCATTACTGTCCGCAGCGACAGTTCCTCTAATCTCGTTCCCATTCCCTGGAGGTGACCTGGAGATGACACGTCTCCTGAGTTCTTCAACTGCCTCTGCTTTTGTCAGCTGATTAGGCGCGCACTAATATCTTAGATGCTTGTGATCACTAAAATGAGAGGGAAAGGTTTAGTGCTGGGTCTCGCGCCGGCCGCATCCGCCTACCCCGCAGGTCTTTCCAGCCCCTCCCTAGCAGACCTCCCCATTCGACTGTCACACTAGCCGAAAGGATTTCCCCATAGACTAGATGGTCCCAAACGTGGCGCAGCTTACGGGCCGCAGCCACAAGTGATTTCTCACTGGTTTCTCGCCAGGAATGACAGGAGGAGGAAAGCCAAGGCCAGGGCCGTATTAGGCCCCGGGCTAGTACATCTTTCATCCATATACACATACACATAGTCACAGTTACAACACCAATCTACCCACATCTTCACACAACAGAGAGGGAAAGAAGAGATAAAAAGAGAGGACAAAAGGGAGTAGAGTAAAACGAGGCAAATAAAAAAGGGAGCGGGAGAGTAAATAGAGACACATAATAGAGAGAGAGAGAGTTAGCGAGAGACAGAAAAAGCTACTAGACAGAAGGGAGAAGGAGAAAGAAGGAAGATTTAGGGAGAAAGAAAAGAGGTAGCGAGAGTATAAGAAAGACAAATGAATGAGAAGTAGAGAGGAAAAGTAGGTATACACACATAGAGAGAGAAACAGGCAGGGAAAAAGGAGAGAACGAGAGGACAAGAAGGAGGGATAAAAACGGGCAGAGAGAGAAAAAAAAAGAGTGCGAGAAAAAAAGGAGCGGGAGAGAAGATAGTGATACATAAGAGAAGAAGAGTTAGTGAGAGTCAGAAAAAGAGATAAGAGAGCTACAAGGAGCTACAAGGACAAGAAGTACCCTAGGAGACCTTACGACCCATTCAAAGAGGGTACCTTTGGGCTAACAGTTGAGCAGGCACAGTTCGGCACAACGACTTGAGTGCCCAAACGGCCACTTTTCAAGACTTTGTCCAGTCTTGATTTGAACCGATCAAAAGAATTGCTGTTGATAACCTCCATCGGAAGTGCGTTCCAGCTACCACAGATTCTGTATGTGAAAAAATTTACCACACAGATCACGGTGGTAACGCTTCAGTTTAAGTTTGTAGCCGTTATTTCTTGTTCTGCCCTCACTAGGTTGGAAAATATCCGTGAAGTCTACATTATGGAAGCCTCAAAGTATTTTAAATACTTCAATAAGCTGACCACACAGTCTCCGGGTTTCCAACGAGAACAGATCTAATTCCATTAATCTATCAACATAACTTTTGTGACTGATAGAGGAAATCAGTTTAGTTGCCCTGTCTTACACACGTCCAATCTCCAAAATTGTACGGCATACTCCAGGTGCGGTTGGACAAGTGAGTTGTACAAACATAATACTATCTCATTGTTCCTACGAGGGGCGGTCAATAAGTTTTGCAATCCGGATATAAGGAAACGAGATATGAGGAAAAGTGTTTTATTATTTTTCAATATAACTACCCTCGACTTCAATGCACTTGCGCCACTTGTTCCTGAGGCTTCGAATTCCCGACAACCAGAAATCTCCTGACTGCTGTTCAATCCACTCCTGGGCGGCGAGCTGGACATCTTCCTCGTCCCTCCCCAAACCGGCGTCCAGGCAGTGCAGCCTTAAGCTGGCGGAATAAAAAGTAGTCGCTAGGGGCCAGATCTGGACTGTAGGGAAAATGGTTGAGCTCCCCGAATCCGCACTCGCGCAGGGCAGCTTGTGCAACTCTGGCCTTGTGGACTTTGATGACGTTGAAGTCGATCATGGGGCGTGAGGTTTCTTGGGACCTAACGGGCAGAGACCTTGGTTATGGCTAAATTGTCGTGGATGACGTTGATAACACTTCCATGTGATATTCCAAGTTCTCGCTCGATTTATTCGACCTTCACCTGTTGATTTTTAAGGATCATCCTCTCCACACGGGCCACATTGTTCTCGTTGGTCACGTCTGACGGAATCACGACCATGGCGGAACTCCCTATTCCAGCGAGCAATGGTTGCATAGGAAGGGGCGGTGTCAGTGTACACTGAAACCATGCGTTCATGGATCTCTTTTGCATTCTTGCCTTCCTTGCTAAAAAATTTGATCACTGGGCAGTGCTCAACCTTCTCCATTGTTGAAAAATTTGTGACTGATGATCTGCGATCAGCTACTGCTTCTTAAATAGACAAGGCAGGAGCATGCGGTTGCAGGTATCGACTTGTCATAACTTGTCCTAACACCCCCACAAACAGCCATCCCTCTTCCTCTGTTTTGCCCAGGATTCGCAAAACTTATTGACCGCCCTTCATATATCTTAACTGTCGCTTTATATAGCACTGTTTCGAGAACTTGAGGTCACTAATGATTGGTACACCCAAGTCCTTCTCAGTGTCGGTGGATTCAATAGCAGTGCCCTTAAGGATATACTGAGATTGGAGGTTTCGGTGGCCGATATGTATCATTTTGCATTTGTTCACGTTAAATGGCATTTGCCACGTGTCCGACCACTCCTCAATCTTCCTAAGATCATCTTGAAGGCGGGCAGTATTTCCTTCTTTTGCGACGTTCATACCAAGCTTGGTATTTTCGGCAAATTTGGAAATCTTGGCAACCATGTCACCATCCATGTCGTTAACATAGATGATGAAAAGTAGTGGTCCAAAGACAGAACCTTGGGGTATATCGCTAATGACGGGCAACCACTTAGAAGCCTGTCCATTCAACACCACCCGTTGCCCTCTGCCTCTTCGCCAGTTCTCTATCAAACCTGCTACCTTTCCTTCTATGCCAAGCGCACGCACTTTCCAGAGGAGGCGGCGGTGTGGTACCTTATCGGAGGCTCTTTGAAAGTCTAGGTAGGTAACATCCACGCCTTATCCAGATCATGCTCACTGAAAACGAAGTGGATGAATTCCACGAGATTTGTTAGGCAGGATCGTTGCCTTCGGAAACCGTTCTAGGAACTCTTCAGTAGCAGGTTCAACTTTGAAAATGACGTCATTTTGTCCACCATGATACTTTCCATGAGTTTACCGACTATTGAGGTTAAGCTAATAGGTCGGTAGTTCGACGGCTGGATATGGTCTTTCTTGAAGATAGGAGTCCCCTCCGCTTCACGCCAGTCTCTAGGATGTCGTGCCTAGATGTCGTGACACTTCATCGCGCACTTCTTTCAACACTTTAGGTAGAAACCCGTTCGGGCCAGGGGACTTATTCGTCTTCAGGTAATTGATTTTTTTTCTACTTCGCTTTGGGTGAAGTCCATTTCATCCAGCTAATCTCACCCAGTTTAGAGTCCATGTGCTGGGGGATGGGACCACACTCTTCAGTGAACACCGAAGAGAAGTAGTCGTTCAGGAGGTTAGCCTTTCCTGCATCTGAATGCTTTAATGCCTCCTCCTCATTCACCAAAGGCTAATCTTGCAGAGAATTGGTTTACGGCTATTTACATAACCAAAGAACTCCTTGGGATTTTCTTTGCAAAGTCTCGCCACTCGAAGCTCCTCGGAATGCTTTGCCACCCTTATACTGGATTTCACTATCCTAGCTAGCCTAAGGTACTCATCGAAGTCACCAGAAATCTTTGACTGCCTGTACACAGTTCTCTTCTCTCTCAGCATTTGATAAATTTCTCGATTAAACCCCTTTGGTTGAACAAAAGACTGACGCAAGCTTTTCATAGGGATAAATCGTGATTGAAGACTCATGAACGTAGTTCTGAAACTATTTCACAAATCTTCAACAATCCCATACCCTTCCAGCCTCACATCAGCCAATCCAGCACAAAGACCTGCAAAGTTTGCTCTTCTTAAATCAAGTTTCCTCGATTCTCGAGACACAGACTGTACATTGTGGACCTTGACCACAAATCTAACTAGTCGATGATCACTGCCACCGAGCTCCTCGCCTACAGAGAGCCCCTCAACGATGTCACCCTCAGAGGTGAAAACCAAGTCGAGAATATTATTGCCTCTCATCGGCTCTCTCACCCATTGAGTCAGAAACTCGTTGTTCGCGAACTCCAGGAGCAGTGCGTTCTCGCCACAGGGTTCTATGGTTTCCAAGTCAACTTGGGTGTTAAATTCTCCCATGATGATACACACTCTGTGTTGAACACGTTCACCCAGTAGCCAGTACAGATCTCTATCCTTCTCAACGAGTTGGGCACGGGGTCTATAAAGCAGCGGGGTCCTGTATCTGGCAGGGCCTATCTCTAGGTCTACACCTAATAGCACGTGGTCGGATATAATTTTGCACTTCGCCGTTTTGAATGTATCCCTAACATTAAACATTTCACCGCTACCCTCTCTTTCCAGCCTATCTTTGTGGAAGAGTTGGTAACCAGGAATCGTGAATTCACCCTCAAAATCTTGGTTCGAGATTTTTACCCACGACTCTGTTATGGCCACCATCTGAGGTTTTTCCGTCGCTACGAGGCCACGAAGTTCAAGAAACTTGTTTCTGATTGACCTTGCTTTAAACAAAAGAACTTTCAGGGAGTGCTCGAATGTAGGACTCCATACGCTCTTCTGTTTCTCGTCTGATTTGTCTCTCTATTCCCAGTTGGTGGCGTAGTGGCACCCTTTCTAACAACCTTTGAGAAGGTCGTTCCAGGAGTGACACGGGCGTACTGGCACACGCCCGCCTTCACTCGGGGCCGGACGCTCCTTTGAGTCCGCTCCACGACATCCTGGATCATGTGACAGAGTACAGCCTTTCCTTCAAAGGAAAGAAGTACTCCATCCCTTTGGTAGAGATCGTTCCTACCATAAAAGGTGCGGTAAGAGAGAGAGAGAGAGATAGATAGAGAGAGAGATAGAGAGAGAGAGAGAGAGAGAGAGAGAGAGAGAGAGAGAGAGAGAGAGAGAGAAGAGAGAGAGACTGAAATATGCCCAGCAACACAATGAAGTGGAAGAACTTCTCACTTAATCGAAAGTCACTTTCTGGACACTACACTTCCACAGAATCATTCAGAGGTGATACTACGGATATAAACTATTATTAGGAGTGTGGTGCAGATTGTGGTTAGACCATTGGCCTTTTGCGTTCTTCTCTTAGGAACGTATTTTCTTATGACTGTAATTTTATCGAGCAATTTACAGATCAACCTTTGTACAACCTGGCCCTGTATATACGACAGGTGGTTTGCTACTGCTAACTAACAACAATGCGTATACATGGCGCTATTCATAACCGTGGAACCTCGCAGAGTGCCTCTCTAGAACGGGTAGAGGGCATGACTAACGAGGTCTCTCTTCAAGGCGCCCTTTATGGTACGAAGCTAAAGGAGGCTGTAGTGACCAGCAGTTCATTCCACGTATTAGGGGCGTGGGTTGGAATGGCACAGTCTTCCAGGGAACACATTAACTAAAGGGTACGCGCAACAAGGGTGGAGGGATGTAAAGTTGTCTTGAGTCTTGAGAGGTCCAATGAACAAAACAGGTAAGGGAAGGGGGGGGGCAGTATTTAATACCCTGGAAGGATAACTTCGTTATAATAGAGAGCCCGTTCGACCTTCGCATCGTGGAGGATATTCCCACACTGAATAATGAAATGTACATAAAGTTCACAATGACAATCACTGGTGAGCCAGAAGGCGCCATTGGAGGGTCCTCATTGGGAGGAGGGTGGGGGCTCCGGGTACGATTTGTGTCTTTAACACCAACCAATGAGGGTAGAATCGTTCGTGACCCCAGGGGAGAAGAAACCCTTTTCCGCCTCAGAGCTATGTGGGCATGAGTGCCCCCTTAGGGACCTAGTACTCCATCGACAGGGTTCCGGAACGAATATGTTGTGTTGTGAAGGCGGGAAGGGAATGATAGCGGTATTCTGATCGGTTATGTGCATGATGATGTATGCGGAGTTACCTGCCCCCGCGTTGGTGATTATCAGCGTATCCGCCCAATGGGTGGCCATCTCATGACACCTTTGAAAGTTCTGCGTCGGCGCTAGCTGGGATTTAACCCGCCTCCTTGACGTCAGGCATCCAAAAGACTCTTGCGAGAATTCCACTAAAATCGTTGTTGGATATTGAAATTATTTTTGGTTGATTAAAGATTTAACCTAATTCAACAGAGACATTGGAGAGACGCTACATATTTTGGTAGATTTAAAGAAGAGAAAATCCACCGAAGTATTTGCAGAGGGACTGAGTTGGACGAGACAGTTAAAGGTACCATCTTGGCCCACACATGAGAGCTCGTGTATCTTTTTCATTGTTTCGGTGTGGCATCAAACTTTCTCTTCCATGAAGCGTGAAGATGTCATCCGTGAACAGGGACAGGTGTCTTCTTTAATCCGACCACTGGAGATAATGGCAGGTCCTTCCTCTTGAAGGCATTCCAACACTACCAGTCTGGTGGTTGTAGGTGTCCCGATCCCGCTCCCTTCCTGTAATGTTGACGCTGATGCCAGGAGAATCGTGTGCCCCCAGGGCCCTAACGCCCAATGCTGAATCTGCCTTATGTTAGGTAGTGTGAGGGGGGGGGGGACGTCTGGGGAATTGCACGTTCTCCTGGTTTCTTGGGCAGAATGTAGTCCCTTCTTTAGATAAATCGAGCTATCGATCCTCTACAAAATTTCACCTCCCCAACTTCACCAATTGCTCATCACAAACTCTGGCGTAGGTGTCCGAGGTGGGATTTCTCGAGACGTACGACCGAAAATTAAGCACAAAAGGGGAGGGGGGTCAATGTATGGTCTGGCAAAATTTATGATCGAAAATTGTGGTGTGGCAAATCATAGTGTGGTAAAGTTATGATTTTGGTCCAATCTGTTGCGTTGCAAAATTGTTATGTGGCAAAATCATGTTGTGGTATAATTGTGGTTTGTCAAATTGTGGTGTGGCAAAGCGCCCATGAGAGTTGTTGCTCATTTGCTGCGGCTAAGAAAACCAAGGATGGCTCACCTCATGGCGCCAACCAACGAGGGCACCGATGACCATAAATAATTTTTTTTATCGAAAAATAAAGCAAAAACCAACGAGTGAAAATCCAGTAGAAAGTGTGTAAGAGGATTCATGCACTAGAGGAAGTGAAAAAGTGTGGGGCTTATATAGCCAAGGGTCTTCCTTCAGGCATTGCATTAGGGGGGAGGGGGTGGCAGTAGAAGGAGAAGGGGGGGGGGCAGATATGTTAAAATCCCTCCCCCAACCCGGAGGGAACCCCCCTCCAAGGCCCAGACAGGGTCAATGTTCTTAATGCGTCTCCGCCACAAGTCTCAGCTCTGCCCCCCCCCCCCCCCCGACACTCCCTTATCTCTAAGATCGCGAGTGATTTTGCCCATCCACTTCACTTCGGCCTTCCTCTCTTCCTTCTCCCATAAACTTCTACTCCGATGACCCTCTTTCCCCCATATTCTACATCCCTTCTCATCACATGTCCATACCATTGCAGTCTTCTTTCCTGCGCTTTCTTTGATATTTCTCCAACTTTCCTTGTTTCCCTTATCTTTTCATTCCTGATCTTATCCAACTTTGTCACTTACACATCCATGTCAGCATTCTCATCTCTGCTACGTCTCTTTTCTTCACCTGAGCCTTAGCCCAAAACACGGATGAATGGCCGACATCTGGTTGGCGAATTGCCTGTGAAATTAGCACGTAAAATAATAGCGAAAAATGGGATAAAAATGGAAATATCGAGAAGGAATAAAGCTCAGGTAGTCTAAATCTAGCCTTCCGCCACTGGGGGCGGAAGGCTGGGTCACTCCTCAAGCCCCCTACCCTACCAAATGTGGGGCACATAAATCGGAGCTAATAAAATTATCTTGACAGCTGTTCTTGGGCTTAATTTGAAGTTTTCTCATATTTCTGAAGTGTATAAACGAAATGAATTCCAGTCATGTTTTAAATGTGTTCCAAGTATGTTTCAAGAATGTTCCAGGCTCGTTACAAGCGTCTTTCAAGCATGTTCTAAGTGCGTTCGAGTCATGTCCCAAGTGTGTTCCAGGCATGTTCTAAGCGTGTTCTAAGCCTGTTCGAGTCATGTTCCAAGCATGTTCTGGACATGTGCTAAGCGTGTTACAGGCATGTCCCAAGCCTGTTCTACGTGTGTTACAGGAATGTTACAAGCCTCTTCCACGTGTGTTACAGGCATGTTCCAAGTGTGTCCAGGCATATTCCAAGCGTGTTACAGGCATTTTTTAACTGGGTTGCAGACATGTTCCAAGCATTTTGCAAGCATGTTCAAAATAAATTCCATAAATGCTCCAGGGTATTTTAGGCAACCTCCAGGCTGGCTCAAAGCGTGTTCCCTAGCATGTTCTAGACAAGTTATAAGCATGCTCTAGTAATATTCCAAGTGGGTTCTATGCATTTTCCGAGTAAGTTCCAGGCATATTCCGACTAGGTTCCAGGCATGTTCCAGACCTTTCTAATTGGGTTTCCAGGCATGTTTCAAGGGGGGCTGCGGTATGTTCCCAGTATGATTTCGGAAAAAGAGCCACTGGAGCATTCACTAGCTTAGTGGATACGGCGTTGGATTTATGACGCCGAGGCAACGGCTAATAATTAATCCAGTTTGAAAATGAAAGAAAATCTGACAATTAAAATTCGCAGGTCGAAGACGTGTTTGCAGAGAGCGATGGGGTAATAGACGGATTCAAAAGATTTTGTGGTAAATATGCTGCCACTCTCATAGTTAAATTGAGTCCAACTGTAGTAGTTGCAAGAAAAGCAAACGCTCAAGAACTAATTAAAAGACGTGCTGGCAAAGTAGCAACTTTAGATAAAACTACTCGGTTGAGTAGTAATTATTTATGGATCGAGCCTCTATTTAGGAATAAAACTTGTGTTAATTGACATAGTAAATCCTGAGTGACCCAATGAAAAATAAAATCGGCTAAAGTAAGAAAGCTGAAACAATGAGGAGCAAAAATTTGGAGCATTTAATTGAAATAACGGTTCGTGGATGTTATTCGTTTGCCTTGAGTTGCACGGTGACGATATGGCAATATATAATCAAAATTACCTAGACTACAGTCAATAACAAACTTTAAGATATGAAGTTTTCGTTATTTTTAAAAAAATTAGTTATACAATGGACTTTTTATATTTTGATTAATAAATCACTAACTCTATAATTTAGGAAGGGGATTTTTTGAGTCTTTGAATAATAATTTCATCTTAGTTTGGTTATGACTTATGTTTTTTATCAAAGTTATTTCTAATAATTCTTTTATAATATCAAAAAACAAAATGGTGAAGTTCAGAAATAAATATTAGTATCGAAATTTTGTGATTTTTTTAGCAGCGTGATATTTTGAAAGGGGGGAAATTTAATTTAGAGTTCCTTTTTAAAATTATTATAATTGGCGAAGTTCAGAAAATTTATGAAAATTTAGCCATGGCTACTTTTTTTTAGATTTTAATCTTACTAGTGAAGCGCAAGTTCTCCCGTAGGGGGGAGTGGCGAAGCCATTGCCTGTTTTTTTTTATAACAAAACGTTAATATATTTGAGCTCACACTAGAAAGACTGATTTATTTCGTAACTGAAAAATGGATTCTTCTATTTCATTTTTATATTATTTGAATTCCAAAGATCATTAATTTGTGATATTACACTCTCGAAGTATATCTTATGCAAGGTTTTATCATACTTCAAGATCGGAGATTAAAGCTCAGAAGCAGGAGGCAGGCTGATCGAAAATTATGGCTTTGATCAGATATTATGGCTACAGAGGCAAGGTCAGGCTGATCGGAAATTATGACCCTGGAGCCGGAGGCGGGTTGAAATGAAATTATGATTCCGGAACCAAAGTTAAACTGATCGGAAATTTTTGCCCGGGAGCCGTAGGCAGTCTGATCGAAAATTATGGCTTTGATCAGATATTATGCTACAGAGCCAAGGTCAGGCTGATCGGAAATTATGACCCTGGAGCCGGAGGCGGGTTGAAATGAAATTATGATTCCGGAACCAAAGTTAAACTGATCGGAAATTATGGCCCGGGAGCCGTAGGCAGGCTGATCGAAAATTATGGCTTTGATCAGATATTATGGCTACAGAGCCAAAGTCAGGCTGATCGGAAATTATGACCCTGGAGCCGGAGGCGGGTTGAAATAAAATTATGATTCCGGAACCAAAGTTAAACTGATCGGAAATTATGGCCCGGGAGCCGTAGGCAGGCTGATCGAAAAATTATGGCTTTGATCAGATATTATGGCTACAGAGCCAAAGTCAGGCTGATCGGAAATTATGACCCTGGAGCCGGAGGCGGGTTGAAATGAAATTATGATTCCGGAACCAAAGTCAAACTGATCGGAAATTATGGCCCGGGAGCCGTAGGCAGTCTGATCGAAAATTATGGCTTTGATCAGATATTATGCTACAGAGCCAAGGTCAGGCTGATCGGAAATTATGACCCTGGAGCCGGAGGCGGGTTGAAATGAAATTATGATTCCGGAACCAAAGTTAAACTGATCGGAAATTATGGCCCGGGAGCCGTAGGCAGGCTGATCTAAAATTATGGCTTTGATCAGATATTATGGCTACAGAGGCAAGGTCAGGCTGATCGGAAATTATGACCCTGGAGCCGGAGGCGGGTTGAAATGAAATTATGATTCCGGAACCAAAGTTAAACTGATCAGAAATTTTGGCCCGGGAGCCGTAGGCAGTCTGATCGAAAATTATGGCTTTGATCAGATATTATGCTACAGAGCCAAGGTCAGGCTGATCGGAAATTATGACCCTGGAGCCGGAGGCGGGTTGAAATGAAATTATGATTCCGGAACCAAAGTCAAACTGATCGGAAATTATGGCCCGGGAGCCGTAGGCAGGCTGATCGAAAATTATGGCTTTGATCAGATATTATGGCTACAGAGCTAAGGTCAGGCTGATCGGAAATTATGACCCTGGAGCCGGAGGCGGGTTGAAATGAAATTATGATTCCGGAACCAAAGTTAAACTGATCGGAATTTATGGCCCGGGAGCCCTAGGCAGGCTGATCGAAAATTATGGCTTTGATCAGATATTATGGCTACAGAGTTAAGGTCAGGCTGATCGGAAATTATAACCATGGAGCCGGAGGCGGGTTGAAATGAAATTATGATTCCGGAACCAAAGTTAAATTGATCGGAAATTATGGCCCGAGAGCCGTAGGCAGTCTGATCGAAAATTATGGCTTTGATCAGATATTATGGCTACAGAGCCAAAGTCAGGCTGATCGGAAATTATGACCCTGGAGCCGGAGGCGGGTTGAAATGAAATTATGATTCCGGAACCAAAGTTAAACTGATCGGAAATTATGGCCCGGGAGCCGTAGGCAGGCTGATCGAAAAATTATGGCTTTGATCAGATATTATGGCTACAGAGCCAAAGTCAGGCTGATCGGAAATTATGACCCTGGAGCCGGAGGCGGGTTGAAATGAAATTATGATTCCGGAACCAAAGTCAAACTGATCGGAAATTATGGCCCGGGAGCCGTAGGCAGTCTGATCGAAAATTATGGCTTTGATCAGATATTATGCTACAGAGCCAAGGTCAGGCTGATCGGAAATTATGACCCTGGAGCGGGAGGCGGGTTGAAATGAAATTATGATTCCGGAACCAAAGTTAAACTGATCGGAAATTATGGCCCGGGAGCCGTAGGCAGGCTGATCTAAAATTATGGCTTTGATCAGATATTATGGCTACAGAGGCAAGGTCAGGCTGATCGGAAATTATGACCCTGGAGCCGGAGGCGGGTTGAAATGAAATTATGATTCCGGAACCAAAGTTAAACTGATCGGAAATTTTGGCCCGGGAGCCGTAGGCAGTCTGATCGAAAATTATGGCTTCGATCAGATATTATGCTACAGAGCCAAGGTCAGGCTGATCGGAAATTATGACCCTAGGGCCGGAGGCGGGTTGAAATGAAATTATGATTCCGGAACCAAAGTCAAACTGATCGGAAATTATGGCCCGGGAGCCGTAGGCAGGCTGATCGAAAATTATGGCTTTGATCAGATATTATGGCTACAGAGCTAAGGTCAGGCTGATCGGAAATTATGACCCTGGAGCCGGAGGCGGGTTGAAATGAAATTATGATTCCGGAACCAAAGTTAAACTGATCGGAATTTATGGCCCGGGAGCCCTAGGCAGGCTGATCGAAAATTATGGCTTTGATCAGATATTATGGCTACAGAGTTAAGGTCAGGCTGATCGGAAATTATGACCCTGGAGCCGGAGGCGGGTTGAAATGAAATTATGATTCCGGAACCAAAGTTAAATTGATCGGAAATTATGGCCCGAGAGCCGTAGGCAGTCTGATCGAAAATTATGGCTTTGATCAGATATTATGGCTACAGAGCCAAAGTCAGGCTGATCGGAAATTATGACCCTGGAGCCGGAGGCGGGTTGAAATGAAATTATGATTCCGGAACCAAAGTTAAATTGATCGGAAATTATGGCCCGAGAGCCGTAGGCAGTCTGATCGAAAATTATGGCTTTGATCAGATATTATGGCTACAGAGCCAAAGTCAGGCTGATCGGAAATTATGACCCTGGAGCCGGAGGCGGGTTGAAATGAAATTATGATTCCGGAACCAAAGTTAAACTGATCGGAAATTATGGCCCGGTAGCCATAGGCAGGCTGATCGAAAAATTATGGCTTTGATCAGATATTATGGCTACAGAGCCAAAGTCAGGCTGATCGGAAATTATGACCCTGGAGCCGGAGGCGGGTTGAAATGAAATTATGATTCCGGAACCAAAGTCAAACTGATCGGAAATTATGGCCCGGGAGCCGTAGGCAGTCTGATCGAAAATTATGGCTTTGATCAGATATTATGCTACAGAGCCAAGGTCAGGCTGATCGGAAATTATGACCCTGGAGCCGGAGGCGGGTTGAAATGAAATTATGATTCCGGAACCAAAGTTAAACTGATCGGAAATTATGGCCCGGGAGCCGTAGGCAGGCTGATCTAAAATTATGGCTTTGATCAGATATTATGGCTACAGAGCTAAGGTCAGGCTGATCGGAAATTATGACCCTGGAGCCGGAGGCGGGTTGAAATGAAATTATGATTCCGGAACCAAAGTTAAACTGATCGGAATTTATGGCCCGGGAGCCCTAGGCAGGCTGATCGAAAATTATGGCTTTGATCAGATATTATGGCTACAGAGTTAAGGTCAGGCTGATCGGAAATTATGACCCTGGAGCCGGAGGCGGGTTGAAATGAAATTATGATTCCGGAACCAAAGTTAAACTGATCGGAAATTATGGCCCGGGAGCCGTAGGCAGGCTGATCGAAAAATTATGGCTTTGATCAGATATTATGGCTACAGAGCCAAAGTCAGGCTGATCGGAAATTATGACCCTGGAGCCGGAGGCGGGTTGAAATGAAATTATGATTCCGGAACCAAAGTCAAACTGATCGGAAATTATGGCCCGGGAGCCGTAGGCAGTCTGATCGAAAATTATGGCTTTGATCAGATATTATGCTACAGAGCCAAGGTCAGGCTGATCGGAAATTATGACCCTGGAGCGGGAGGCGGGTTGAAATGAAATTATGATTCCGGAACCAAAGTTAAACTGATCGGAAATTATGGCCCGGGAGCCGTAGGCAGGCTGATCTAAAATTATGGCTTTGATCAGATATTATGGCTACAGAGGCAAGGTCAGGCTGATCGGAAATTATGACCCTGGAGCCGGAGGCGGGTTGAAATGAAATTATGATTCCGGAACCAAAGTTAAATTGATCGGAAATTATGGCCCGAGAGCCGTAGGCAGTCTGATCGAAAATTATGGCTTTGATCAGATATTATGGCTACAGAGCCAAAGTCAGGCTGATCGGAAATTATGACCCTGGAGCCGGAGGCGGGTTGAAATGAAATTATGATTCCGGAACCAAAGTTAAACTGATCGGAAATTATGGCCCGGGAGCCGTAGGCAGGCTGATCGAAAAATTATGGCTTTGATCAGATATTATGGCTACAGAGCCAAAGTCAGGCTGATCGGAAATTATGACCCTGGAGCCGGAGGCGGGTTGAAATGAAATTATGATTCCGGAACCAAAGTTAAACTGATCGGAATTTATGGCCCGGGAGCCCTAGGCAGGCTGATCGAAAATTATGGCTTTGATCAGATATTATGGCTACAGAGTTAAGGTCAGGCTGATCGGAAATTATGACCCTGGAGCCGGAGGCGGGTTGAAATGAAATTATGATTCCGGAACCAAAGTTAAATTGATCGGAAATTATGGCCCGAGAGCCGTAGGCAGTCTGATCGAAAATTATGGCTTTGATCAGATATTATGGCTACAGAGCCAAAGTCAGGCTGATCGGAAATTATGACCCTGGAGCCGGAGGCGGGTTGAAATGAAATTATGATTCCGGAACCAAAGTTAAATTGATCGGAAATTATGGCCCGAGAGCCGTAGGCAGTCTGATCGTAAATTATGGCTTTGATCAGATATTATGGCTACAGAGCCAAAGTCAGGCTGATCGGAAATTATGACCCTGGAGCCGGAGGCGGGTTGAAATGAAATTATGATTCCGGAACCAAAGTTAAACTGATCGGAAATTATGGCCCGGGAGCCGTAGGCAGGCTGATCGAAAAATTATGGCTTTGATCAGATATTATGGCTACAGAGCCAAAGTCAGGCTGATCGGAAATTATGACCATGGAGCCGGAGGCGGGTTGAAATGAAATTATGATTCCGGAACCAAAGTCAAACTGATCGGAAATTATGGCCCGGGAGCCGTAGGCAGTCTGATCGAAAATTATGGCTTTGATCAGATATTATGCTACAGAGCCAAGGTCAGGCTGATCGGAAATTATGACCCTGGAGCCGGAGGCGGGTTGAAATGAAATTATGATTCCGGAACCAAAGTTAAACTGATCGGAAATTATGGCCCGGGAGCCGTAGGCAGGCTGATCTAAAATTATGGCTTTGATCAGATATTATGGCTACAGAGCTAAGGTCAGGCTGATCGGAAATTATGACCCTGGAGCCGGAGGCGGGTTGAAATGAAATTATGATTCCGGAACCAAAGTTAAACTGATCGGAATTTATGGCCCGGGAGCCCTAGGCAGGCTGATCGAAAATTATGGCTTTGATCAGATATTATGGCTACAGAGTTAAGGTCAGGCTGATCGGAAATTATGACCCTGGAGCCGGAGGCGGGTTGAAATGAAATTATGATTCCGGAACCAAAGTTAAATTGATCGGAAATTATGGCCCGAGAGCCGTAGGCAGTCTGATCGAAAATTATGGCTTTGATCAGATATTATGGCTACAGAGCCAAAGTCAGGCTGATCGGAAATTATGACCCTGGAGCCGGAGGCGGGTTGAAATGAAATTATGATTCCGGAACCAAAGTTAAACTGATCGGAAATTATGGCCCGGGAGCCGTAGGCAGGCTGATCGAAAAATTATGGCTTTGATCAGATATTATTGCTACAGAGCCAAAGTCAGGCTGATCGGAAATTATGACCCTGGAGCCGGAGGCGGGTTGAAATGAAATTATGATTCCGGAACCAAAGTCAAACTGATCGGAAATTATGGCCCGGGAGCCGTAGGCAGTCTGATCGAAAATTATGGCTTTGATCAGATATTATGCTACAGAGCCAAGGTCAGGCTGATCGGAAATTATGACCCTGGAGCCGGAGGCGGGTTGAAATGAAATTATGATTCCGGAACCAAAGTTAAATTGATCGGAAATTATGGCCCGAGAGCCGTAGGCAGTCTGATCGAAAATTATGGCTTTGATCAGATATTATGGCTACAGAGCCAAAGTCAGGCTGATCGGAAATTATGACCCTGGAGCCGGAGGCGGGTTGAAATGAAATTATGATTCCGGAACCAAAGTTAAACTGATCGGAAATTATGGCCCGGGAGCCGTAGGCAGGCTGATCTAAAATTATGGCTTTGATCAGATATTATGGCTACAGAGGCAAGGTCAGGCTGATCGGAAATTATGACCCTGGAGCCGGAGGCGGGTTGAAATGAAATTATGATTCCGGAACCAAAGTTAAACTGATCGGAAATTTTTGCCCGGGAGCCGTAGGCAGTCTGATTGAAAATTATGGCTTTGATCAGATATTATGCTACAGAGCCAAGGTCAGGCTGATCGGAAATTATGACCCTGGAACCGGAGGCGGGTTGAAATGAAATTATGATTCCGGAACCAAAGTCAAACTGATCGGAAATTATGGCCCGGGAGCCGTAGGCAGGCTGATCGAAAATTATGGCTTTGATCAGATATTATGGCTACAGAGCTAAGGTCAGGCTGATCGGAAATTATGACCCTGGAGCCGGAGGCGGGTTGAAATGAAATTATGATTCCGGAACCAAAGTTAAACTGATCGGAATTTATGGCCCGGGAGCCCTAGGCAGGCTGATCGAAAATTATGGCTTTGATCAGATATTATGGCTACAGAGTTAAGGTCAGGCTGATCGGAAATTATGACCCTGGAGCCGGAGGCGGGTTGAAATGAAATTATGATTCCGGAACCAAAGTTAAATTGATCGGAAATTATGGCCCGAGAGCCGTAGGCAGTCTGATCGAAAATTATGGCTTTGATCAGATATTATGGCTACAGAGCCAAAGTCAGGCTGATCGGAAATTATGACCCTGGAGCCGGAGGCGGGTTGAAATGAAATTATGATTCCGGAACCAAAGTTAAACTGATCGGAAATTATGGCCCGGGAGCCGTAGGCAGGCTGATCGAAAAATTATGGCTTTGATCAGATATTATGGCTACAGAGCCAAAGTCAGGCTGATCGGAAATTATGACCCTGGAGCCGGAGGCGGGTTGAAATGAAATTATGATTCCGGAACCAAAGTCAAACTGATCGGAAATTATGGCCCGGGAGCCGTAGGCAGGCTGATCGAAAAATTATGGCGTCAAAGCTAGGTTGATCAGATATTATGGCTACAGAGCCAAGGTCAGGCTGATCGGAAATTATAGTCCGAGGCCATAGGAAGGCTGAATCTAAATTATAGCTCCAGAGTCAAAGTCAGGCTGATCGAAAATTATCGCACCAGAGCCCAAGTCAGGCTGATCGAAAATTATGGCCCCAGAGCCCAAGTCAGGCTGATCGAAAATTATGGCACCAGAGCCCAAGTCAGGCTGATCGGAAATTATGCCTCCGAAGCTCAGAAGAATATATCAGAATCGAAATAAAAAAGCGAATGACCTTATGACCATATGTGGTGTGACGTAAGAAACGAAATCAAATGCGGACAGGAAAAAGAACGATGTGATTACAGTCATTTTAGCTTAAATTGATCAAACTGTGGGCATTAAAATAACGTGTATATGCGTAATTGCGTATACATGAAGAGATATCCGTACGGAGTAATGACGTTTCGTTTCGATCTGAATAAATCCTGAGGAGTCTGACGGATTGAAACAAAACGTTGCTTCTTCCTATTCTTTATTTTTTATTGGAGAGAATTAAATATAATAATCAATGCTGAAATCTTCGCAAGAGGGCGCATCAAGAGGCTCTCTGCCTTTATTGACAAATATGAGCAAGTTTAGGAGAGTTGTGCACCTCCAAGTCTCTTACTCGGATCTTGTACTTCCATACATTCTCATTTCCCCCTATTTACCACTTTTTACTGGATTTCTTTCTAAATATGCTGACGGCGCCCTAGTTGGTTGAATGCTTGTCCAAATGGCGGAAATTTGTTCTTTGAGATTAAATAGACCCTCCTTACCCCAGCATTTAGGTTCATTACAAAGGAATACAATACAACAGACCATTCGATCCTAACGAAGTTGACTGCAGACACGTAGCTAAGCTGAGTTTACTCCACTTCGCCTCCTTGATAACATTGGATTCCAAAATGATCTTTGTAAGTCGTTTAAGTTTTTTCAAATGATTTAAGACAAGTTTGCACCGCTGAATCCCAAAATGACTTCCGCTTCCATTTTTTAAAATATTTCTCATCCGAAATATTAACACAATTTATTCATTAAATGTTACAAAAATTGATTCGTGTATATTGAATAGTAGACATTGTTAAATGTAAATTAATACATGTGAGCGGTAGGAATGTCTCTCTTCAGAGTTCAACAGTAATCGCCAATATGAATACATCCCAGCGTCCCTGAAACCTGATCTCCATCTCTTCCATGTCCTGATGGAATCCCTCTACCCGCTCGTCGCTCATTGATCCCTGATTCTTAGGAAACCGATCCGTATCGGAAAATAAGTTATGCATTTTGATGCTCATGTTGCATCCGAGGTTTCTGAAAGCAGTCAGCATATTGTGTATAAGTTCTGCGTAGTTCCTGGCCTTCATGTTGCCAAGAAAGTTCTTCACGACCAGAACAAAAGCGTTCCATGCTTTCAATTCCAGTTCGTTTATTTAGTATTCAAACTCTGGATCTCTGATGAGTTGACGGAGTTGAGGACCGTCAAAGATACTGGCTTGTGTTTTTGACACTGAAATAAGGTTAAGACTTTATTTGATCAGAAATAGTACGCCTCCTCCATTCTTAAGTCTACTATTTTCAAATGCTGCATAACCGAGAAGGTTATATTCCGCTAGAGAGTCTCAG
The DNA here is from genome assembly GCA_963969495.1 of Ceratothoa steindachneri. NCBI lineage: Eukaryota > Metazoa > Arthropoda > Malacostraca > Isopoda > Cymothoidae > Ceratothoa > Ceratothoa steindachneri. Next base: position 118,183,063 of record OZ018317.1, read on the forward strand.
TCCTTAATATTCTGTAATGGCAATGGCATCGTCATTGTCTGAAAACACACTTTATTCTAGGTCGGAGAATTTATTTCGTATGCTACGAAATTCACGTAATAACCCTTTAGTAAGTTATTAGATTTAGATGACCATTCTTTGCTATTGCAATGAATATATATAGTTTTGTCAGACATTTTTATTTATCTTTTTGTTCTCTCCTCTTTATTTTCTCTAGACTTCTTTTAAGTGCAAGAGGTTTTTAAGCCTTCTTTCTCCCAAGAAAGAAGAGAATAGACGAGAGTGAGTGTGAGGGTGTGAGAAGGGATTGAGTAAATGAGTGTTTGAGAGAGAGAGAAGGAAGTAGATGATATTTTGTATGGCGGGTGTGCATGGGAGGATGGAGGCTTTTTGAGGGAGGGGCGTGCTAAGGGTCTTATCTCCAGGGATGACCCTTGACTGGACTGGATGCCACAACATACAGTTCCCCACCGCTATGAAGGGTCAATTTGGAGTGAACAAGAGGATGGGTGTTTGGTTTAATAGGTTATAAAGGGAGACGGAGAGGGAAGGGCTATTTTTAATGGTGAGAAACTGATCAAATTATGTCTTGGCTTAATTGGTGATGTGGGGGACACACTTGCCTAAATCAAACACCCCGTACTCATTCACAGGAGAAATGGATCGGGGTTAATAAAGACGCCCTAAACTCCTTTATTTACTTTCAATTACCACTCGCCAGGTCAGACGGACCGGCTCGCCTCGAGGCTGAGCTCGCTGTTGCACCGAGTAGCGAATCTCAGTCTCGATTCAACGCCGCCTTGTTCCTGGCGAGTCCCCCCATCCCCCCACCTATCTTCCCTGTGTTACCTTGTATATCTTGTGAAACATCATGGAGCCTTTTAACTCTCCCCTGGCAAGTCATAATACAAAACAGTTTTCCTTTGTCCCGCCAAATTAGAGCGCCGGAATTCTCCCCCCCCCCCGCGACTACATTCACCCTTTCCTAATTAAGTGTTAATTAGTTACCGAATCCTACTTCAGACACTGAGAACGTACACACCCGGTAGGTTCCCGAAGTGGGGCTATTGCTTCAAGTCCCAGATGCCTCCCTAATACTACTACTTCAGAAGACCGTAACTCTCCTCCCTTTTCTTGCCGCACTCCCCCTTCCTTTTATTGCTCTATCTTATATTTTGGCTACCCATTTTTCCTTCCCCCAAATTCCCCTACACAGATGAATTAAAGAGTTTTTTGTATACTATGTCTTTTTCATACAACCCGGATCTCGAACAAGGAAATTGTCGAAGTATGGCCAAGTGTACGGGAATATAAGGACACAGGCTCTAAGGTTGGCTAAGTAAGGCAACAAAGGTTATTGTTCTAAGAGTGCGATTTGAATAGTTAGCTGCTGCTGCGTGACCAAAGAATATTCCAAACACAAAGACAATTTTTTTAATATACACTAGATAAAAGGTACACAAAATATATATATATATATATATATATATATATATATATATATATATATATATATATATAAATATATATATATATATATATATTTATATATATATATATATATATATATATATATATATATATATATATATATATATATATATATATATATATATATATATATATATATATATATATACGAATAAGACGGAATTAGGTTCCGAATACTGATTGGATAACCAGGGTTATTGAATGATTATAATGGGAGATTTAGGGGGGGGGGGGAGATTCAGTTTCTTTCAACCTCGAGAGTAAAGCGGGGCGAACTTGGGGAGGGGGGCTTTGGTGACCTTGGTTACTCACGGGTGTAGACGGGAACCCGAAGAGGGTGATGCTACGTTCTCCAAACTCTGATTTAGTGAGATGCGGGCCTCTTGTCCTCAAGAGGTCACCGTATGAACTTCGAAAGGGAAGGGGGTATCTCCAAACTCGTATTGAGCGAGCTATTGGGCCTCTTGTCTTCAAGAGGTCACCAGAAGAACTTCAGAGGATGGCTTCTCTAATCCTTGATCCGAAGGCGGTTGAGAAATGCTGACGGTGCCTCAAGAGACTATTCTCCCTGACCCGAAGTTACGAGTGTGATGTCCAGCTTTTCCGTGGCCTGCGACCGTCACTAAGCCCTTATCGGGCGAGAACGTCGTTCAAGCGAACTTCCGTTCGGGGAAGCGTCGTCTAACTGAATGAATCTTCGGGTAATCCTTGAGAGGGTGCGTATATACACGGATATCTCCAAAACAGGGGGAAGGACCTTCTCGAACCTTCATTATCGGCCGGGACAACAGAGCGTGTCCTTACGGGAAGGTGTAAGAGGCCGATCAGCGGGTCTGAAGGAACGACCAGTGGCAGGAGCTATAAAAGTTGTCTCGAGGCAAACCCACAAATAGACGAATAATCTCCCGATTCGGGGGAGGGAAGATTAAGACGGTGGGGAAGAGATAGCCTTCAATCACAGTGTCATGCATCGGTGTGAATTTCTCAGTGACCGGGCGGAAAGTCTGAACTATTTTAGTGGGTCCCTCTACAGAAATAAAGAAGTGGTCCTACCACAAATCGGACACCCATTGGCAAAATGAAATAAAAAAGGCGAATGAACACAGAGAACAGCAAAAAAAATATAAAATATTTACTACAGTTCACTTAAATCAAACCATCCAGGAACAAATTCGTACAAAGGCCATTTACTCGAAAATGCTCATTTGCTCCCCCTGGTGGTTATTTTTAAAGCGAACCTAGACTTAAAATCAATCATTGAATTCCGAATTAATTAATGACTTAACTAACACTAAGCCAAAACCCGTATTTTTGTTGCCCATAGACGCTCCAACTGATTCGTCTTTTATAGGGAATCGGATTCCAACTCCGTCACTTAAGTTCTTAAAACATTTATGATTTATCATTTTCTACCTTTTTTTTATTGAACATTCTACCTGAATTTATTGAATTCGTTTGTCTCAATGCTAACTAACATTTTTTATTATTTATAACCACTAATGTGGGCCGATTTAGATCAAATTAGTTCACTTTAATCATGCTAATCAAAAGTTTTAATAAGACAAGGAATTGTTTTTTTTTTATATTCATGTATAGTGCAAAGGATTTTCATCTAAATTAGTGTCAAATTAGTGAAGTTAGAAATAATTAAAAAGTCTCCTAGGTGAAACACTCTGTATATGTCAAATACGCAATTTCTCATCGTAAACCGATATACAGAGGTTTGTCCAACCTCTCAATTATACGAAGTCACCTCCTAAAGAACTTAACACCGATATTGATGATAAGTTGTTCCGTGCAAATTTGCAACCAAACCAATACCGTCCTTTCGAGAGAAGTCCAATATTTTGAAGAGCAGTTCCTAACCATGATTCAGGAATATATACTATAAACGAAGCCTAAAGAAGAAAATGCATAAGAAATATTTAATATAATAATAGTAATGATAATGATAATACAGTAGGGCTGAAGCCAATGGAGCGTAAGTCCTACCATGTCATTGAGCATGCATCGTTGGATGTGTTGGATAAGGTTGTAGGATGTGAAAGGAGGGATTGAGACAATGGAAGCCAAGGTTAACAGAAACTAAGTCTAAAGCGAAGGAGTCTTCCTCCTTTTACATAGAGGTATGATTCCAGGACAAGGCACGGAGCAAAATGCAAGCAGTGAGAGAGAGTAGTTCGCTTTTAACATCTGAACAGGAGACAAATGTCATTAAATAGTATAAAATTGTTTATGTGCCGTAGATGAGATTGTGCAAGGACTCTTAAGCAGACATTTGGGTACTACAACTACAAGTGACCTACCTCATAGTGGTTTCATTCAGGGGGGCATTTTTTAAGCACACCTTGTTAGGGTCTTAATCTTGCGACAACTGGTGTGTTTGTGGTTAAAGGAGAGAGAGGGGGGGGGGAGAGTAACATTGCTTAAAGTCAAGTTCTTGTGAAGCCAGAGTCGTGGACACTAAGAAAGGAACGGTTGACCGCGAGGTTATATGTAAGGATTGGTCGATCCAATTAAAACAAGGAACAAAAACTAAGGTTTGGGGGAATTGAGACACAAACTGTAATAAAAATGTGGATGGGGAGAGCTTAAAACAGATCACACTTCCACGTTGACGGAGATACAATTATCAACGGCTGTTAATCGATGGTTTGTTTACATCGAAGCCTATTTCTCCGTTTGTGCCCCCCCTTCCTTTCTGCACCTCTGGAGGGTTTCTTCCTTCCATCATTTACACTACACCAAAAGTGTCTCTGGCAAAACAGTTTCTGATGAGAGGGTAATCCCCCCCTCCTCTAACCAAACAATGGATCAAAACTTTAAGTCTTAAATTCGCGAGGTATAAAATAGGTGCATTTCCTGTCTAAAAGTTTACAATCCGTAAATAAAATGAAAAGACTTGGAAGAAATATAACCACAAATTCTCCTGCAAGCATTGGGGCCGGGAAGGCAATACAATCTTCTAAATGTCATACGCAGCAAGTTTACCCATGCTACCTGATATACCCTTTAGGGGGTGTAGAAAAAAATAAGGATAACAAGGCTGCTGACCAAAAGTCGTGTGCTCTCACTTATACGACCTTCAAAAATTTCAATAATCCACGGACTAACCTTGGGAGGATCTTGGCAATTATATCATTCGAAAGAAAAGGTAAATCAACATAAGGGTTTCAAATTTCGTTAGAATGGGACGAATAGTTATGATGTTATTGCCAAAACCAAATGATTCCCGGGATAACCTTGGGTGGTGGTAGTGTAGGTGGTGGTGATGTAGGTGGTAGTGGTGTAAGCGGTATATGTGTAGGTAGGGGTGGTGTAAGCAGGGTAGGTGTAGGTGGGGTGGTGTAAGCGGTATAGGTGTAGGTGGTGCAGGTGGTGGTAGTGTTCGGTTGTACTGGTGTAGGTGGTGGTGGGGTTGTGTAGATGTCTGTGATGATGGTGTAGGTAGTAGTGTATGTGTAGGGGTGTAGGTGTTAGTGGTGTTGTAGGTGGCGGTGGTGCAGGTGTAGGTGAGGGTGGTGAAGGCGGTGATGGTGTAGGTGGTGGTGTAGATGGTGTAGGTGGTGGTGGTGGTGGTGTAGGCAGTGGTGATGTAGGTTGTGGTGGTAGTGTAGACGTTTGTGTTGTAGGTGGGGGGTTTAGTTGGTGGTGTGGGGGGGGGGGTTGTAGTTGGTGGTGGTATAGGTGGTGTAGTTGCAGTTGGTGGTAATATAGGTGGTGGTGTATGTGGTGATGATGTAGTACTTGCAGGGAGTGATGGTGCAGGCTGCAGTGGTGTAGGCCGTGGTGTAGGTGGCGTGTAGGTGGTGGTAGCGTAGTTTTAGCTGGTGTAGTTGGTGATGGTGTAGTTGTAGGTGGTATATGTGGTGATCATGTTGCTGCTGTTGGTGTAGGTGGTGGTTGTGTAGACGGTGGTGGTGTAGACGGTGGTGGTGTAGCAGATGAAGGTGGTGGCGGTGCAGGTTGTGGTGGTGCAGGTGGTTCAGGTGGCGGTGGTGCATGTGGTGACGGTGGCGGTGGTGTAGGAGAAGCACGTAGCTGTGGTTCAGGCTGCGTTGGTGTAGGTGGCGATAGTGTAAGCAGTAGTGGTGTAGGTTGTGTAGGCAGGGGTTGTGTAGGTGGTACAGGAGGTGGTGGTGTAGGTTGTGTAGGCGGTGGTGGTGTAGGTGGTACAGGCGGTGGTGGTGTAGGTGGTACAGGCGGTGGTGGTTTATAAGTTGTGGCGTTGTAGGTGTAGGGGGTGGGGTTATATGTGGTAGTGTTGTATGCGGTGGTGATGTGCTAGTGTTAGTGGAGGTGTAGCTAGTGTAGTTGTAGCTGATGGTGGTAGTGTAAATGGTGGTGATGTAGCTTTTGTAGGTGCTGGCGATGGTGGTGTAGGTGGTGGTGGTGTACGTGGTGTAGGTGATGCAGGCGCTGGTGGTGTAGGTGTCGTTGTTGGTGGTGGTTAGGGGGTGTAGCTGGCATAGTTGGTGGTGGTGGTGTAGGTTGTGTAGGTGATGTTCGACAGAGAAGTTAAAACTACATAAGGGTTTCAAATTTCGTGAGAATCGGCCGAATAGTTATGATGTTATTACTTTTAATAAAAGCCAAACGGGGACCGACCGACATAGTGAGATGTAGAGTCACCCGCGACCTGACTCGCACGCGACTAAATATGACGGTTGCCAGTGAAAGAAGAAAGGGGCAGGATGAATGAAAGCATGTTAAAAACTAAAGAGGGCTGGGTGTGTCTTCCCACCCCTCCATCCCTTCCAATTCTAACCAGTAATGAATTGACGGAAGTTGGTCGGCGACTAGCCTACGATATTATCGGCCAGCGAAGAACATAGATGAGAATGAGTTTGTAAAAATAGTGACGAAAAAAGAATAAAAATGAGAACATCCAGAAAGAATTTATCCTGGGTAGTTTCAATCTATTTTGATCCTGTTGAGGGTACTTGAGCCAGAAGTCGTGCCGCTCCTTCAGTGATAGGAAGCAACAGTCAACACGGGGCAGCCATTTGCGAGGGCATTTTTTATCACAGTATTGCTTATCCAATGGAAGAAGAGCACCTCTAATGGGAAATTCAAATGTTTTATTTCTTAATGACTTTTAGGCTTTTTATTTTAAGTCTGAAAATTAAAAGATAGGACCAAAAAAGAACGAAAAATATAATTGTTCAGGGTCAATTCAGGTTAGGTTAGATTATGCAAAGGTTAAACCAGAAAGAGAGAAAAAATAAAGGCGTCTAAGGACGTCAAGAGATTACATAATTAACTTGTCCATACTGAAGCATATCTACACAAAGAAAGGCTGCTTGATAAAGAAAGACTCATTCCAGATGAGCCAGCAAAGATAGGGGCACTGATTAAATAAGCTGTATGTATACACAACTCGCCTCCACCTACGATTAATTTCAGCTCTCATCATGCCGATTACAAACACCACGACGCCCTGCTGGGGTGAAGCACATTTCGCCTCAGTGAAGTCCATCCACTTCCCTAAAAGTTTGCTGCAGACGACAAGTAAAGACGCAGAGAGGCCACTGCCAGACAACACGGAAACAAACACGTTGGAAGCCGCTTGGCGGGGTGAAGTCACTACCATTCACTACCTTGTACCATTGACTACCTTGGCATACTTCATTAGTTGGGATATTTTGAAAGCAGCCTCCATATGGTCAACTCTACCGGTAGCTACCTTCCCGCGTATGACGTTACTGGTGTGTCGTTATTTCCCCGCTCGCTTGTAAGAGGCTTTTTATCAACCATTTGGCGTGAAACTGCGTCGAAGAATACCATCGAAACTCTTTTGCCTTAAGTATTCTGGTGTCGTCAACCTACGTGTTTTGTGTCACATTTTTGGTTTCATCAGTGCTTGCACACCGGGAAATAGCATCAACTGTTATTTATTTAATAGCCACTACCGTCCATTCCTAAACCCTTGTTCATTCTTGCCTATTACACTTCACGAAAATCATTGAAACCCGATACTCTTCCTATATTCGCAGCATTTATAGAGTTTGTTCCTCGCACCTGTGAGGTTTATTTGCTGTAACCTTAAGCTTTGTGTTTTTTGACTTACTGATTAATTTCTCAAATTCAATTATGCATATCTTTATTTTGTTGTAAATACATCGAAAGACGATTATCTTAAAAAAATGATTTTCCTCTCTTTCTGTTTAGTCTTTATGACTACATTAATATATACATTTGCTTCATTAGCACACTAATGGATGCATTTACTGCACAGAAACGGAAGTGAGAGTTGGTATACATAAAACAGCATTGTACAGATAATGTTTCTAATGTCTACAAATATCACGACATTTTTCTGCAATACCCCCTCCCCCTCATATATTTTCAATATATTACAGACCAACTATTGTTAGAATAGACATACGAGTACGTTCTAATTTGGTATCTGCCGTTCTCTATGCGGTCTACCGACATGTTTAATGCTCTAATGATAACTCTAGCTCAACTTCAGCGTTCTAAACATTATTTCATTAAGATATGGTTAGGATGATTTAATTAGATGGTGGTTAAGCTTGAAGGTTATGGGGTTAATTATAGGGTATTTAGTTTGTATATATTTAAATGGTTCGTACTGCTCTTTTGTCTAATTCTAGATTTGGAGAAGATAAAAACTCACTCCCTGACATTCAAAACTCACCACTTTTTTCTTAAACGACAAAACTTCTCGCAGTGAATTACTACTGTTTAGAACGGTGAAGTTGGAGTAAACTGCATGTCACAAACATGTCGCTAAACTGCATGAATAGCGCCGTTATCTATGTACGTTTTCCTCTGCTTCACACAGGTCTTTCCTTCCTTAGGGCGTTGGATTCCGGTCCGCAGAAAACGGTTGGAGAGATCCACCGCTGTGTGAAGGTCATCCTCGGAAATGTGAAGAGAGTGAGCAGTCTCCGATCGCATGGCCAAGCTTCTCTCATGAAGTGGCTCCAGAAAGGTCAAGGGGGGTCAGTGAGATCAGGTCCACCCACAAGTGAAGCTGTTTTCCCTTTCTCACTGTGGATATTTGTAACACAATCGCAATTGCACACAGAGAGAGGCAGACATGGAGCGGGGGTACAATCCCCTCCTACGGGAGCTACCACCCTCCTGTTGCGGTGCCGCTCTCACACATATCAACGGGGCATTTTTGATTGCCCTCTGTCATCCTCCGACAACGCCAAAGGGCAAGGCTGCTTTATTTAATCGTACCCACCCTTGTGTGGGGGCAAAAATAAAAAGAGTTGTATATAATAATGGTGACGTCATTTCCAAGTGGATAGTACACGACCACCCCACCTGGATTCAACCCTGGTGGGGTTTAAGCTGCAATTGAACTCCCACTTCCTAACTGCTGTATGGGCGACTGCTAGCACAGATGGGTGCTATAAGATTCACACAGCATGCAACAGCCTCCTCCAACTCCAACCTGGTCCCTCAGTGAAGCCCCACAGAATGCGCGACCCCACTTAATTGGGGTAACATTGACGGAGGCCTACAGTACAGGCTGTCGGATCAAAGACTTTCTCTCTTAATGCCCCGAGCGGTCAGGGAGAACAGAGGTCTTCTGGTCCCTAGGACCAATGCCACAGCACCAACAATCCTTCGACAAATCCACACAAACGAACGCATACCCTCTTTGCGGCCCATCAGGGTGACCCACTGACCTACTCTTCTAGGACTTTTTCTCATGCCGTCTGCGCGCCGCAGTTTTCTTCCTCCGCCTGTCCTTTACCGCATAGCCTCGCCTACTATTTGTACAATAAAACTTAGAGTTAGAAAATTAGGCTACGGTGAGTTGGGCGGGGCCAGTTAATCCGCTCCATTTTGGCCCTGTCACTTGACCGGCGTCGCCTCCTTGGCCATGAAACTTGGCCGTGGTCAATTTTATGCAGCCTCAACGCATTTACCCTGTGGCCATAATGCAGCGTCGCACCTTTCCTCGTCTTTATCAGTGGGGAAATTGTTACCTTTGTTTACCTCGTTTAAATTTGATGAAACCTTTTTATAAACCGCAAGTTTAGTTTATTTAATGAAACCATTAAAGCGCCTTGTTCTTCTTTAGCCCACGATAACTTTGACTTTTGTTTACCTCGTTTTAACTCATTAAAAGTCTCCCTTTTAGCATATTTAATGAAACCATTAAAAAAGCATCATTCATTGACCTTAGAAAGAATGGTTCCGGTGCCTATTCAAATGCTCCAGTTATTCATTATCATTTGCTTCACTATGAATCCTTCGAAGCTGTGGTCGCTAGTAGTATCTTTTTCTTTACAGAGACAAAACACCGCTTCCCATTTTAACTAAGTTAAGCAGCATCGGGAATGGTTAGTCATCGGATGAAGTTCCGATTCGAGTCACCCCCTTCATCTTGGTTTCTTTTCGTTTTCCTTTTGCTTAAGTGAGTCAGCGAATTTCTAAACCTCCTCTATTGACGCCTTTTCCAAGAAGCTTCACACTGTCGGGCAATTATCCTAATTACATTAATTATCTTAATTACTTAAAAATGCTTCAGAATTAATTAACATAAGAATCAATGCGCATTGACTAGTCCTTTGTAAGCACCTAGTTCTTTTGAAGGTCGTTTGAATAGTGTGGTAATTTTAATTGCGTTAGAATATTAATATTATATTTGAGTGACTTATCAAAGTTGGATTCCATCCATTAATGGGTATTTGGGGGGAAAAGGAAAAGCCTTGGAAGCAATTGCATAATGGCCTGGGCTCATCGCCAATTGTCCTTGACTAATGGAGTAATTTGAGGCATTTTATCATATGATAGCATAAAATTTATGTCCCACAACATTTTCCTTTCAAGAGAAAATTCGTTATTGTGCATTGAGAGCCGTTCGCTATTTATTCTTATTTGCTAACAGAGATAGCCGTCGTTGCCCGGGCAAAATGTGCGTTCGGAAACAGAGTAAGACGGATTCTTATCCCGGGACAAAAAGTCCTGTCGCAAATATATACAAATACACATTTTTTGAAACTCTTATATTGTGACATAAAAATATCTTTACTTACTGATTATTATTTTTTTAGGTTGAAGGTGGATTCAGGAGAGGTGCGCACTCTCCCTCTCATATAATATAGTTAAAATGAGTAAAACGTTTCACTGCGCGCGCCCGACACTTTATGCTCACGTGTGACTGACCGTTAGTTATGAGCAAACATCATTGTAGCCCCAGAAACAGAGCAATCGTCTTATATTATCTATCTCTATATTTCAAGAACGATATTTTATTTTTTTTTTACTCTTGGTTTAGATGACCGTTTGCAGGGGAGAGAAGGGGAGAGAGATTGGGGAAGAGGGGAGGAGATAATTGATTCTCTTGATTTGGATGTCCTTTGTAAGGGATAAGAGGGGGAGAAAGGGAGAGGGGTAGAGCGAGTAGAGAAGGAGGTTCCTATAAATGGACACACACACAGACAGACTTCATTTGTAAATTATATATATATATATATATATATATATATATATATATATATATATATATATATATATAATGAATTTATTTTTCTTAGGAAATATTTAATAAAAATTTATTTCCTTCTAACCTATATGAAAGAGTTTTAAAAAAGCTATTTGATGATCTCATTAACCCCCCTCAACCCTGCATAGAAGTTCCTAAAATGCCCATATATTTACTAATTTCAGAGATGGGTTTTTTAAACAATACTTTTAAAAGAAAAATCCTATTCATTTTTAAAAGATATTTTCCCAAATCAACCCACAAATAGTTTTTATAAACAAATTATCGATAGGAAGTTTTTTTTTAGCAGTAAAGATCCTCTATCTTTGGAGTTCCGCAGTGATAATGTTTATTTATTTAAATGTCCCAGTTGTACTGGAGCCTCTTACATTGGCAGCACTGTCAGGTCTCTTGGAGATAGGTTCTCTGCTCATTTGGGGATTAGGTGACGCACAAGCAAAATCTTAAATAAAAATGAAAAGTCATCTATTAGGGAACACACCATAAGGTGTAAAACTGACATTTCTATTGCGAATTTTCAAGTATTAGCCTTTAACAACAACCAACATTGCCTGAGAACCCTCGAATCTTTAAATATCAAACACTACAAACCTACACTCAATGAATATTTAAGTGCAATATCTTTATTAATTAACTAATTTTAACTACAGTTTGTTTGTCTTTTTAACTACTGTTTAGTTAGTTGATGTTCCTCTCTCCCAAGCGTCACTGTAACCTATAAATACTAGCTCCTTGTTAAACCCACCATTCACTCTCTAGGATGGATCCACTTTAGTAAGTACCAAAATTAACTGTTTTTATAGTTTATAATTAATTTTTGAAATAAACTTTAAATTTATTAACTACTTTTTTGAGTCAGTTTTAAAGCAAATTTAACTATTGCCAAGTCATATTTAAAATTTTTACTTATAGTACATTTAATGGATATTTTAGAATTGTGACCTTTTAAAATAATTCAATCACTTGTTGACCTTTTCATATTTTCTTCAAATGTATTAACTTTAGTAAACCTCTTCTAACCTGAAGATGAAGACTTGTAGTTTTCGAAACGTTGTAAGAAATTAAAAGATGTTGCATCCGTTTCTGGTGGCTCTGGGATTTATCCTCAATATTAAATGCAGGCTTCACGGCTGAGCTATATATATATATATATATATATATATATATATATATATATATATATATATATATATATATATATATATATATATATATATATATATATATATATCTTTCATGAGCGCGAAAGAATGATGAAAATGAATCCAACAAACCGCAAGAAAAAGAAAACGGGTAAATTTTTCTTCGGAAATATTATTTCTTGATTCTCAAATTCCGTACAGGGGTGAGATTCGAACCGTGCACACTGAGGCAGCGAGCATCCGCTTTGGTCTCAATTAAATCATCTCTTAGGATCAAAGCGGATGCTCGCTGCCTCGTGTGCACGGTTCGAATCCCACCCCTTTACGGAATTTTTGCGAATTACTAAATAATATTTCCGAAGAATAATTTTTCCCGTTTTCGGTTTCTTGCAGTTTGTTGGATAAAAAATATATATATATATATATATATATATATATATATATATATATATATATATATATATATATATATATATATATATATATATATATATATATATATATATATATAAATATATATATATATATATATATATATATATATATATATATATATATATATATATATATATATATATATATATATATATATATATATATCAGTGGCGTGCGGTGACTTTTGAAGATGAGGAAGCAATTCAAGTTTAACAAAAATAAAATATGTTAATTGAAGTAAATATGTTGTTCATTAAAAATAACTATAAAATTTTAAGCTACTCACTTTATTTAAATGTTAATTTTTTTAATGTTATTCTTTTAAATGTTTTTTTAAATGTTAAAATAGCTTCTGTAAGTATGCGCAACCACAAGCCAAGATGTTCTATCATATTGGCCTAAATTGTATTTGCGATTGCAACAGTTTGGGATTGAATCTAGTCTTGGCGTAGGCCTACCTGTTTTAATAATAGTTTATTTTTCATTATAAGTCATCGCACTGAACTTCCTTTTTACTAATTTTTCAATAATGCAATCCCATTTTCTTACAACTTTATTTGCATCCATTTTGTTTAAAAAGGGGTTATTACTTAAAAGGTGAATAAACAATACGCCACACTGATTCGCAGCTACTGATCTCAAAGATACGAGGGGTGACTCCGGTAGGGCTGCCAGAATCCAGGAAATATCAACAAAATGCTTAAGATACAAGAGCGTAACCATACAGAGTTTAGGCAATTTAGCTGCTTTCGTTCTCAGAACCAGTATTTAAATATAACCTAAAAATTGTTTAAGCTTCAGAGCATAATAAAGTTACGACATTGTGTCTTAGACCCTTTATTGTTTTTTTCTAGATTCTGGCAACCCGGCAGGATTGCCCGATGCAAGCAGATGATTGCAAAGCTAAGTTTGCTTCCTTTTCCATATACAAATAGGTTATTCTTTTCTTAATTCTAACACGGCGTTTAAATATCTAGACAAAAATAAAAAAACTCTATATTATTGTTAAGAAAAGCATAACATCTTTTAAGCTATTCATTCCATAGCACCAAAAAGCAGAACTATTATTTAAATTAAGAGATAGAGAAAAAAAAAGAGTAGAAATCTCGACGAAAAGGATGCATTTCTTCAATTGCAGTCGGGCTCATCAAGGTCTAACGCCAATTCGTTTTAAAGTGAACGGTACCGTATAGCGTATAAGAGTATAGGCAAGCATAAATGTGAGAATAAAATTGATTCCGCTGTCATATTAATTGTTGTGGTGTAATTTCTTTTTTTATTAAATAGGGGAAGCATTGCTTCTCTTGCTTCCCTTGATTGACTGCACGCCACTGATATATATATATATATATATATATATATATATATATATATATATATATACAAGCCATGACTTAGTCCCCCCCCCCCGCCCCCCCAAAAACACCCCGGCAAGCTTGCGTTTCACTTCGCTCGATCTTTCAAATCAATTGTGATCATTTCTAGCCCCCTCACCTCTATGTTCCCCTACCCTCTCACCTCTCTCATTCATAACTAAGCTATAATAAAATTAAAAATTATATAAAAAATCACGTTCTAAAAAAATACACTTTGACTTCTCTCTCCCCATTCCTCACTATTTCTCCCCCTCTCCCCCTCCATTTCCCCCTCACCATCTCTTTTCCTCTCCCCTCCTTCCTCTCCCCTCCCGTCTCTCCCTTCTGTCCCCTCTCCAACAGTCTACCCATATGAGAGAAGAGGGTTTAAGGTTATAGGAGATAGTTATATAGAGATGGAGGGGTAGATATAGGTGGAATGAGTGGGGAGAGGGAGAGGGGAAGTAGGGAGAGAGTAATTAGGGAGAGAGGGGAGTGCAGAAGAGAGATGGGGGTAGATAGAGGAGGATAGGGGGGGGATAGACAGTTGGGGTATAAAGAGTTGGGGGAGAGGGATGGGAGATGGTAGGGAGAGGGAGGGGGGATAAAGAGGGAAGTGGAAAGAGAGAGGGGGAAGGGGGAGGGGGGTAAATTGAGGGGAGAAAGGGGAGAGAATGTGGGTAGAAGGAGCGGGGTGGGGGGTAAAAATTTCAGTGGAAATTCATACGAGTTTACTTGTCCACTTTAAAAAATTAAAATATATTCAAGAAATCACGTTCTATATATATATATATATATATATATATATATATATATATATATATATATATATATATATATATATATATATATATATATATATATATATATATATATATATTGGCGATGGAGTCGTTCCTTGGAAACCTTATTCGTAGTAGGAATATGAAGACATTTGCGATGGTTACGAACATTTAATTTTCCGGACGTTTCGGTCATTAACGATGACCATCATCAGCGAATTCTAAATACAAAGAATTATTTTTATAAGAATAACTAAACACAACAATAAAAAACATGACAGGAGTCAAAAATGATAACTGAAAGCAAGAAGTTAAAATGAAAAATATAATCCTAAACCGTTGAAAGCAAATGGGTGAAAATCTATTAATAAGAATTTTATTAATATCGTAAAAAATAACTAAATTAAATAATAATCCCATGAGTTTAAAATATGCATAATAAACATGAATTAAATTCTTATTGAAATTAAAAAATTATAAACTATAGCATTAAAGTCGAAAGCAAGGGATGAAGAAATCGATTAATAAGACTGACAAAAAAAATATTAAATAATCCCATGAGTAGCAAATTTGAATAATAATCATGAATCAAGCATTAAGCGGAATACAAGAAATTCACTATAAACCACAGCAAGAAAGAATTATAAGGGGAGGGCGAACAATCAAAATTAAGTTAGATCAGGAGGTATGTAATCGAAGCGGATATTAATAGATGGAGCGAAGCAAGTAATTCAATAAACTTAAATTTACAATTTAGGTTAAAGTGGTGAAATTGTGTGGTAGGTATATAAAAATGTGAATATGTTTCCTAGTTTGCCCTGGTGTTAGGGCATCACTAGCATTCTTCTTATTTGTGTTTTAAAAATAAAAATTCCTCCATCAAAAAGTAGCTGACTGTCTTTGACAGCCAGTTTCCTCCGTTATAATATATATATATTTATTTATGTATTAGGTTGATGTTGTTCCTCCTTCGAAGCATTCAAGCCTTTCAAGGTTGCTTTAATGCTGAATGAATCTCAAGTTTGGGGTTTTTGGTGATCTATTTAGTTTGGGCACTTCGCCTCTTTTCATCGATTGTTATTTACAATTGTTTAATTGGTTGAGCTAATTGTCAATTTTTGAGTTTTACAATCAAAGTGCTTTGGAGTAGTGGACTATTACTACGTAAACATAGGTAGTACCACTTCTCTCGCGCAGGTTCTACTACTAGGGAACAGAGCAGTTCTACCTATAGCGCGTCTACGGTTTGCACGTATATTAATGTTTAGGTTCATGTTCGGGAGTATATCTTGGTCTATCTTGTCCCAAGTCTTTCTCCCCAGCCTTTGGATCTCCGTATTGATCGGCTTTAGACCGATTCTTTGGTGAAGAATCGATTGCCGAGTACGGTCGATCCTTCGCGTGCCAGTAATCAGCAGCGTGGCTTTATTCTGTACTCTCTGCATCATTCTGAGAGAGGTACAGCTTGCCATCTGCGTGATCACGGCCGGGTACTGAGCGTACCAAGGCCATGTACAGCTTTTTGATGTTAGGCACGCTGAGGCCTCGGAAACGGTAAAGTTTCCTCAGCTCTCTTTTGGCTAGGGAGACTCTGGTATTTATGTGCGTCTTGTATCCCGTTTTGAAGAGTTGTAAGACCAGGACTTTACCCTCGTTGGAGTACGAATAGATGTCGTTATTGACGACGACGTCGTCTACTTTCCGACGGTTCATTGGAATGATCGTGAACTTCTGGCGGTTGGTCTTAATTTTCCACTTCTTCTCATATCTATTGATATTTTCGATTTCGACAGCTGTCGCCCTCGCCTGACTTCCAGAGTTCCTGAATGGACTCAGAACGATTTGGGTGATGTCGTCTGCGTATTGCAGATACATTGAATCGTACCTTACTGGAGCAGGCAGGTCGATCGTGTACACGAGGTACAGCAGAGGGCTGAGACAGCTGCCTTGTGGAACTCCCGCTTTGAGTTCGAATTCGGGTCCTTTGCAGCCCTCGATTGCAATTCGGGCTCTCCTATCGGAGACATAGTTGCAAAGGATCCTTTCCAGGAGTAGGTTAAGCTGAAGGTTGAGGATCTTGTACTGCAATCCTTTCAGCCAAACCTTATCGAAGGCCTTCTTTACATCACGCAGCACCACGTCTACGTATCTCCTCTCAGCTTTGCGGCAAGCGAGTTTCTCCGCAAGGAGGGCGAGGGCTGTTTTCGTACCTCGTCCCTTGCGGAACCCGTGCTGCTGAGGGTTGTGGGCTCCCAGCTCGGCTAGTTGTTCTTGAAGCCTGTCAGCTAGGAGTCTCTCGTGACTTTTGCAACGAACTCCAGCAGGGCGATTGGCCTGTAGTTTACCAGTTGATCAGGGAGTTTACCTCCCTTGGGTATGAAGATCACCTTCGCAATCTTGAAACCTTCCGGGAAGTAGCCCGTGTTCAGGGAAGCGTTGTAGATGTTAACGATTCCCTGAATGATCTGCTGTGGGGCGTTAACCAAGTTATTTCTGGTGATACCCGTCCAACCTGGTGCCTTTTGTCGAAAGGCTTTTACAGTGGCCATGACGTCCTCTGGTGTTATGGGACGTCCGTGGCCCGCCATCTCCCTGCCTTCGTTGACTTGATGTAGTGGGTGCGTGCGATGCATTTCCTGATTTAGTTCTTCAATCAGTTGGCCTTCGAATTCCTGGTCGAACTCATCGTTTTCCTCAGGCTCAGGGGTAATCCTGAAAACGTTTTTCCAGAAGTTCCTGAACATGTCCTAGAGAACCACCGGGTTCTATATGTAGTTTCCGTTCTCCTTAATCCGAGCCTTAGGTTTTTGTGTAAGTCCCTTTAAGTTCTTGACTTGGGGCCAGAACTTTGCCGGGCTGAGTTCGCTGTCGACTTTGGCTATCAGGTTGTTCTAAATTTCCTCCTGTTGGAGGTTGATGGCCTCTCTAAGCTTAGGCGTCGAAACAGCAAGCTCCTCTCCCGGTTGGGACCCTCCCGTCTTACTTCCTCGTACACTTCCCTGTGAACGCGAGTGATATCTCTTATCTCCTCTGTCCATCTGGGCTGAGGAGGTGCTTTATACCCTGTTATGGGTATGCTCTCGCGGTTCGCATTTAGTATGGACGTTGTAATCTTTTCCAACTCCCTGTCAATCTCCTCTAACGACGCCGTGCTGAGGTCAGCTCGCGCATAGTCACTGAGTCGTTGCTTGTAACGATCCCAGTTGGCCAGGGCGTAGTTTTTCCGGAGAGGGGCTGGGAGCTGGATTGGTGCGAGAGATACTGCTGTGAGAATTGCTATGTGATCACTAGGGACTGTTGGGCCTGGCTTACTATGGTAGTTGAAAGGGAAGCCTTCACTTGTTAGGTTTATGTCAGGCTTGGTTGCTGATCTGGAAGTGATATAGGTCGGAGAATCCGGCCCTATCCTTTGAATGTTTTTTCTTCCCATAATCAGTTCCAAGTTTCGGCCTCTATCGTTGGTGCTACCGTAGCCCGCCGCACGGCATATGGCATTGAGGTCTCCCCTTAAGAATGCCATTCTGCGGTGCCCGAACAGTGTGTAGAAGTTGCATAACGGGAGATATGCTCGTCGCAGGGGTTGATATGCTGCAGCTATCACGAGGTCTCCTACCAGGGTATGTACTTCGATTGCCACAAAGGACTCATCGAGTTCTGGTAGTTGTTTAAAGGAGATGTTCCTCTTGACAGCTATTGCAGCACCTTTGAACCTTTCCTGGGAATGATTCTTCATGACTACTCTGTAGCCCGGTATTTTAATACGACCAGCTGTTGTGTCGATACCGTGCTCTGTAGTGAGAATGATGTCGGGGTCAAGCACTTGGAATATGTTACCATATGCCGTGGCCTTCTCCTCCCATCTATTCACGTTGAGTGTCAGAATCCTCATTCTGTTGCTTACTCTCTCCATCTTCTGTCACTTAGTGATTGAACATTAAATGAATACGAGTAGACTAAGGCACGAAAGTTTAAATATTAAATAATCAATAATGGGAGGGCCAAAGAGGACGACTAAAACATTAAATTAAGGAAAAGTCATTTATAAACTAGATCATTTCGATATAAATTGGACAAACTAAAATAAAAATAAAAATTTCTCTGCACAAGTACTAACCTTATTTCGGTATAGCTGGGAGTATCAACTGATATTACGGACAAAATTAGGGAGAAAGAAAACTATTAAGGGGGATTTGGTTGGTTGTACGTTTGTCTATATAGTGAATAATTTGAGGGATGATGAATAATCATTGAGTTCCGGGTTTATTTGTTTAATGTAAAGTGATTCAAAAGTTTTTAAATCCAGAGAAGAAGAGTCTACTCGTAAAGGAATCAGGGTCAAGCGGGTGGTTATGTTTTAGTGAATGTTCTCGTATAGAGGAGTGTTCGGGTTTGGAGATGGGAATGTATGTTCTGTATGATACTCTGATATGTTAGCGATCCTACATCTTAATTGTAGACTTGTTTGGCCTACATAGCGACTTTGGCAAGTCGCACAAGTGAATTCATCAATGATGGAGGAACGCAGGCTTAATGGGAGCGATTCTTTGTGTCGAAGGAAAGTATAAACACCAAGAGGATTCAAAAGTCGTGATACATAGGAAAAATAACTGTTTTTATAAGAAAAAATTTATTTATGGTTACCATTGTTTTGAATACACATTGCTCTACGTTTCCACCACTCTTTATGAACTCGCATCAGCACATGTGGACATATGTGTTGGTGATGCGTTCCTTTCAATGGTTTATGTCTCTTATCTCTTCGCGATACACCGTGGCTTTCAAGGGTCCTCAAAGGTAATAATCAAGAGGGGTGAAATCTTGGGACCTAGGTGGCCATTCAACTGGACCATGCGTACCAATCCAAGCATCTTAAGGGTATCTGAAAATAAAAAATAAAACTTTAAAAAATATAAAGCTGGAACAATAAATTGTTTCTTATAAAAACATTAATTTTTCCTATGTATCGCGACTTTTGAATCACTCTCTCTCTCTCTCTCTCTCTCTCTCTCTCTCTATATATATATATATATATATATATATATATATATATATATATATATATATATATATATATATTATTTTTTGCAATTGTAGTGTGTGTTTTCAAGAGTGAGAATTATTATTAGTGTAACGGAACCTTCCAATAATGACCTTGGGCCAAATTACTCACAGGTCGAAAATGGCAAACGAGGGTTCTCTGGACCATGGCCTCCTTGATGATACCCCACAGATCCCTAACTTCATTACCCGGGGGCAAACGAACTTTTACCCACGGCAGGAGGTAGGTAACCTCGGGAGCAGAGGGGGCTAATAAAACCCCGTATTACCCACAGCCGCTGCCAACGGCACTAAGTCCTCCGAACCAGAAGAAGAAATTAAGAAGACACAATGAAGTCCTACTGGCCTCAGCGAAGTAAGAAGTAAAAGATAAGGAAACATAAAACTTCAATATACTCTCTTATAAACGTAGAAATAATACTTAAGACCCAGGATCCCTCATACACCGACACATAACACTATTCCGAACATAAATTATAAAAATATCGGATAGATTAATCAAATAAATAATTAAAATATAAAAAAAGATATTTCGTACAAGAATTCCAAGTCATTGCCCACACAACATCTAAACCAGATCAAGAAGTTGACTAATATGAAGCACTCGTGAATGCACAAACACAAGGGACCTATCAACTCAAGATATTTACTGGGGAAGGGGTGAATGCAAAAATTCGAGAACAAAGACTCCTTACTCGCTCAGTATAAACTTTCACCGTAATGGAAGGAAAATGTGTTGGAAGATCAGTTTAATGTGCAGAAGGAGCGAATCATTTACATCAAAAAATCCTCCTTCCAAAATAGAGCAAGCAGAAGAGGGACATATTTGGGACCAAACTTGTCCATAAGCGACGGGAACAGGGTCTACAGCTCCCTCTTGAAGGTTTTGAGGACCTCAACATACCGCTTCTTGGTGACTCTCACTGTGCACTTAGGGGAGTGTAGGGGCTTGGTGGCTACCTCATTTGGTCTGGAGGTCCCCCAGAAGACATTTTTCTTCGAGTTTATCTTTCCTTCAAGATGAAAGTGAGCGTCATCTAAGGTCCAAAGCAGGTTAAGGAAAGTTGGGGTCTCCTGAATCTTCTCCAGTATCTTAACTGCCATAGCCTTTCTCTGCTCCTGTAAGGGTTTGCCTTGTCTGTATTTTGTATGCGTAGGCCTTTACATACGGGATATACTGAGGGACTGATTTCGCTTGCGCACAGAGCGTTTTTGACTATGCTGAACTGATTCTATCGCGCTTTCGACCAGCTCAGCTTTACGCTTCCTGGGGCGTCCTGAATGGCTTGGACGATTGTTACTGGCTTCATTGAGATTCTCCTGTCCCATAGTTCTCAAAATGGTACACCCAGTGCTGAATTCTGCTCTTGGAGGAGGTTTATCACATTCAAACTGATGCACGAAAGTGTCCTGCACTTTCTTGAACGAGCCTGTCTTGTAGTAATGTTTGACTCAGTATATTCTTTGCTGGAATTCCCATTGAGATCTAGTTGTGTTCACAGGCGTTTCTTCTGTCATGTCCTGCAAAGTAAGGGTGATTAGTGAATGAATGAAGGATATATCACAAAAAGTGTGTGCAGGCCCGTTTCTTGGGGAGTTCACCTGTATGTTAAGGACATATCAGTTATTCGGCCTTTCAGCACAGGCTGCAACCACTGATTGCTCAGGAGAAATATCAAAATGGATCTAAAACAAGCCCTTTTAAAACTCTCCCCCTCCCCCTAGTAAAATAAATACCTTCTAAATTACACTTAATAATATAAAGACAATTTAACAATTTAAGAAAATAACATTGAAACAGAAAAAATGCTACGAAAAGATCTTTAAATGAAACGGATGGAACCATTGCTCCCCTGGAGCTCTCTCTAGCCTCTTGGGTGCGGGATAGATTTCTGACGTCGAGGCAAGGGTTGAATCCCAGCAACGTCGGACACAAAGTTTTCAGCAGCGTCATGAGCTGGCGTCCCATTGGGTGGATATGCTCATACTCACTCCGCGAAGGGAAGTAACCGCACACGCATCACCATGCACATAGCCAATCACAACGCTATCTTCCCAAACTCAGCTTGGAATTTTTCATACAGCTCTGTTTTATTTATAATTATGGTACTTCATTTTTCCTTTTCAAGTACTCCCCACAAGTGGTCTATTGGAGTTAAATCTGGGGTCTGTGTAAGCCACTCCATAGGGGTGATCCCTATTTTTCTTAACCAATTCTTGTTGTGGTTTTATTTATGGCATGGGGCATTGCCCTGCTGAAATATAACTTCATTTCTTGGTGTTGCAGGATGCAATTTCTGGATAGCTGGCTCTAAAACTTGTGACAACATGATAGTATAAGTTGTGGAGTTCATTCTTTCCTGGTACAAAGACACCTCACCTGGCCCTGATGAAGAAATGCAGGCCCATAGCCTGATAGAACCACCACTATGCTTCCCAGTTGGTATCACACAAGCAGGGTGGAATGCCTCACCAAATCTTAGTCTTACATAGGTAGCGACAGAAAGGCTGAAAATCTGCCAAATTGTTACAAAAAGTAATTTTTAAAAATGAATTTTCATTCCAGATATTTTAACTAGTATTATATAAATTACATGCAAAATTACAATACAATAGCCTTTCTTACGTACCTGATAATTACTTTCATCTGACCATTGCTCATCTGTTCAATTTTTGGGATCTTTTACCCACGGAAGACGGTTTTGTTTTTTGTTGACCTCAGATATCAATGGCTTCTTTCTTCTTTCTCGCCTTGCATCAGTTTAATCCTTGATATTTTAGTCTCCTTCTAACTGTTCTGGATGATATTTTTTAACTTGAAGATTCATTGAACTCTCCATCCAGTTCAGATGTTTTTCTGCGTGTATGCAATGATGCACGAATGATTGAAGTCTTTTATCTGTGTTATAAGACGTTTTCTGTCACTTCTCTTCATTGATACAAAGCTCTCTTGATTTCGTTTTATAGTGGTTTGGACAGCAATTTTTTAACATTTTATTTTTTTAGTAATTTCTACTTGGCACTGGAGAAGTTGGATTTGGGTTCCCTGTGCTCCTGTAAGTTCATTTAGTTTTAGTCATATTACTTCTTTAGAACAATATTGAATTTAAGCTGAAATATAAGAAATATTAGTTAAATTATGATTTTAGGAAAAATACCATTTTATTACATACCATCTAGCAAAATACTAAATATTTTAAACATATTAACAAAATGCAAATTGTCATCATACATATTGATGAGCAATATAATATATTCTAAAAAGTTTGATTAAATATGTTGAATATATAAATCTATAAGGGTTAATTCATACTTTTGGTCAAAGGTGTATGTACATACATATTTATGTTAATCCTACATCTTAATTTTAGTCGGTTGTCCATGATTCGACTCACAGTGTTACTATGGAGCTGACTATGACTCTCTCGATGAGCGCTCTCTCTCTCTCTCTCTCTCTCTCTCACACACACACACACACACACACACATACACACATATATATATAAACACACACACACACACACTCCTTTGTTATACGCTATATTCTGGTCCTGTCAGATCACAAATGGCAATCTCCTATAAGACAAAACAGCCATTCTAAATCGATGGGGACAGCATTTCCAAACCCTGTTAAATCATCGAAACCCTATAGAGCCAAACCTTTTAGATGCAATTCCTTAGGTACCTCTAGCAGTGGAGATGGACGAACTGCCCACTTTTGAATAAACTCTTGACACCATAAAATCCTTAAAAAATAATGAATCACCTTGTCCAGATGGCTTTCCCTCTGAACTGTACAAAGAAGGTGGCTATTTCTTGCACTCAAAGATACATGAGCTCATGTCGGTCATCTGGAATACCGAATAACCTCCCGCTGAAGTGTTTGTGTACAAAAAGAAAGGTGATAGAACACTCTGTGAAAATAGCAGAGGAATCTCTCTACTGGTAGTAGCCTCTAAAATTCTGAGAAGAATTATGCTTGTCAGATTATGTCGCCATATATCAGAGAGCACCTTGCTAGAAACACAGTGCGGATTTTGTAAGGACAAGAGCACCTGCAACATGATATTCTGTGCAAGACAACTGCAGAAGAAGTGCAATGAGCAAAACACAGACCTCTACATAGCTTTTATTGACCTTCAAAAAGCTTTTGATACAGTCAATAGGGAACTAATATGGATCGATTTAGAAAAGTTTGGCTTCCTTCCAAAATTCCTCTCAATTCTGAAGAAACTATACGATGGCATGACAGCAACAGTACTTGCCTCATGAGAAAGATCCGAACCTTTCAGCGTTGAAGTTGGTTTCAAGCAAGGATGTGTCATACCCCCAGGGTTATTCAACATCTTTATATCTGCTATCACCTTACTCAGTCGGAACACAATTGTTCAGGTGGACAGGGTTGTTATCCAGTACCGACATTATGGCAACCTATTTAATTTAAGAAGACTTCAAGCCCGCACGAAAACTGTGACCAATCATATTCTGGAATATCAATATGCAAAACGACTGTGCGTTGATCGCACTCACACCACTTGCTCTACAAAGATCCCTCAATGCCATAGCCGGTCTTTACGAAGCAATGGGTCTGAAAATGAATGTCAATAAAACATAGATACTATTGGGTCTCTGTAACGAATTCTCTCTCTTGTGGCTTCGTAGGCTGGGTTATGTGATCAGCGAGCTTCCTTAAGATAAAGGAATATATATATATATATATATATATATATATATATATATATACATATACATATACATATACATATACATATATATATATATATATATATATATATATATATATATATATATATATATATATATATATATATATATAGAAGAAGGAGCAAATGCAAGTTCTGCGGGTGATAACAACCACCACAGGGCTTTCGCCATATTCATTTTCTGCCTTTCACAACAATTTTGTAGACAGAAATAAAGGTGCAGGAACCTTGCATTGCAGACTATATAACAATATAGTACAAGAAAGAGAAATTGGACGCGAATGAGCAATGAGACAAGAGTTTTTTTAGAGGTAAGAGAAAGGGACATTAGAAGAAGACTAGAATCATAGAGAGCAGAGGGCGGCACAATGAAGGCAATCCTTTACCGAGAAGACAGAGATAACGCAAGGGAAAAAAAGTTTGAAATTCCTGGCCGGGACTCGAACCCGGGTCTGCTGATTGCCGGTCAGATGCTCTACCACTGAGCTACCAGGCAGAGTGACTTAAATTCGCCCGAGGCGTTACCCCTTTAAATTGTGAGCGGGTAAGAAGATGTGGTATAAAAATTCCTTGGAGGCTCCTAGCTTAGAGAGATACTGGGTTTGATGGGGTAACGCTTTGGGCGAAGTAAAGTCACTCTGCCTGGTAGCTCAGCGGTAGAGCATCTGACCGGCAATCGGCAGACTCGGGTTCGAGTCCCGGCCAGGAATTTCAAACTTTTTTCCCTGGCGTTATCTCTGTCTTCTCGGTAAAGGATTGCCTTCATTGTGCCGCCCTCTGCTCTCTATGATTCTAGTCTTCTTCTAATGTCCCTTTCTCTTACCTCTAAAAAAACTCCTGTTTCTTGTCTCATTGCTTATTCGCGTCAAATTTCTCTTTCTTGTTATATATATATATATATATATATATATATATATATATATATATATATATATGGCTTGATTCTTTACTCCTTGGTGAATAGCTGGAATAAGCCTCGAAATGGCGAACAGTAATTTTGTTCTTGAATAATAATAATAACTCTTTCTGTACTGTCCTTTTCCACAAAAGTACACCTATATAAATAGTCATTTCATCTACTCATAATACTACAAAATTCAACCAATCATGATTGAGATACATTTAATCGTCATACTTATGTTAATTTTGGAATAACAGCCCTTAGCGTTAACAAATTGACCAATCAGCTTTTAGACATAAGCACTGCAATAATTTTCCAATCAGCGCCATGATAGATTTAAAAAGTTAATAAACGACTGAAATCCATTTTCCGAATGACGGATGGTGAATAAATTGTTCTTACTCACGAAGAATCATATGCAATCTATACCTTCGACTTTGTAAAGCAAGTTTCATCGTTTTTTGCATCGTTCTTCACTCAAGAAAGAAGTCACAGAAGAGACCTGAACTGTGAGACGAGACAATTACTGGACTCTGCACAAAGACCCAACTCTTTAGGGCGAGTTGAGTAGGAAAGATTGAAGTCTCCTTAGATACCTACTTGTGCAGGAGCCATATAAGAACCGAGCGGCTAACTCGGGACAGGCCGAAGCTTAGCCCAGGACGGATTAGATCCCGTGTGAGCGGCGGACACAAGTCAGGTGGAGCAAACACTGTTAGGGCTAGGTTATACCGACTCGCCAGATGAAAACTCCGATTAGAATAAACGGATATAAGAGCAAGCTATATCTACCTCTTCTCTGTTCCTTCTCTTTAGCCAATGAAGAAAAGGAAAAGAACCTGTTAATAAGAAGATGGACACCGCTAAACGGGTCCCTTTGTGCGTCCAAATGCGCGCGCAAAAACCCGACAGAACAAACGTATTCAGAATTATCTACGGGAAGCTCGGTGGACTGCTAGTTAGGCTACTAGTCTACACTAATTCCGACATTTCAATTTGCCAAAACGACCGAGATGTGGATAAAATTCTTTTGGAAAAAGCTACTGATGAACTAACAAAAATTGGATTAGAGGCTAAAGTGCCCCCGCAAATAGAGGCCCAGAAGACGGTATTCGGCCGTCAACTTGACCCCTGGATAGGAGACCATAAGGCGGACGAAATAGAAGAGGAAATAGAGAGAGCACAACCATGGGAAAAAGTTAAACAAGTAATAAAATTCATCAATCATGCAAACAATACGGCGTATTCACTCGTCTTCAAAGTAATATTCCGCGAAACGAATATGACCGTGAAGGCGAGGGAATCAGGTATTCTCGCGTTTAATTTAAAAATCACACCTGATTAAATAAAAACAGACGAATTTATCAGCATACAAACTTGCAAAGCACAACACAAGGGACTGTCCGATAAAGATATTAAATGGTGTTCTGAGTGTAGCGAGAAAAACCATACGTGGCAGGAATGTAATTCTCAGATGAAAAAATATATAAAATTGCAATTGGAAGCCATCGCACCCTGGCAATGGCATGCCCAAAGAAGCGCAAGGAAATTGAAATTTTGAAAAGAGAGAGGTCTAGAGCAGAAAAAGCAAAACAGAATCGTACATTCGCTAAAGTCGCTAAAGCCACAGTCGAAAAAATCCAACCGGTAAAAAACGTAATCGAAGTTAAACAAGGGGAGTCTCTGAATATACTAGCTTGTATTCTACACGTACACGTGTTGAATGTAGCAAACCTGGCCTCATATTAACGGGAATTAAATCTAATGTTAAAAAACAACGGTTTAGACGAAATGTGGTTCCCTGAAGACCCTCCATCAGCGGACATACTTAGCATCCAGTATAAACCAACAGATTTAGACAAAACCCAAGAATAGCAAAAGACCCCTAGCCAAGAGTAAACCATAGAGACCAACAGGGCAACGAATAGAGACCCAAGATTAAGAAAGACTACGCAAAAATACAAGAAGAAGGGATGGAGATAGAAATAGCCACAGGCAACAACACTAAAAAGGATGCGAACACAGCAAACCAAACCCAAGAAGGAACGAGCCCAGTTTCCTCTTCAAAACTTGTGAAAGAAAAAGATGAGGAACAACAAAGCTTCAGCCTAAAGATTTACGACTCTGAGGAAAAGCCCTTTCCCGATAACAACGAAGATCTGGCACAAGGCATTAAAAAGGGACACTATAAATTCGAATACGAAGGCCCGTATACAGAACGTGAGGTATTCACAATGATTACAGCAGGCAACTTAGAAATCCCGCAGGAACTACGTTATACGCTAAAGAAAGAAGAATTCAAGAAAAAAAAATGTTGAAGGACAAAATCGCCCTTCGAGCGTGAAGCGTATAAAGCAGAGAGAAGAGGAAGCCAGGATGAAAGAAAACATAAATAATGGTCCACGCAAGAAAATTAAAAATAATAAGCCACAACGTAGCTGGATGGAATGAGAAGAGATTCTCTTTGGGCAACGCATATTTAAAAGAAGACCCGGATATTATTCTACTAAATGAGATCAACATCGACCCAGAAAGTAATAAAATCAATATGTTTAATTACACTGTAATTAAAAAAACCACAAACGACATCAATTATGACGGCGTTGCTATGGCAATCCGAAATGATATAAGCTTCAAAAGACTCAAAGACCTTGACGAAGCATATCTAGTGATTAACATTAGAACAACGTCAGGGAATCTAATAGTGGCAACGGGCTACTAACCCCCAAGGAGAGATTTCTTGCCCCTCCACAACTTTACAGAAATATTTGGCCACAGAGACCAAACAGTCTTCATGGGCGACTTAAATGCCTGAAGTAGAGCCTCCGGCTACACTAGGAACTACAACAGAGCCGGAAGAAACCTTGACCAATTATTGGAAAGGGGGATAGTAGAGCGTCTAGGACCGGAATTTCAAACTTATCTGGGCCAAAATAGTGCTACAAAACCAGATATAGTTTTGGCAACCCCGAATCTTCATTTCAATTGCAACATAGAGAAAGACCGTCTATCAACTAGCGACCACGAAATGGTGGTCATGACTTTATCTACGGATCCCATCCAAGTTAAGTGCCCACCAAGGAAATCATATAGACAGGCCGATTGGACCAGCTACGAAGAAGAGCTCGTCAATTACGGTCAGAGAAACCTAACTGAGGCTTCATTAGAAGAAATAGACCAAGAGATTGACGACATCATAGAGGCGCTTGTCAGGGCAGATAAAAGACATGTTCCCACTACAACGTATAGAATTTTAGCGCACCCAATCAGGTCAGCTAAAATAGAAAATCTCGAAAGGGAATATAAAGACACAAGAGATTCAATCGAACGATATAGCCTTCAGAGAGGCGACCGTGCAAAACTGCGGCGTGTGAAAGACCAACTAATAGAAGAAATAGCACAAGAAAAAACAGAAAGTGGTACCTTTTGTGGAAGCCATAGACGATGAATTAAATTCCTACCAAAACATGGCAAAAAATAACATCGCCAGGGAAAAAGAAAGCCGAGGCTAAAAATCAAACTCCAAAATGAAGATGGAAAGGAAAAGGAACTGCATGAAATTGAAGAGGCGTTCTGAGAGCACTGGAGGAGGGTTTTTGATATCTTCCCCAACGTAAATGAGAATTTTGACGGCGACCACGAAGCAAGAGTGGTAGAAGACTTGGAGCAAAACTGCCAAGAAATAGTCCTCAAGATAGCTGCTTCACCAACACTACTAATAGAGCAAGGAATCGAAACGACCACCCTACAAGAAATACAAAGAACGCTCAAGACTACTAAAGAGAAGGCACCTGTGGCATCGGGGATAACAAAAGAAAACCTAATGCACGCACCAGTCACCTTTTTGTTACAAATAGCAGCAGTATTTAACGCATCTGTAAGCACAGGATACTTCCCAGATACGCTAAAAAGGGGGAAGATTATATTTCTAAAAAAACCTAGTAAGCCACCAAATAACCCAGAAAACTTCAGGCTAATCAAACTACTGGAGATAGTGGCAAAATAATGGAGAGAGCCATAAACGATAGATTGGTCAAGTACCTGGAAGAGAGAACACTGATTCCAAACCATCAGCACGGATTCAGAAAGAACAGAAATACCGAGAAAGCCCTGGCCATTCTGGTCGAATCAATTGCAAAGGCCAAATATGATAAAAACTATACAGACATCATACTCAGGGACGTCCAAAAGGCATTTGATAAAGTTTTGAGAATAGACCTGAAATATAAAATCAAGAGACTAGGGATACCCTCCGCTTTAACCAAATGCCTCTGAGACTATGTAACAGACAGGTCGGCGTTCATTATAATAGCAGGCTTCGATGGCGCAGACTTAGAAATCCTTCACGGTGAAGTGGGCTGTATAAGCTCAACACTTTATAGTATATGTCGTGGAATGCCCAAACTTTTTTGTTCTATTCTAAGAGTGCTAAGAGTGTCTAATATATTTTGATATCTGAATATCTTAACGAACAGAGCCGTTCTGAAACACGTAAGGATATAAAAGAAACAACATTAATTCCTAAAATAAACTTATATTTTAACTTTAACCATTGAATACACACCATCTAAACATTTACTACAGCAATACTCTGAATATTATCATAAACAAGAATTAATTAAATTAGTTTACCCACAAAATATTATTTAATTTCTCTACACACAACAATAATATAAGAATTAGGCTTACGGACTCATCTGGAGTTTAAAGGGCCTCGAAATGTTATTGACTCACGACGCGTGCAGTCTTGCCAGATGTAGCTGGGCGAAATCATACGGTTGTTTTGGCGAGGGTGGCAGCTGGGGGATTCACACTTTCTTTCGGGAAGGGGGGTCTTCAAGGACGAGAACAAATACGGTGCTTTATGCAACACCTAGGCAGTCGTGGTCTCTCTGGCGAGAGTGAGTTGAACTTGGTTCTTAAACCAAGTTAACTTGGAGGGCGGTGTGACCACTGAGTAACGAGCTCGAGGGGAAGCTTTTCTCCTATGTTACTTAATTCCTCATGGACGAGGACTGAACTCGGGGAGGTTCTTCTTCAAGGGCGAGGATCGATGAGATGGGGTTTCTCTGACGAGAATAAGTTACTTAAATTCGGTTTGGTAACCGGGAACTAGCTCGAGGATGAGCTTCTTGTTAGTTCCAGTCTTCCTCAAGGGCGAGTATAACGGAGGGGGGTTTCTCTGACGAGAATAATTTGAACTTGGTTCCTTACCAAGTTAACTTAGGAGTTCGGTGTGGCCACCGAGTAACGGGCTCGAGGGGAAGCCTTTTCCTTCTTCTTTTCTTAATTTCTCAAGGACGAGGAATACCCCTGGTGTTTAAGGTGCACCAGGATATGAGGAGTCTCTCTGGCGAGAGTAAGTTGAACTTAACAAAGTTAACTTATCGTTTGGTTTGATAACCCAAGAGTAGCTCGAGGATGAGCTTCTTCTTAGCCCCTTAAGGTAGGTAGCCCTGCCTCTCTTGCAGGGTACTTCTTGGTCTGGTGAGCCAAGTACACTACCTCTCCAGTCTCGGTAGTTCGGTTTGATCCGAAGACTTCGTCACCTAGAGACTGACGTATACTACCGCGATTTTCCTTAGAGTTCCTCATTTATACCTCATCACCCCACTGGGGGAGTGGTAAGGGAGGGGAGGGGCTTGAGGACGGCCCCAGGAGAGTTCTTTTTCCAAATGGTTTTTCCCACGAAGTCAAACATCGGCTCCTCGTTAGCCTTCGAGATTGGGAGAAACACGTCTCCAATTTCTCATTTGACGTGAAACTGGATCTCACTCTCCTGGGGGAGATCTTACATTTTGACCTTTAGGTCTTTCATGGCACCGAGTTGAGCGACGCTGTGGTCACGCTCTTGGCCCACCGATGCCTGGGGCGGATGCCTTTGCGGTAACCGCCTTGTGAATGCACCAAGAGTGAACGGGGGGAGGGGGAGGGAAAGTGACGATTCCCTTACAGTATATATACGATGGATTTGCTAAGGCTTGTCCACTATACAACAACATACATCCAGAAAAGTTTTCCATTATCTCAGTAGGGAGGCGCTTAACCTCAAGAGTAGTGATTGAAAAGAAAAGCTACCGCTACGTAAACGAAGGAAAGGTACTCGGGCTAAAAATCACCCGAAATGTCTATAGTAAACACAATGCGGAAAGAATTAATCAGGCAAAAGCACATCTAACAAAACTATTCCAACTTAGAAACCTAAAGAGAAAAAACCTAAAGCCACGTTGCTCTACCCAGCTATCTCAATGAACCTTCTCTCGAAAACAAGAGCAATGAAACTTAAAAGAGTGCAAAATCCAGCGGTATATATAATCACTAATACAAGCAGGAGAGAACGTAAAAAATACGAGATCTTCACAACGAAATAGAACTACCAACCACAAACGCGTCCTTACACAGAAGAGCTTTGAAGGTGTGGGACAAACTGGATCGTATAATGCCTGAAGACGAAAAAAGAGCGATCGAAATCTCGCATAACTACAGAATAAATAATCGCGGTAACTTTAGAAGCGGTAGACCCGATTCGAGGGAAGAACCGCCCTCAAGATTTACTGCAGGGTGAGATTGCAGTCAATACAGAAATCATATTAAGGAAATCCGCAACAAAAAAACAAACAAAATATGTGAAATATTGAAGAACTACAGAGGCACGAGAGCCCCATTAAAGAATGCAAAAGACTAATAAAGAAAAATAAAAAATAAGAACCAAAGAGATGGCTGGTCACCCAGCAATTAACTCTAACTCTTACTCATTCCTCTTCACCACTTTATCCTAAACAACCATATCCACTATACTCTGACTATATACTTTTAATTCTACCTTTTTCAAGACGTAAGACGTTTCTGAATGACTGCTAAATTTTCGTGTTGTGATTATTTCACTAGTACATTGTATTTGTATAAGGAGGTAAAGTCAAGCGAAAAATGCTAAACGTTCTCTGAAAATTTTGTGTGAACCGCTTAAATCTTTCTTTCTAATGCTTACTTGGTCCGACCTCCCCAATACTAATGCAACGACAGAATCCAGAACCACGTCTAACTTTGCTCATCAATGGTGATGGCATCAAACAGGTCACAAGTTTCAAATATCTGGGCAGCATCTTATCGGATAAGTATAATATAGATGAAGATGTCTGCAACAGAATAAACCAAGCCTCCGTAACCTTTGAAAAACTGCTCATAAGAATCTTCCAAAACAATAACCTCAGCCTAAAAAAGAAGATAGCCTGCTTACAGAAGGCATCTCATATAAGAGATCTGCAGAAGATTCTCAAGCTAACATGGGGGGACAAAATTCCCCATGTAGAAATCCCTTGACGCGCCAGCACAACCTCAATTGAGACCATGCTTGCACAAAAACAACTGGGACACCGTAAACAAGGTAGGCCAATGAAATGCTATAAATATCAAGTAAAAGCAACCCTAAAAAAGTGTAATATTAAACCCCTCACTTTGGAAGTTAAAGCCAGTGACCGACCAGCATGGAGATCGACATGTATGAAGGGACTGTCGCACCTTGAACAGTGTGTGATGATATTCTCAGTTTTAGTAGAAGATGGGATAGTGGAAGATATAGTAGATGAAAATTAAAGATGGGGAGGGGGTATTTTGGTCTAGTAGGGAGGGCATCGCTTAATTTTTATTTTATTTTCATTTTGCCTTTATGAGTTTTGTTAGTTTATGCTTTTTATCTTCTGTTTATGTTCCTTCGTGCGTTTTTTTAGTGTTCTTCTTATTGTTTCTTTCTTATGATTTGTTGTTCTAATTTTTTATGGAAAATATTTAGCATTCAAGTTTTTCATAGCTTTATTTGCCGACAATTTCCCTTGCATTACTTGTTTAGTGATAGTCGTATTGTTTGCTGTTCTCATTTTTTTTGGTGTTTTACTGCAGCGTTTTTAATGTGTTGCATTGTGTTATTTCTATGTATATAGTGGTGTGATTACTTCTTGAGTACATATTTTTGTGCTCGGGAATCGACTTCGGCGTGAGACTTTCGCCCGTAGCCTTGCAGGTATATTAAGCCTGTTGCCTGTTCCCTGTAGCTCTGGAATCTGGAATGACACCATTCGTTAGAGTGGACCAGATCTTTTTACCCAGTTTCTGGCTCTAAACGTTTCCTCCTGTGCAAATCACTTTACCTAAGATGATCACGCCTTCTTACTTTATTGATTAGCAGAGAGGCAGTGTTCTGGACACGTTGGAGCCTTTTCATCGAGGTTTTATTTACCGCTTGGGAGACCACTGCGGGGTAGATCAGCATAGCCCGAACATACATCAGAAAGATTGGAGATTTATCTCCTAGCCAGGTTCCGCCTTTCCATGGGGTGTCTGGAGTATCCATGGTCGGTGATTTTAAGGCCCAGGACAGTGCCTTCGGTGGAGTAGCCGTATCTCCTCCCATCTATGATGATGGGCCATGTCAACTCGCGGCTTAACGGTACGATTTTGAATTTGTCCCTGTTGGTCCTGATTTTCCATCGTCTCTCGTATCGGCTGATGTTATTGTGAGAATTGGGATATGGTCGCTCGGTACCACTGGTCCGGGCTCATTGACGATGTTGAAGGGGAAGTTCTTGGATGTCAACAGGATGTTTGGCTTTGTTGCCGAACGTTGCGTTAAGAAGGTCGGGAAATCTGGCCCGGCCCTCTGGAATCTGTCTCTTTCGAGTAACAGCTCCAGGTTTCTTCCCCTTTGGTCGGTGCTTCCGCAGCCTGATGCACGGCATCTGGCATTAAGATCACCACCAAGCAATGTAATTTTCCCGCGCCCAAAGAGGTTGTAAAAGTTAGGGATCGGCAGGTAATCTCGTCGTGGAGGTTGATAGGCAGCTGCCGCGGTCAGGTTTCCAACCAGGGTAAGCATTGCTACCGCCACAAATGATTCATCTAAGCTTGAAAGTGTTTTGTATGTTATGTTGTTTCAAATCGCGATGGCAGCGCCATCATATCATTCCTGTGTGTGGTTTTTGTTTATGATTGTGTAGTTGGGTATCTTGATGCTGTTTGTGTTTGAATTAACGCCGTGTTCGGTGATCAGGATTAGGTCGGGATCCACTTTACGAAATATGTTCCCGTAAGGAATGTGTTTCCCTTCCCATCCATCAATGTTAATTGTGAGAATTCTTAATGTATTGTTATTGTTTTCCATGTTTGTGTTATCTGTTTCTTGTGTGTTTGTATGTATGTATTTCCCGTTCCGAATTTTCTTGAATTCTGCCTCGCTTACGGCGAGGCAGGAGTCCCTATAAAGTTTTATTCTGGCTTCCATGAGCGCTGTATCTACTAGCGCTTTTGTCTGGCGAGTCGTAAGACCATTTTAATAGGCCCATTCTTACTCCTTCAATGATCTCCCTAACCTTGGGGTCTTCTGGAAAGGAGGTTTCAGAATTTATGAAGAATTTGATGTTGATTTCATCACCATCGTATTCCTTAATTTTCTTGAAGTTCTTGCTTCTTGTTTTCACGTGCTGGGAGATCTCCTGCTCATCCTCGGATGACGAGGTCGAGCTTAGGAGGTTACCTTCAGCCTGCTTGATTTTTTGGGCTGCTCTTTTCGCACTCTCGTCCCATTTCTTTCTCGATTCTATTTATGGGTCCTTGTTTGGGGACCTATATGGGGCTGGTTTCTTTTCTCCTCATTTATCTCTTCTTTAGTGTGCTGGCCGACCCATGGGTCCAGCCTTCTGCACACCACCCTCCTGTGCGCTTGAATTTGAGGAAGCGTGGTCGGTTGGAGGTTGATATCTCTTAAGTGCATTATTCCTTTCTCCTTTGTTAAAGACTCAATGTCTTTTTCGTGCTCGCACACTGCCATATATCCAGCAGGTGTTTCAATCAGCCTTAAGCCTACCACACAGAGCTTGCCGAACAGAGTCTTGTAGACTGTGCCCTTGTCCGGTTTGTCTTGACCGCTAATACACCTTAGCCGGACCCTCGGGGCATCTTAGGGCGCCATTTTGTTGGTGAGCACCCCTTGAAGAGGGGGCACACTTTTTCTTTTTGGCCTTTTCTTTTTATTCGAGACTCACTAGTAATTATGAGTATTTGTTATTTTACTTGCTTGAAAAGAAAAAAAAAATTGTTACCTTTTGGGAGAAGAGGGCCTCCTTTTCGATAAACCACCGCCTGGATGAAAAGGGGATTTGCCTTTGGGTGAATGATGACAATGGATGAGATGAATCCGGGTAGGATCCTCTCAGGGGTGTGATTGTATGGCGGACTTATTGACAACGCCGCCCCCCTAAGGGTGTTTTAATCGCGCCTGCATCCCAACATACCATAGAGACGGTTGTATGTCCCTCTATGGTCCTGAAAGGACCATAGAGGGACTGCCACCAGCGGAGGTGGCAGTCCGCCCCTTGTCCAGAATTGTTTCTGATATTGTTATCAGCTGTGGGCTACTCCTCAAACCAGCTTCCTCCAATGCTCCCAATTATGGCCAAGCTATTGCCCGGCATAGTTGGGGCGAAAACATGAATGGCAAGCCCCTTGCACATCTGACGGCAGTTCACGTAGGGTGGCGGGGCTGGGGACTTAAGCAGTCATCTGCTTAAGTGGGGCCGCTAAAAGAAAAAGATGAAATTAGTAAAATGCTGAATGGTGATAAAAAATGAGTAATATCTCTCTTCTTAAGTACTCTCTTTCGATTTTTTCGGAGGCGTTTTGGGGAAATTTCACAAAACTTTCCCTCCTTTACCGGTTGTGAAGTAGTTGTTGGATGCTTATAACCAAGAATTCTACGCCGTCACCTTGAACAATCCATCCACAACGAGAGAGAGGCGAGAAGACAACGGCGCCACAATCCACCAGTCCAGCAGCCAAATAACCCCGGAATAGAGTGTAATTTCTGTGGCAGAGTTTGTGCATCGCGCATCGAGCTTTGTAGTCATCTTCGCTGGCACAACCGACAGCCACCATAAATTCATACCCATAAATTCATCTTCATTTTCATCGAGTGAAGCTTGAGTCGTCTTAGTATTCGAAGGACAGCCATAAATAAAAATTCTGGTCTGTGTCTCTGAGTTCAAATTATCTCTCTTTTCTCTGTCACAGAGGCTACCAGTCGAGAGTAACCTAGTAGCCGTCATAGAACTAAAATATATAGTTATTAAAGGCGTATGTAGCCATGGTGGGTCTTATTTTTCTTGGGCACCATGCGACAGTTTCCATGGCTACGGAAATTCGGTTCATTTATTTAACGCTATGCGTAGGCTAGGCACTGAATATTTGACCTTCCTACCACTGATGATTATCTATGTTTGTTTTTCATGAATAAATTTTCTATAAATAAATGTATATAATTGTGTAAAAACAAGTTCCTAATGCCGAGGTCAATAAATGACAAATGACTAACTATAATCCTTCATTCACTAAATTATGATTGGCTAATAAGAAAAAGATTTCTCTATCTCATCAAAACATTTTAACTATAATTTATTAAAAATAATTCATATACCTACACATAAAATACAACTTTACAAGTAATAAGAATCGAATTGTATGAGTCAATCAATCTAATTATGTTTACGAATTCCAGACATTTCTCACAAATAAATTTTCCGAAAAACTCTTCGAAATCGAAAATGTGGACATCACATAAATGGCTCAAAATATTTTTTAGCAAAATAATTTCTGTCAAAGATATTTAATCTAGTATAAAATTCCATTATACATTTTTAATTAAATACTTGTAAAGGTTGCTTCCCTTTAACTTTAACCCTGTGTTTGTTTAGACTAATGTATCAGGTATTTTACATAGTTTATCTCTGCAAAGAAAATGTTTCAAAAATATATTTCGATGGTCTTTCGAATTCGGGCTAAGTTTTTCAGTTGGAAGGAAAGTCCACCCGAACTAAAGAAGAACTCCGGACTACATACGACAGGTGTTATCTCTCATGCCCAAATGCATGAACGAACTGATGAATTTCCTTCTATAATTAACATTAATAAACTATTGAATATTTGACAGTGTGATTGTAAAAAAATCACTCTCTATTCAACGAAATATCTGATAATGAGATAACACCGTATACTCATTACTCACCAATGAAGTAAAGATAAAAAGGTTCTAGGAAAGAAGAGTTCAAGCGGAAGAACAAGAGTAATGAAATCAGGTCAAACGAGATGCAAATGCAAAATTTTTCAATCTTAAAATTTTGAATCCATGAGATGTATTTAAAAATTTCCATTAACTAATTCATTCGTTCCACCAGTATAGAAACGCAAGTGTACTAAGTTCAATGCCACTCAGGTGTATATGAGGAGAGAGTAATTTAGATGAATATATGGTGGTCCATTTCGTTTGTCAGGTGTGCTGTGAGGACACCTGACAAACGAAAGTAGCCTGATAAGAAAACTGGAAACAGCCGCACCCCAGTCGAAACGATGCCTAATCAGTGGAGAGGGGCCGGTGTTCCGGCATCCCTCAGGAATGAGAGCGGATCTACTCATATTCACAATTAACGCTGCCTTTTGCAACATGATTGACCATGCTACATCTAACAGCCTCCATGAGCTGGTTAACACCGTCACTGCTTTCATGGCATATTAATCTTTTTTTTAAACTTAATATTTAACAAACAACTAAAGAACTAAACAAACACTTAAGGAATTATTCTAAGTTACATGGTAGATGAATGACCATAGAATTCAAAGAAGAATATCTACTTGCGAAGTTATAAGAACTTTACTGTTTCAGATACAAAAATATATGCGATGCTCCTTCTCTGTCAAATGATTTTCAATCGGTGCTATCCCAGGGAAAATGATGCTAGCCAAAACTGGTAGTCTTTTGTAATAACCCTTTTCGGGATAAAAACAAAACAAAATAACAGTAAAAGTTTTTAGGTACCTCAGATCTAACCGCTTACTGTAATCATCCAAGGTCTAAAGAACAAAGGGAAAATTACTCATTTTTTCGGGTCTAATCAGAGTTAAGAGTTTGATAAGAACTTTTTTTTTCATTAACATATATTAATTGACTTCTTTTGTTTATTTACTTTATATTCCTGAAATTATGTTGTATGATATCAAATACATACATTACTCAATTTCACATGGAGTCATACTATGGAAGCATTATTATTTTTAAATAGCCACGACATTCTTTTTATGTAACGTGTTTATAGACGGTGTTAATATCAGTAATAGTTACGATTAGGACCATTATCGCTTTCACAGAAGAAAATTATATATTCTTAGGCATTTTAAGGTGCTCTAAAAGAATCTGACGTTAATTTCCGTCGTAAATCAAGCGTTATCGAGATATACCTAAAGTAGCCCACCCTTAAATAACCTAACCAATTATACTTCAAAGTAAGAAAGAAACTGTAATGAAAGTGTCTAAACTTAGCGAAACACACTTGATTATTATTATCAGAGAAAGAGAGAGAGACACGTAGGATGGGAATGCTACGCATCAATTAAAGCAGATTAGCTAATTTAGTTACAGCAGTCAGGAAAAATTCGAGTCAAAAATATGCTAATGAGATCGGTTTCTTTTGAAGACACTTAACTTCCGTTCGAATAAGAAGTCCCTATAGTGAGTCTAATTGTAACAATGGGAGGTTCTGCGAAATGTCATGAATTATCTAAAATTCACTTCCGGCGGCTCTGTATAAATAGTAAAGCATCGGCCTGGGCAAAATAACCAAGAGGACACGACGCTGAAGCTTCTTTCTCTTGGCCTCCCATACCCAAAGAGCCCGAAGACAAGAAAAAAATTATCGATTTAAGCTTCCTAGAAATGGGAGAAACTTCTATACTGCCATATTCGAGCCCAGTTTCCCCCCTGCAAAATACTACTTTGATCCCTACTTTCGAGGCTGGCAGTGGTTACTGGAAGACAGGTTGTATCCTCCGACATAACTTCGAACAGGACGAGTACTAATCTACCCTAAGTGCAAATACAACCCGTGTTGTTGGAAAGTAATCTAGCTCGACGCTCATACCCCTGCTCCTCTCGAGCAGCTAAATCTTTAGGTGTTAGATCCATCCAGAATTGGAGTCTCCTTTGTCGGTCGTGTGCAGCTGCTTGTGTATACTCATGGCTCTCAATTTGAGCCCATATTCTAAACCTATTCGCCCAGTTATTCCTTTGCATTTATCTTTCAAAACCATTATTTAATTTTTGTTTGTACAATAGTAAAGATTATTTTGTTTCGCCCAGTTTGATAGCCAGAACCTTCTAGCCATTATTCAAAAGGACACACTTGAGGCTACGCTTGGAGCTATCCAAAAACAGTCTCCACTCAGCAGGGCTATAGGTGCCAAGTCCCAACTCGGTAAACAGACCAGGAACATCGTGGCAGTATACAAATTGTTTGTCCTCAGAGAAATACTTAACAAATGTACTCTCCCTTGTTCATTAATATGATACCCGTACCGACCTGTCAAGTATATGCCTTTCACTCAACCTGGAGGCTAAAAGTTCTGCATCTTTCTTGGAGAGCGCCAAATCACGCATCAAATCCTCTTGATTGAAACAGTGAGAAGCTAATGACTGTTCAGCATCTGATGATGAATCTGCAGACTCTGAATCCATTCCGTGGACGTCCATATCAGGTACATAATTTTCATCCTCGGAGGAAGCATATCCACTGAAAATCGTAACTGGTAAAGACTCAGAATGAGGTACTGGCCGGATCGCCGAGGGAATGTTGGGGTAGTCGATCTTGTGCCGACTTTTCTTGCCAATCCCTTTAGTATTCACCAGACAGAAATAACAGTCCGATACATGACCCTTTGGCTCTCACTACACTATGGGGATTCCAAAAGGAAGACCATTTCTCTTTTCTTTCGTTCACTCACGAAGATGTTCCACACAACTATGGCAAACAGCATGTGGGGCCCACTTCTTATCTTGATTGCCAAAAAGAACATCAAAATATGCCTTATAAGTGCGGATCACAAAGTTTGATATATTGTGCCTTTGACGAACTAGCATGTAACAGCCACATATGTAGCAGAAGGTGTCTGGATCATTAACGCAATTTCCTCTTGACGAAACCATCACTCTAACATGATACCTTGAAAAAAGAAACAATAATGTCAATATTTTGCACAATAACACTTATTACTATCTTACTAATATGTACTGTGAGGTATTTGCTTTCTACAAGCACCCTCCCTGTCCGTCCGGAGGGCAGTTTTCAGGGAAACGAGAAAATAGAAATTACAGAATAACTATAGCATGTAGGTAAAAAGAATTAGAATTGGCAGATAAATCTATGTCACCAGAAAATGTGATTAAAATTGTTCCCCTGTGTTATAATTAGCTGATTCCCTAAATACTGTTATGATCACGGTCTAGCCAAATGTAAACATGCAATTATCTTAAGCGAAATCAAGCTATATCAAGTATGGTTAGTAGCCATATGAAGGGCAAGTTTGAGCTGGGCCCAATTTGCGGCGGCTACCACATGGTGTAATGAACTGCGGTTCGACATCCACTTTAAACTGCAGAGGTCCCTACTGAGAAAGAAAGTCCCCAAACAGTGCAAATCAATAGTAAATCGTGAGCCACAACTTGATATTATGCAGATGAATTGATCGAATAAACCAAGAGATTTAACTTAAATAAAATATACAATTAAATGAGTGAAACTAAAAAATTATCCTTTTCTTCTTACTCTAAACAAAAGAATTTCCATAGATCAAATGGATTGATGCAATTTAAAGAAAGAAATACAAACAACATAGGATCCCCTTAACTACCTCGTTTTCTCTTCTTTTATGTGATCTAGAGACCCCAAACTAATGAAAAGTAGATAAATGTTTGACATCTATGAGTCAATGCGACTCAAAGTGCCATTGAAGAAGACTTTTAGCAATCTCCTTTAGATTTGATCGCATATTTAATAGCATGATAACAGATTTTGCCAGATAGTTTCTATCATACCATAGAAAAATAAACAAGACCAAAGTCATAGAATCATGCCTTTGGACCTACGACTAATTGTTATAATTCTGCATAAGTAATAAAAAATAAGAAAATTTCTTTCTTCATATTTTAAATTTACCTCTGGTTTCTATAATTTTCAATTATATTTATCGGATATCGTAACATGTGATACAGTATCTGATTCCTTTCATCCTATTTTTAATGTTAAAATGAATGTGAGTTAACGGGTCAATTAGGATATAGTATGGGTATTCGTACGTTATATGCCCATTTTATGTAAGGTGCGAAAAGGGCAGTTCTTTTCGTAGGCTGGGTTAAGTGATCAAACGAGCTTCCTTAGGATAGAGGAAAATATTCAACTGGATTCTTTATTTCGCCGTAAATAACAAGAACACATCTCGAAAGGCGAACGGTAAGGGTAACTTCTTCTTGCTTCTTGAATAATGACTGCTAATACTCTCTATTTTTTTCCAACGACGACGTTCAACGATCATAAAAGATAGGAAAATGTGGGGATAGAATTTAGAAAAAGGTAGAATATGGGTTGTTTTAGTGAGAGAGAATGTGTACCACGTTGTCTGGCAACCTCATTAGGTGTTCATTTATCTTCAGTCTTTACACTGCCGTTAAGTTAAGCATTCAAACCTTTGCCGTTGGTGTAAGTCCTTCTAGATGCTATAAGACTTATTTAATTGTCAATATTTAAAAATTTGTCCACTTCGGATCTTTTGTTTACCTTATTTTTCAAATTTGTCCTATTTGGATCTTTTGTTTTATTTTATTTTATTTGTTTTTATATTTCATTATACAGTTGAATATGTCTTCGAATCTTTCATTGTTTAAAATTCTGGTTCATAAATATAGTTTATTCTGTAGGTAAATTTATCTATAAATTGGGGGAATATCTTGTAGGGTTAGCGGCTGACTGCTTTTGAAGTCGCGCTTAAATCGTAGCTCCGGGTAGTTCCACAATTGATAGTCTGATCGGGATAAGTACTTCGTCAGACATGATCTGGTAATTTATTTGCCATATATCGTGTGCTCTTCTGTTCAGGGTAATATTGATGGGTTCCATGTCTGTCACTTCGTGTAGGACTTGGGAGGAGATCCGGTCCCATCTGGTGGCGTTGGCAATGAAACGTGTGGCTGTATTCTGGACAACTTGGGCTTTCCTAATGATGGTTTTGC
Organism: Ceratothoa steindachneri; assembly: GCA_963969495.1. Lineage (NCBI taxonomy): Eukaryota > Metazoa > Arthropoda > Malacostraca > Isopoda > Cymothoidae > Ceratothoa > Ceratothoa steindachneri. The sequence goes on from OZ018317.1 coordinate 118,225,539, forward strand.
TCAGGATATGGAGGGAGATGACGAGATACAGTAGATGAGGCCTTACTAATAGCATATATAGTTTTTATTGTTGTTCGGAGAGAGTCAATTGAAACGGTACAGTGTCCGTAGCGTCATCGTTGAAGTGGCGATCTTATCCTTGTAGTGGGCATTGTACCCCTTCGAGCTCAAATTCATGCCAAGTATCCGGGTCTCTCTCGAGTATTCATAGACTTCGCCCCGCACCAGCACGTCCGATGTCTTTCGACGTCCTATAGGTATCATTTTAAACTTCTGAACATTCGTTCTTATTTTATTCCTTCTTTCGAACTTGTTGATATTTTCGATCTCCCTACTTGTCCTGTTTGCAATGTGGACAGGGTTTTTATATGCGCTGGTGATGACCTGTGTGATGTCATCCGCCAGCTGTACGTACTGGGCAAGGTCTCGATCTGGGTAAGGTAGGTCGGCCGTATATACTGTATACAATGTAGGGCTGAGGCAACCCCTTTGTGGCACTCCTGCCTCGAGGTTAAACGGTTCCCTTTCGATATCATTTACTCTAACGACCGCCTCTCGATCTTCCAAGTAGTCGCAGAGTATTCGCGTTACGTTGTCATCCATACGTAGATCGATGATTTTCTTATTTAGCCCTGGTAGCCACACTTTGTCAAAGGACGAGGCCACGTCTCGCAGTACAACATCGACACTGCCGTTGCCGGCCTTGCCGAGAGCTATCCTTTCAGTGATTAAAGCCAGAGCCGTTTCGGTACCCAGTTTCTTTCGGAAGCCATGCTGTTAGTGATTATATAAGTTGTTCGATTCTAGAAAGTCTTTCAGTCGGTTGTTACGAAGCTTCTCTAGTAGCTTGCCCATGATTTCCAGCTGAGAAATCGGTCTGTAGCTTCCAATCTCTGTCATGGGCTTGCCGGGCGTAGGTATGAATATCATACAGGCTCTCTTGAACTGGTCCGGAAAATATCCGACATTGAGGCAGGCGTTAAACACCTCGAGTAGAGCTTCATTAACGTTGTTAGGGGCGTTTATTGAATGCATCTTAGTGATGCCAGTAATCCCTGGCGCCTTTTGCTTGAAGCTCTTTAGGGCTTCCCCATACTCTTCATGGGAGAAGATTCGACCTTGCTATGCTGCGAGATGTGTCCCGTCCACAAAGTGACACGGCATTATCGGTCTCCAGTTCACGGAGTCTTGAAAGAACTTGCTCCTCGTACCTCTCATCAAAATTTCGTTCTCCTCATCCCCGACACGAAAACGATTCTGCCAATACGTTCTGAACTCACGTTCGATGTCGTGCTCATTTTTATAGGACTCTTCGAAGGGGAGTGCCTCGCAATTTTTTCAGTTGACTCTAGAATTTTCAAGAGTCTCCTTCTGCGTCAATTTTAGCTATTATCCCATCCAATTGGTCTCTCGATTTCTCCATTATGCGATGTTTTATCTCATTCCTTAGATCTCGTATCTCTTGGTACCGATGCGCCGTGATCCCATACATGTTTGTGAATTAGATGGTTGCCTCTATTTGATCCATTTTTTCTTGAATGTTAGGGTCCCACCTTGGAGCCGGTATTATTTTATGCTCCATCCATGGGACAGCTAAGCGGTCAGCCTCTAAGATCTTTGACGTAAGGTGGTTGATTTGTTCGTCGATTTCTTCGAGAATAGCACTTTCCAGTTGTCCGATCTGCATATATTGTAAATGTTCACAGTAAAACTCCCAGTTGTCTCTTGCTAGACATCTACGCTTAGGAACCCATACTTTGATCGTGGAGGTGGAGACATGGGTGATCATACTGACGTGGTTTGATGGAATGAAGGGGCCAGGAAGAGTCATTTGATTGAGACAGAAGGTCTTATTCGTTAGAACTATATCCGGTGTAGTCGCTGAACTTGCCGTAAGGAAAGTGGCGAAGTTGGGACCAACTCTCTGTACTATGCCTCTGCCAATTAATAGGCTCAGCGATTGAACGGCTCCGTTGAATGCTGTAGTATATCCGGCTTCCCTACAGCGGGTGTTTAAATCTCTAATCAGGGTTGTTGACGATTCTCTCCTGAAGAGTCGCAAGAAGTTAGGGATCGGAAGATACGGATGCCTGGGAGGTTGATACCCGACCGCAACTACTAGGTCATCAAATTTCATGCGGATCTTAATTGCCAGATAAGATTCCTCCAAGTCCCGTATCTCCTTGAAGTTGATTCCCTTTCTAATGGCAATGGCTGCTCCATCGTACCTCTCCTTCAAGTGGTTAGCCATCAGTACCTCGTAGTCGTATATTTTTATGTACTCATTATCATCCTTTAGACCATGTTCGGAGATGAGTACGATCTTATAATCTCGTTGTACATCTTACTTTGGCGGTTCAACCATTTACGTTGAGCGAAAAGATTTTTAAACCTTTGATGAGTTTGGTACAGGTAGCCATTATTAATTATTATTGAGTTGTTTGACCTTAGTTTCTCTTTCCCTCTCGGGTGACCTTATTCTTCCCGATCGTTTCTTTCTAAACTGATCCTGGTTAAAGTTGAAGCAGGATTCAGGTTTGAGAGCTTATAACAGGTCTAGTTCTTAGATGTCTGCATCGAAATCACATTTAAATATTATTTTTATGATCCCATCAATCAAATCCGTAACCTTGGACTTCTTTGATATAGGAGCGGATGTAGAGCCGTAAACTTTCATTCATAGGTCTTGTGTATTTTTAAAGGGTATGGAGGTCACGCCAGCTGCCATTGCCACTGTATCAAATTCGACTTCCTTTTGCGTAATCGTCACACTTGGTAGGTCGCTCGTTTCCATCTGAGCCTCCTTGTCCTCATCCTGGTCCTTTTTGCGTAGGCGTGGGCTTCGAGAAGCCGAGAGAGACCTCGGTACTGTTTGTTTCATAATCTTTAGTTGGGCGTGGAAGAGATCACCTGACGGGGGTTGTCAGAGAACCACATTGGTTTAAGACCATGGTGAATCAACATTTTATTAGGATCAGTTGCGTAGTTTCCTAGTTTCGTAATTTTTGTGAAATGAGAATGTTTAATGCACATTATGAGATCCGGCCTCATGTTTGGGTCGAGTTGCAGCATAGCTTTTTCCTGTTCTGTGCATGCATGGCTAGTAGTGGCTCTTCTATTCCTTTCTTCAATCATCGCCTATTTTATTGGGCGGCATGCCATCCATAAGGTGCGGTGGGAGTTGCCGCAGTTCAGGCACTTCTTGTTCGGGTTTTTGCAATCCGCCCAGGTGTGGCCGGATTCTGCGCACCCAGAATATTTCTTCCCTTCGAATTTGCAGTCCTTGGTCGCATGCCTCTCCATTGCGTAGCACGAGAAACATATTTGCAGTAGAACAAATAATTCTCTCTCGATGCAGCTAGCGGAGACTTTCGAGCAGAACATAATCAACCCGTTTTCAGCTGCCTTTGCAGTCATCTCAGTTGTTTTAAATACTAATTTAAACACATGTGTGTGCTCAACGCCATCACGGTTCTTGAATTTTATAGCCTGGTTGGTCTTTGCTAAATTTTGTTTTTATTCAATCTCTTTTTTTATTTTTTCAACAAAGTGATCTCCAACATAAGGGTCAATACGCCGACATATGATCGAACTCTTTGCTGAGACATGTGGACGAGCCTTAGGCGTAAGACCGATTTATTCTATACCTTCTCCCGACTTTTCACTAGCAGTTTGTTAAGGTCTTGGTTCGTGCCGCAAAAGGCCATATATCCATAGGCCTGATCTTTGAGTCGGCGGAGTGCGATTCCCAGCTTGGAAAAGATGACCTCAAATACTTTCTCAAGCGTGGGCTTCTGGCATCGCTCTTTGACCCGGAGGGGGACACATTTCTCGCCCCTGGTGTCGTCCATGGCAGCCCCAACTGCGGGTTCCTTCTTGAAGCCTAGCAGGCCCTTATCGCGAGAGCGTGTTCCTAAATAGTCTCTGGTTCACCTTTTCTGCCCTACCTAATTAATATGTCTATTAGGGTCCTCCTACCTGCCCTGACCATTCTGCCCCAGAGTGGGGCCTCCTTTTTCGCGCCCCCTATATCCTTCCGTGGTTCGGACACGTCAGAGACAGGCGGCTTCTAAATACCTTAAATGGCAGAAAAGTTATCAGTACCAGATATGTGCTGCTGAGTAGAAATAAACAAATTCACGGTGAAATTTCTGAAGAATCCAAATTTCCTCGCTGATGCTTGCTCGCTTCCGCGCACGAGCGGAGATGGCCGTATGCAGAGGCAGTCGTTGAAGACTGGATCCGAAGCGGCGTTCTTCAAATTCTAGGTATCCTCTTCATCTACTAATCACAGTTTAGAATTCCGAAAGTGGATGTAGCTAATCAGGATTGAGCAGATTTTTAATGACAATATTATGTTTAATTTATTCATTCAGCTTTAAAACAAATTTTATCTTTAACACATAAGCGCTGCCAAAATTGGCCAATCAGCATCAAATAGATTTTTAGAAACAAATTACGTTTAAACACAAAAAAAACATAAGAGGCGCTGAAATTGGAATGGGAAGAGTACCGAACTCTCCTTAATGAATACGTCCCTCAACCCCTTGAAGAAGCCAGACTGGTGGAAGAAATCGACCAAGAACTGGCAACAATAATAGAGAAAATGGTGGAAGCGGACCGCGCAACAGTGCCCTAATCTACCTACAAGAATTTACCAGCACCAGTATGGACTCAAGAACTACGTGACCTATCAGGCGAGTACAAAAGACTGTATGAAGAAATCAGACTACTAGATACCGACAGACAAAGGAGCAGACGACTAAGAACAATAAGGACGGAAATGATAGCACTCATAAGGGAGCTACAGACGACCTTATGGAATGACATTATAAACAAACTCAACGAGGAGATAGACCCTAGAACCTTCTGGAATACGATATCGAGATTAAAGGGAAAACCTCCGGATAAAGCCATCTACCTCAGAAGAGATGACGACGGGACAAAACTAGATGACGAAGAAAAAAACGGAAGAAGAGTTCAGAAACTTCTCGAAGAACGTCATTAACATCTCACAAGAAGAAAACAAACAATTTGACCTTGACACCGAAGACCATATCCACGACCAATTAGGACAAGTGCTTGACAGAAACTACTTCAACAGCGCATCTGCCAACAGAGAGATGACGGGTTAAGATAGAAATATCACCACAGAAGAACTAACAGCGACCCTGTCTACCTTCAGGCAGAGAGCACCAGGCAAGATGCAGTTGACAAAACATACCTTATCCAACGCACCCCACAATATCATTGAAGGGCTTGTCAACATAATGAATGCATGTCTAAACGCTGTCTATTTTCAGGACGAATTGAAAATCGCCAAAAGGATCTTCATTCCAAAATCCGGGAAGCCACCCGACTTCCCAGCGAATTTCAGATCAATCTTTCTCCTCGAAGTGTCAGATAATTTATTCGAAAAGATACTTGCAAACAGAGTCCACGAATTCATGGAGAAGAACAACCTCCACAACCAACATCAGCATGTATTCAGAACAGTAAAAGGGATTTATTCCGGGCTAGCAATCATCACAGAGAAGCTGGCGAAGATTACTAGACAAAAAAGGTATGCAGACCAATTGGTCAGAGACGTCAAGAAGGCATTCGACAAAGTATGGAGGGTTGCAATTGAACTCGCAGAGCGAAGCTGGAATCAAACCAGCACCGCGACGCTGGAATCGATCCAGCATATGGACGCTGGCATTCAACTCGCATCTGGACGCTGGAATTGAAATCGAACCTGGTGCTTGAATTGAACCCTCTCCTCGACGCTGAAGTTGAACCCGAACATTGACGCTGAAATTGAACCCACGCGAGGACCCTGGAATCGAACCCGCACATCGACGCACGATTCGAAATCGTACATCACAGAGGAATCCAACATGCGCTTCAACGGCGGAATCCAACACGCACATTGACGCTTGAATCGAACCAGCACATCGACGCTGGAATTCAAATCGCAATTCGAAGCTGGAATCCAACACGCACATCGACGCTTGAATCGAACCTGCACCTCGACGCTCGAATTCAACCCGCATCTCAAAACTGGAATTCAACACGCACCTCGACGCTGGAATCAAAATCACCTTGACGCTGGAATCTAACTAGCACATCGACGTTGGAATCAAACGCGCACATCAACGCTGGAATCAAACCCGCTCATCGACGCTTTAATTCAACCCGCATATCAACGCTGGAATCAATCAAGCACATTGATCTTGGTATTAAACACGCACACCGACGCTGGAATAAAACTCGCACAGCGAAATTAGAATCAAACCCACACATTGAGGCTGGAATCAAACCCGCATATCGACGCTAGATTCGAACCCAGACATTGACGCTGGAATTGAACCCGCATATCGACGCTGAAATCGAAAGACACCTTGCCACTGGAATCGAACAAGCACATCGACGCAGGAATCAACCATCACATCGACGCTGGAATCGAACCCGCACATCGACGCTGGAATCGCACTCGCATATTGACGCTGAAATCGAACCCACATCTCGACGGTGAAATCGAAACTACATTGACGCTGGATTCTAAATAGTACATCGACGCATAAATCGAACGCGCACATCGACCCTGGAATCAAACACGCACATTGACTTTGTAATCCAACGCGCATCTTGACGCTTAAATCGAAATGCATCTTGACCCTGGAATCCTACTAGCAGATCGACGTTGGAAAAAACCTGCACATTGACCCTGGAATCGATCCCACACATCGAAGCAGTATACAAACTTTCACATCGACGCTGGAATCCAACATGTAACTCAACGCTGGAATCCAACATGTAACTCAACGCTGGAATCCAACAGGCACATCGATGCTTGAATCGAACAGGCACATCAACCCTGGAATTTAACCCGCACATCGACGCTGGATTCAAGCCCGTACATCGATGCTGGAATCGAACCCGCATCTCGACGCTGAAATCAAAAGGCACATTGACGTTGGAATCGAACTAGCACATCGACGCTAGAAAAGAACCCGCACATCAACAATGGAGTTGAACCCACACACCGACGCTAGAGTGAAACTAGCACATCGAGACTGGATAGTAACTCGTATATCGACGCTGGAATTCGAATCCGCATCTCAACGCTGAAATCGAAACCCAACTTGACGCTGGAATCGAACTAGCAAATCGACGCTGGAAATGCACTAGCACATTGACCCTGGAATCGAACTCGCACATCGAAGCTGGATACGAACTCGCACATCGACGCTGGAATCCAAATGCGACTCAACGCTGGAATCCAACAGGCACATCGATGCTAAAATCGAACAGGCACATCGACGTTGGTATTCAACCGGACATCAACGCTGGATTTGAACCCGCACATCGATGCTGGAATCGAACCCGCATCTCGACGCTGAAATTTAACAAGCACCTCGACGCTGAAATCGAAAGGCATTTTGATGTTAGAATCGAACTAGCACATCAGCCTGGAAATAAACCCGCCCATCCACCCTGAAATCGAACCCGCACATCAACGCTAGAATCGAATCTGCACATCAAAGCTGCATACGAACTCGTACATCGACGCTGGAATCGAAACTGCACTTCGATGCTGAAATTAACCCGCATCTCGGCGTTGGAATTTGAACCCGTATTTCGACCCTGGAATCGAACCCTCACATCGACGCTGGAATCGAAACCACATATTCACACTGGATTCGAACCCGTACATTGACGCTAGAATCGATCCCTCATATCGACGTTGTCATTCATCCAGCACCTGACGCTGAAATCGAAAGGAACCTTGAAGCTTGAATCGAACTAACACATCGACGCTGGAATGGAACTCGCAAAGCGAAGCTTGAATCAAAGCCACACATTGCCGCTGGAATCAAACCAGCACGTCGACGCTGGAATGGAACTCGCACAGCGAAGCTGGAATCAAAGCCACACATTGCCGCTGGAATCAAACCAGCACATCGACGCTGGAATCGGTCCCGCACATAGACCGTGAAATCGAAACCAATCTTCGAGGCTGAAACCGAAGCGCACGTCGATGTTATAATTCTACCCACATCTCGACCCTTGAATCGAAATCAACGCTGAAATCGAACCCGCACATCGACGCTGGAATCGAACCCCAACAGCGAGGCTGGCATCAAACACGAACATCGACGCTGTAATCAACCCGCACATCGACACTGGATTCGAACTCGCACATTTACGGTGAAATTGAAACCGCACATCGACGCTGGAATCCAACATGATCCTCGACGCTGGAATCCAAGACGCACATCGACGCTTTAATTTAACCCATACCCTGACCCTGGAATCGAACCATCACATCGACGCTTGAATTAAATCCGTACCTCTAAACGGGAATCGAAACCGCTACTCGACGCTAAAATTGAACAGTACCTCGACACTGGAATCGAACCCGCACATCGACGCATTAATTCACCCTGCACATTGACGATGAAATCAAATAAAAAACTCGACGCTGGAATCGAATCGGGACCTCGACTCGGGACTCAACCCGCACATCGACGCCTAAATCAAACAAGATGTTGGAATCGAACCCACATATCAATGCTAGATTCGAACTCGCACATTGACGCTGGAATCCAACATGTGCCTTAACTCTATAATCTAACACGTACATCGACGCTGAAATCGAAACGCACCTTGACGCTGGAATCGAACAACACATCGATGTTGGAATCAACCAGCAGATCGACTCTACAATCGAACGTGGAATCCGTCCCGCACATCGATGTTAGAATCGAACCCGCATCTCGACGCTGTAATTCAAGTAGCACCTCGACGCTGAAATCGAAACGCACCTTGACGCTGGAAACGAACTAGCACATTGCTCCTGGAATCAAACACGCGCATCGACGCTGGATTCGAACACGCATATCGACTCTGGAGGCGAACTCCCATCTCGACGCCTTAAGTTAACCCGCCACGCTGGAATCGAACCCGCATATTGGCGCTGGAATCGAACCCGCACATCAACGCTGGATTCGAACTCACACATTGACACTGGAATCCAACATACGCTTAAACACTATAATCCAACCCGAAAATCGGCGCTTCAATCGAACATGCACTTCGACGCTGGAAATCAACCCTGACCTTGACGCTGAAATTTAAACTCACATTGACGCTGGAATCGAACTAGTACATTGACGATGGAATGGAACGCGCACAGGAAAGCTAGAATCAAACCCACACATTGACGCTGGAATCAAACCAACACATCGACGCTGGAATCGAACCTGCACATAGACTGTGAAATCGAAACGAATCTTCGATAATGAAACCGAGCTGCACTTCGACTCTGGACTCAACCCGCACATCGATGCCTGGATCAAACAAGAACATCGACTTTGGAATTGAACCCGCACATTGGCCCTGGAATCGAAGCCGCTCCTCGACGCTGGAATCGAACTAGCACATCGATGCTTTAATCAAACCCGTACATCGACGCTAGATTCGAACTCGCACATCGACGCTGGAATCAAACATTCGCCTTAACACTGTAATCCAGCATGCATATCGACGCTGAAATCGAAACGCACCTTGAGGCTGGAATCGAACTAGCACATCAATGCTGGAATCAACCAGCACATCGACCCTGTAGTCGAACTTGCATAAAGACGTTCAAATCGAACCCGTATCTCGCCGCTGTATTTCAACTCACACCTCGACGCTGAAATCAAACTAGCACATCAATGCTGGAATCAACCAGCACATCGACCCTGTAATCGAACTTGTACAAAGACGTTGAAATCGAACCCGTATCTCGCCACTGTAATTCAACCCCCACCTCGACGCTGAAATCGAAGCCGCTCCTCGACGCTGGAATCGAACTAGCACATCGATGCTTTAATCGAACCCGTACATCGACGCTAGATTCGAACTCGCACATCGACGCTGGAATCAAACATTCGCCTTAACACTGTAATCCAGCATGCACATCGACGCTGAAATCTAAACGCACCTTGACGCTGGAATAGAACTAGCACATCAATGCTGGAATCAACCAGCACATCGACCCTGTAATTCAACCCGCACATCGACGCTTAAATCGAACCAGCCTATCGACGCTGGATTCAAACTCGCAATCGACGCTGGAATCCAACATGCGTCTGGAATTCGAACCGCACCTCGACGCTGAAATCGAACTAATACATCGAAGCTGGAATCGAAAAAGCACATCGACGTTGGAATCTAACCCGCACATCGAAACTAAATACGAACTTGCACATCGACGCTGGAAGAGAACCTGCACTTCTACGCTGGAAATCAACCCGCATCTCGACGCTGGAATCGAACCCGCATATCGACGCTGCATTCGAACTTGCACGACAACTCTGGAATTGCCCCCGCATATCGACGCTATAATTCACCCAGCACCTGACGCTGAAATCGAAAGGCACCTTGAGGCTGGAATCAAACTAACACATCGACGCTGGAATGGAACTCGCAAAGCAAACTTGGAATCAAACACACAAATTTACGCTAGAGTTAAAGTAGTACATCGACGCTGGAATTAAAACCAATCTTTGACCTGAAACCAAACCGCACGTCGAGGCTATAATTCAACTCGCATCTCGATCCTTGAATCGAACCCTATCATCGACACTAAAATCGAACCCGCACTGCGATGCTGGAATCAAACACGAACATTGACGGTGGAATCGAAACCACACATCGAAGCTGGAATCCAACATGAACCTCGACGCTGGAATCCAATACGGACATTGACGCTTTAATTCAACCCACATCCTGACCCTGGAATCGTACTATCACAACGACGCTCGTATGAAATCCGTACCTCGAAGCTGGAATCGATCCCGCCACTCGACGCTAAATTTGAACAGTACCTCGACACTGGAATCGAACCCGCACCTCGACGCAGCAATTCCCCCTGCACATTGAAGAAGGAATCGAAGCAAAACCTCGACGCTAGAATCAAACCGGCACCTCGATCATGGACTAAACCCGCACATCGACGTCTAACTCAAAAAAGAACATCGACGCTCGAATCCAACATGCGCCTCAACGCTGGAATCCAACAGGAACATCGACGCTGTAATTTAACCCGCACCTCGACGCTGGAATCGAACCTGCAGATCGACCCCGAAATCATATATGTCATAGAATGGACTCTCGACGATATACCATATATAACTATTCGTTGTGGGAACTTCTTTAATTATCTTTAGAGTGCGTTAATGTCTGGCGGCCGATATTATGTATCTTCGATATGCTTAAGAAGTGGAACTGAGCTCAAGAAAAATAATATTGCTATCATTAATAAAATAGAGTTTTATTAATAATAACTATCAAAAAACACAAGACGGAAAATATTGACATAAACAGAGAATGGAAAGGGTCGTGGGGGCTCGGGCTAATCCGAGGATTAAAGGATTTAAAAAGGTAAAACAAATATAGAGTTAAAGAGATGGGATAGTTCGCTAAACCATTTAGGCACAGGATAGAATTGACAAAAGGGTTAAGTACTCAAAGGTGACGTTTGGCTTACGTAACTTTATACTAGTGGTGCAGTGGAAGGCGACGTGAAGGAATTTTCGGTCCGCTGGCGAGTTCCAGCCGAAGGGGGGGAATAATATGATCCTGACGTGGCGTCTTGGGAATGAGAACCGTTTCTCGACGAACGGCTTGAAAAACAAGGGCTGTTCTACGTTGTTCTCTTCTGAACAACAGGGGGGGGGAGAACCGTCTCTTGTCTACGGGCTCAAAAACAATGGCTGTTCTAATGTTGTTCTCCTCTGAACAACAAGGGGGAAGGGTGAGAACCGTTTCTTGTCTACGGGCTCAAGAACAATGGCTGTTCTAATGTTGTTCTCCTCTGAACAACAAAGGGGAAGGGTGAGAACCGTTTCTTGGCGAAGAGCTCAAAAGAACAATGGCTGTTCTACGTTGTTCTCTTCTGAACAACAGGGGGGGGGGTGAGAACCGTCTCTTGTCTACGGGCTCAAGAACAATGGCTGTTCTAACGTTGTTCTCTTTCTGAACAACGAAGGGGAAGCCTTGAGGACTTGGCGTCACGAAAGGCTCGAACCTTTGGCACTCAAGGGATATTGTCCTCCTTCTGGACAAGTGATGGTGAATCTAGAGGTCGAGGTCCCTTAGCGCACAAAGGGAGAGAGGGTCGTGGTGATGTTTCGCGACGAAAATCTGGATCTCCAATCTGCTCTTAGTGGTAAAGTTTCCATCTAAATAGTCGAGACACTCCCTTGGCGTGGGGGACAATGGAGTGGGAACTTCGAGGGAATGCACAGCCGAGGCTTGGAACAATGCCTTATCTGCCCATAAGCCTAACTCAATCTGGCGAGGTCGGCGTATGGGGGCGAACGGGGGGATGATAACCTCCTTGTTTAAACATTGACATCCGGTGGCTGCGATAAGGCGCCAAGCTTCGAAGCGAAGATGCACGTGGGAGCATCGTGGTTTTAAATAATATGTGATAGGAGTTGAAACTAACGCTGCCTCAACCCATTCTATCACACCCCTCCATTCCGGCGGAAGTTGTCACTTCGAAAAAAAAAGAGAAGGGACAACGATAGAGCTCCGTTGTGGGGAACTCGTTTTCTTGTACCAACCGTACCTTCCTGCACCTAACTAGTATTACCTCAATACATATGATTATTTTGATCTTTTGATTATAAGGGAAAATAACCTTTAATACAAACTTAATAAAAAAAAAGGCATGGAACAATGAAATGATATAAAATTAGTACATATGGGACACACTAATTTATTCGTAATTTAATGGGTACAAATATATACATACAAAAAAAAATAGACATTGAGCGTTACAAAATTCAGACCTATACATTAACTAATTATATTACAAGAGAATCTTAATTTAAGTCGTACAAGACGGTATATATCTACATGGAGATACTAATTCTATGAATACAATTACTCTATGCTATTCGGTAACGCATTCCTACTGAGTGCGTCAGCAACTGGTTATCGGAACCTTTTATATAATTTATTTTAAATTGATACTCTTGCAAGAGTAAACTCCAGCGCATGATGCGGCCGTTGGAGTGTCGCACATTCCTAATATAGGCTAACGGACGGTGGTCGGTTCCTATCTGAAATTCTGTACCTATCAAGTACATTTTGAATTTGTCTATGACCCAGATAATTGATAGAGCTTCCTTTTCTATAGTGGCATATCTCTTTTCGCGTGGTAATAATTGACGACTAGCATATGTAACTGGATAACTCGTGCCGTCATCCTCGTATTGAAGGAGTACACCTCCAATGCCCTCGTTGGACGCGTCGGTCTTAATCCCAAAGGAATTTTCCGGGTTGGGCAACTTTAAAAGGGGGGCAGAAATGAACTTACTCTTGAGCTGATTAAAATGGGAAACAGCGACATCATTCCAACGTAGACGATCGGGGAAATTCTTTTTTTGAAGGGGGCTAAGGGGGGCTGAAATTGCAGCGAAATTCAGAACGAATCGCCGATAGTACGAAGCTGATCCTAGGAACGATCTTAATTGCTTCTTTGTAATCGGGAGGGGCATGTCGGCGATTGCCTTAATCTTATCCTCTTGGGGACCCAACTGGCTTTGTCCTATTTTGAAACCCAAATATTTTATGGTTTCGTGGGCAAAATGGCATTTACGGGGGGCGATGTTAAGGCCATTTTCGTGCAGTCGCTCGAAAAGAGCTAATAGGGTGGGTAAATGGTGACTCCATTCAAATAGTTCTTGTAGCTGACTCTTTTGATGTGGTGTCAACTGCGCGTCAATATCCAGGTCAGAGGGTTCCAAAGACTCGCCTGGTAGGGAAGGAGGAGGGTAATCGGCATCAGGTTGGGTGCACACTATCTGTATTACATTAATGGACTCCGCGGGGTAATCTTCTTCAAGCGCCGATGCTTCGTCCAGTTCTACGAAGGCATCTCCATGGGCGCGTTGGGGGTTCTTTTTTTCTTGGGGTCCACGGACAGTCTCCGTGTCCTTGTCTTGGGCCTTATCGCCTAAGGGTGTTAGTAATTTACACTCCTTTTGTGCCGTCCTAAAGTCCTGGTTTGGGGTCTTCGAGAAATCGGACGGTATCGGGGTTCTGATGGGGACGGGCTCCTGGGCTTCTTTCTTAGCTCGGCCTCGAGGAAGGGTGGCCTGAGACACAGGGTCGGAACTTACTTGGGGGCTCTGTCCTATAAGTACGGAACAGAATTGAATGGGTGCTGAAGTGACTTCAGCCCAGCCATCATAATATTGACACTGCAGGTAACATCTAACGACGGGGAATCGGTTCACCCGCCCAAGGTAGTCATGTACCACCGCAAATTTTTCGTGGTTAGGGTCCACTGTGGGGAGGAGTTCGTCGGACACGATGAAACACGTACATCCTGTGTCCGTGACGAAAGTCGACACTCGGCAGCCGTTCACGCTGCCCTCCTCAAATTTCAAAGTTCCCGATGGACTTTTATCAAAATAAAATTTACCTGGTGGCCTGACGGAGGAAGAGAAGTTTCTGCTTGGGTCTGCACCACCGGGGGAGCCGGGGTGGCATTAATCTGGTGAACTTGGTGGGCTGGTCCGCTTTTAAGCCTAGAATTTTGGGGGCAATTCCAGCTCATGTGGTTTTCTACACCACAGGTGAAGCATATGATTGGTCGCTTCGGGAAGAGAGCTGGAGGAGAAATCTGAACGGGAGGTTTGGAGTCCCGTTATTGGTTTTGGGGAAAGAAGTTTTGGGGTTTTACGGGGCTCGGAAACTTCGTCGGCTTTCCTGTGAAGGGGCTCGAATCCTTCCTTCTTTCTTGGTTGGGGGGTTGGTGAGAAGTTCGATTCTCCTTTGGGTATAAATTATGACTTGCGGCATAGACATCCGCTTCTTCGGTACATTCTTTAAAGGTCTGGCACCGACGATCCTTGAGGAACGCGCGGATCTCCGTCGGGAGAGACGCCAAAAATTGATCTCGCAAAACGAAGTCTGTTAAGGTCTCGTAGTTCGGGTCAACCTTTGAGGGTTGTAACCAAAATTTAAAATTCCTCTGAAGAATGTATCCGAATTGATGGAACGTCTGTCCGGGTTTAATACGACCTCCTCGAAATTCTTGGCGGTAGAAATCGGGAGTCATATTATGAGCGGCCAATAACTCAGCTTTTAAGGTGCTGTAGTTAATTGTACACTCAGATGGTAAAGATATAAAAATTTCGCGCAATTTACAATTTAACAGGGGAAGTAATCTGACTACACCTTCAGCCTCCAGATCCATGTTATTGATTTCGAGGATCTTTTCGAAGTGGGCTAAAAATGCTCCGAAATCCTCTCCATCCTTGAAATTGGGGAGCTTTAGTGAGAGATTGGGGGGGCTTCGGAACGGGAACTGGCGGACTGTATCTCTGCTTCAACACGAGCTAATTCAATCTGACAGTGAAGCTCAGCTTGTCTTATCCGTTCCTCTCTTTCTCTTTCTTCACGTTGGATTACTCTTTCTCATTCTTCTCTTTGGATTTCTCTTTCTTCTCGTTGGATTTCTCTCTCTCATTCTTCTCGTTGTATTTCTCTTCCTCTTTCTTTTTCTTTTTCTTCACGCTCTTTTCTTTGCTCCTCTTGAACGTACTCAATTAGTTCTTTCCCAGAAAGTCCCAAGGACTCTCCTTGCGCTTTAAAGATTTCGAACTGGGTCATCTTTGCACTTGGGGCGCACTAGTCAACCAACTAAAACTCCTTGCAACAAGAATTATGCTTCTATAGAATAAGCCTACCTAAATATGGGCACTGACCTATTCGTACTTGGTTTCTCGATCTAAATAACCACTGACTAATATCACAAAAAAAAACACAAACAAATTATTATAACAGTTCCTTGAGCTACTCCAGCTTCTTAAGTTTCAAAAAAAGGGATAGCAATCGTTAAAACAAAAGGGAACTACTATACTCTATTATTGTAACGAATAACACAATGCTTTACTCGACTGAGACCAGTGTTTGCAAAGATATAGCGTTAAACCTTACACACCTGATACTAAATTTAAATAGTATATATATATATATATATATATATATATATATATATATATATATATATATATATATGTCGTAGAATGGACTCTCGACGATATACCTTATATAACTATTTGTTGTGGGAACTTCATTAATTATCTTTAGAGTGCGTTAATGTCTGGCGGCCGATATTATGTAACTTCGATATGCTTAAGAAGTGGAACTGAGCTCAAGGATAATAATATTGCTATCATTAATAAAATAGAGTTTTATTAATAATAACTATCAACAAACACAAGACGGAAAATATTGACATAAACAGAGAATGGAAAGGGTCGTGGGGGCTCGGGCTAATCCGAGGATTAAAGGATTTAAAAAGGTAAAACAAATATAAAGTTAAAGAGATGGGATGGTTCGCTAAACCATTTAAAGCACAGGATAGAATTGACAAAAGGGTTAAGTACTCAAAGGTGACGTTTGGCTTACGTAACTTTATACTAGTGGTGCAGTGGAAGGCGACGTGAAGGAATTTTCGGTCCGCTGGCGAGTTCCAGCCGAAGGGGGGGAATAATATGATCCTGACGTGGCGTCTTGGGAATGAGAACCGTTTCTCGACGAACGGCTTGAAGAACAATGGCTGTTCTACGTTGTTCTCTTCTGAACAACAGGGGGGGGGGTGAGAACCGTCTCTTGTCTACGGGCTCAAGAACAATGGCTGTTCTAATGTTGTTCTCCTCTGAACAACAAGGGGGAAGGGTGAGAACCGTTTCTTGGCGAAGAGCTCAAAAGAACAATGGCTGTTCTACGTTGTTCTCTTCTGAACAACAGGGGGGGGGGGGTGAGAACCGTCTCTTGTCTACGGGCTCAAGAACAATGGCTGTTCTAACGTTGTTCTCTTTCTGAACAACGAGGGGGAAACCTTGAGGACTTGGCGTCACGAAAGGCTCGAACCTTTGGCACTCAAGGGATATTGTCCTCCTTCTGGACAAGTGATGGTGAATCTAAAGGTCGAGGTCCCTTGGCGCACAAAGGGAGAGAGGATCGTGGTGATGTTTCGCGACGAAAATCTGGATCTCCAATCTGCTCTTAGTGGTAAAGTTTCCATCTAAATAGTCGAGACACTCCCTTGGCGTGGGGGACAATGGAGTGTGAACTTCGAGGGAATGCACAGCCGGGGCTTGGAAACATGCCTTATCTGCCCATAAGCCTAACTCAATCTGGCGAGGTCGGCGTATGGGGGCGAACGGGACGACGATATCCTCCTTGTTTAAACATTGACATTCGGTGGCTGCGATAAGGCGCCAAGCTTCGAAGTGAAGATGCACGTGGGAGCATCGTGGTTTTAAATAATATGTGATAGGAGTTGAAACTAACGCTGCCTCAACCCGTTCTATCACAGAACCGGTACCTCGGCGACGGAATAAAACACGCACATCGATGCTGGAGGCGAATACCCACCTCAACGCCTTAATTCAACCCTCCCCTCCACGCTGAAATTGAAGCCACATATTGAAGCTGGAACCGAACCCGCACCTCGACCCTGAAATCGAAACGTACGTAGAAGCTTTAATTCAACCAGAACCTCGACACTTTGACCGAATCCACATATCGACGCTTATATTGAACAAGCACATTGGCGCTGGAATTGAACCAGCACATTGACGCTGAAATCAAACCCCTACGACGACGCTGGGCTAGAGCCAAACCTTGTGGCTGGAATAGAACCCGCACCTCGATAATGGAATCGACCACGCACCTTGATATTGAAACCGAACCATCACTTCGGCCTTGTAATTGAACCGTCACCTCGGCGCTGGAATCGAACCTGCACCTCGGCGCTGGAATAAAATCCGCACATCTACGCTGGATGTGACCACCCACCCAGACGCTTTAAATCAACCCGCCCCTCCACGCTATAATTGAACCCGCATATTAACGCTTGAATCGAACCCACACATTGACGCTGGATTCGAACTTGCACATCGGAGCTAGAATCCAACATGCGCCTCAGGGCTTGAATCTAATACGCACATCAACGCTTGAATTGAACATGCACATCAACGCTGGAAAGCAACCCGCATCTCGATGCTGAACTCAAAACGCACTTGACGCTGGAATCGTACTAGAAGATAACGCTGGAATCGAACCTTCACCTTGACGCTATAATTCAACCCACCTTAACGCAGGAATCCAACTAACACAGCGACGTTGGAAACGAACTCGCACATCGTCACTGCCTTACAACATGCGCTCAACGCTTGAATCCAACATGCACATCGACGCTTTAATCGAACCTACACATCGCGTTGGAATTCAAACCACAACTCGACGCTGGAATCGAAACCGTACCTCGACGCTGTAATTCAACCCGCACATCGACGCTGTAATCAAACAAGCACATCAACGCTGGAAAGGAACTCGCACAGCTAAGCTAGACTCAAACCCACACATTGACAGTGGAATCAAACTAGCACATTGAAGCTAGAATCAAACCCGCATATAGACCCTGAAATCGAACGCAATCCTCGAAGCTGAAATCGAACCGCGCGTCGAGGCTATAATTCAACCCGGAAACTTAAATCAAACCCACACATCGACGCTGGAATTGAACTTGCACATTGACGTTGTAATCGAACCCGCATCCATCGACGCTGGAATCCAACATGAACCTTGACGCTGGAATACAATACGCATCTCGATGTTTTAATTCAACCCACACCTCGACCCTGTAATCGGACCTGCATATTGACGCTGGAATCGAACTCAAACATCGACGCTGAAATGAAATCCTCACCTAGATGCTGGAAATGAGCCCGCTACTCGACGCTAAAATCGAACAGTATCTCGACACTGGAATCGAACATGCACCTCAACGCTGGAATTCATCCGGTAAATTGACCTTGGAATCGAACAGGCACCTCGAAGCTGGAATTCAATCCGCACTTCGACGCTGGAATCGAACCCGTTCATCGACGCTTAAATCGAAACGCACCTGGACGCTGGAGTCGAAATAGCACATCGACGCTGGAATCGAACCCGCACATGGACCCTGAAGTCGAACCTGCACATCGATGCGGGAATCAAAAACGCCATCGACGCTAGAATCAAATAAGCACATCAACCTTGGATTTGAATCTGCACATCGACACTGAAATGGAACTCGCAAAGCGAAATTGTAATCAAACCCACACATTGACGCTGGAATCAATCCCGCATATCGACGCTGGAATCAAATCCGTACATAGACCCTGAAATAAAACTCAATCCTTGACGCTGACATCGAACCGCGCGACGAGGCTATGATTCAACTCGGACAATTGAATCGAAGCTGCACATCGACGCTAGAATTAAACGCACACACCGAAGCTTGAATTGATCCCGTACATTGACGCTGGAATCGAACTCGCACATGGGCCCTGAAATGAAACCCTAACATCGACGCTGGAATCGTCCCTCACATCGAGGCTAAATTTGAACTGCACAATGACGTTGGAATCGAACCTACACATCGATGCTGGAATCCAACACGCAGTTCTACGCTTTAATTCGACCCACACCCGACACTGGAATTGAACCTGCATATTGACGTTGAAATCTAAGCGCACTTTGACTCTGGAATCGAACTAGTACATCGACGCTGGTGTTGAACCCACACATAAACACTGGAATAGAACACGCACATCTATGCCGGAATCAAACTTACACATCGACGGTGGATTCGATCTCCCACATGGACCCAGGAATTCAACCCAAACCTCGGCGCAGGAATCCAACCTGTATATCAATGATGGATTCAAACCCGAAAATCAATGCTGGAATCGAACCGGCACCTCGACGCTGGAGGGGGTTTCGGGGCTGCATGCGCAATATATAGCCTTTAAGGCTACTTAGCCTCTGCACCCTAATTGTTGGCGCATTACCTGCTCGTGGTGCCCCTGCTTATACAGAAATTGTGTCCAACGACCGAGTGCCTGGCGGTATAACCTGCCTGGGCAGGTGGAGCTCATAGTCTTGGTTGACATTCCATCTAGGAGAGGGACAACTCTGACTTCAAACGCGGGCAGATGTCGCTCGTCAGCCATGGTAGGCACCCCGTAGAGAGCGCAGCGATTTTCCTTCTTGGCTGCCGTGCTGACGGGCATCAGCGCCCCGTCCGGATCCAGCCTAGCCACTTATCGCCTTTCTGCTAACAACCCTTTAGCCTTATCTAGCAATTTCTTTCCCAACTCTACTATTCCCTCTCTTCAAAGTCTTTGTTCCGATGGGATTGGACTTCTCTACTCGCGTTCGAGCCTGTGCTAGTTCCGGTCGGCGATAGGTCTGATTCTCGGGAGTCTGTCCTGGCTTGATCCCCCTCAACAATACCTGCGGAATATTGGCGGCTACCGAACCATCCCCTTTCTCCCCCCCTTTTTTTGGCCACCAAGAAGGGGTAAAACTTCACAGTTGGCGTTCGGTTCGCGGGACCGGGCCGTGGCCGGGGTGGACTAGGAAAGGGTTAAGACCCACCAGGTATATCCTGCATGGTCCGCCAGGCTTACCCTGAGGTTACCTGTCAGTGAAGTCCATGGCCACCTCTGTAAGTGGCCCCGCGCCCGCGCCTACACGCCGACTGCGTCGTTTAGAACCGGCCCGTTGTCTGCGCCAATGGGCATTCACGGGGTTAATGGAAACCAAGCAATATGCCTTTCTCTAGAGTCTCCGGTCCGCTAGTTTAGTGGATCTGGCAAGACGGTACTTTCGCGGGTGGTAGATTCCTGTTCATGTTTGAACAAATTCTTTAACAAATCCCTCTTATAAAAAAACAATAAAACCAGCAAAGAAAGTCTTAAGCTGCGCATCCCCTCATCTTTCCCCACCCCCCTTACTTCTCAGTCTGTCGAAGAAAATGGATACAAACCTACTAACTCAAGGAAAGAAAAGAACACAAGACGTGGATAAAATTGGTGTGAGAACTTTAACCACAAGATCTCCCCCCAAAAAAACTGCACAGATAGAAGAACATTGCATAGAAACGAGCAAAGTCTCAGGAAATTGAAATTCACCACCGCAAAAAAGAACAAAGTCAGTAAGAAATCTGCCGGAAGTTTCAAACTCCCAGCAAGCAGCAGGTCCAGGACGATCCACCAAAACTCTACCTGAACTGCTCTCACTGCAAGTACTCCCAGGACAATTTGTTGATTGATCGATCTTTCAGAAGATTTTACCTAATAAAACCAGAAAGCCAACAAACAAACCTAATGAAGACATGCATGGTCAAACAGAGTAAAGATTTCCAAAAACTATTTCAACTTCCCAGATCACAATTTCCACCTCTCTCGCCTCAATCAAGTGGTAGTATACTAGTCGACGTTAAAACAAAAGAGCAAGCGGAAAAAAACCTTATTATTAAAAGAACTGGCAGGAGATAAGGTAATAGTAACAGCACATCCCTCCTTTAACATGCGTAAAGGCGTATAATAGAACCAGACTTCGCCCAATACTCAGAAGCGGAATTAATTGGAGAATTAAGCGAGTACTCTGTCACTCAAGTACACAGAGTACATAAAACGATCAACAACAGCAAGATACGAACGAACACTTACTTCGTATTATTTGACCTAGATATCCTACCAAAATATATATATTTAGGATGGCGCCGCTTCACGGTTAAAGAATTTAAACCTATCCCCAGAAGATGCTACTACTGCCAAACTTTTGGGCACTCTACAAACACCTGTCGTCGCAGGAATCAGGGCTTTGCACCCCCCTGCGTCAACTGCGCAAATGCACTACACCCTAAACTAATCGAAAATTGCCCAACGAAATGTGTAAACTGTGGAGAGCCCCACCCAGCATCAAGCAAAAAATGTAATGTCTACAAATTCGAAGAAATAGCATCCATACGTGAAAAAGAAAGACTAAACTTTAGAGATGCCAGAGAAAAGGCACAGACCTCTATAGGAACCAGAGGCAACTCTTATGCCTCTGTAGTTGAAATGAGCAGAGTGACCAGACCCCCATACCACGGGGTTAAAGCAAGAACTCAACCGCCCCTTCCCGAGGAGCCTGCACCACAGGCCCCGAATATTGAACTTACCTACCCCACGCATATGGTCGACAATCGATCATCTCCCCCGCCCCCACAAAAGCAGTTGCCGCATCGCGAGGCACCTGCACCCAATACCTCGATGCTAAACCCCATCCTTAGCAGAAAGGGAAACCTAAAATCGCAATCACAGCAAATCCCTAAGCACATCGACCCCCCATCGAACAAATGGACACTCAGGTTATACCAGAGACCGTCTGCCCACAACCTCGGTCACCCCGTAACAGCGTTTTGCCACCACCAATCAAAATGCCTACTAGTGACATCATCTACGAAGAGAAGGTAGAAGAGGAAAAAGAGACCCAAGACCCACGTGGAACAGACCTCATCCCCACCAAACAAATTGAAGCTCGAACCCTACCTCCAACGAGCCACCTCCCTCACCCACCAACAGAAGCAAAAAAAAAAGATAATCCATCCTCCTATTATTGACGGAACACCAACACCGCTTCTAACAGTAGATACTCAAGACACAAACAAGAAAAACGGTGACAAAGAAGAACCAAAACCTCAAAGACCAGTCTTCACCAAACTCCAGTGGCCACAGGGCCCTAATAAACCAAGGGCACCACGACCTCCGCAAAAACCAAATTGCTCACTTCTCGAACCAAACCAAAAGAATAATGAAAATAATCCAGTGGAATATCCGCGGAATCAGAGCCAACTGGGAAGAATTAAGGCTTCTTGTAGCGGACAAGACCCCCGCCTGCGTCTGTCTCCAGGAAACCATGTTGTGAATACATCCACTACGAAAGCTACCGAATTACAGTTGCGTAACCACCTCAATACCAAATGATGGCAGCACATCCGGCCGCTGTGCCATATACACCCATCAAAATGTCCATACATTACCCATCAGATTAAATTCACCTTTGGAAACAATCGCCGTAACCATGTACATCAAGAAACGATACACGATCGCAAATGTCTACCTCCCACCCACAGGGCCCCTTCCAGTCACCGCCTTACGAGACTTGATCTCGCAACTACCAACTCCAGTTGTCATATTGAGTGGGGCGACAGAATATGCAACGCCAGAGGAAACGAGCTATCAAAGTTAATAGAAAACAAGCAACTTGGAATCATGAACCAGGGCAAAGGTACTAGATTTAACATACAAACAGGTACCCTATCAGCATTAGATCTGGCCCTCTGCTCACCCGACATCACAGCGGACTTTGAATGGAGAATTTTGGATGACCTAAAAGGAAGCGACCATTACCCGATCATCCTTTCCTCAGACGAGGGTTTACCCACCTCGAGTATACCACGATGGAGACTAGACCAAGCAAACTGGCTAAAATTTAAAAAAATCACTGATATCCAAGTTGATGACATCCCGGAGACGGAGGAAGCGCTGGAAATCTTTACATCCATTATATATCAAGCAGGTAAAACATCCATTGCAACCAGCTCAGGACAACCCAGTCAGAGATCTACCCCATGGTGGAGCCCAGAATGTTCTGCCGCACTGAAAGAACAAAGGAAAGCTTACCGAACATACAAACGATGGCCAAATCCGACGACTAAAATGGAATTTAATAACAAGAGAGCTAAATATAGATACATAATCAAACAAAGCCTCCGGAAATCATGTAGAGGTTATGTCTCCACGATAAACTCTAAAACCCCCATCCACCGCACATGGAGCAAAATCCGATGGATGCTAGGTAAACCCAGCCGAGACCCTACCCCCGTACTTCGGATAAATGGAAACACTATCTTAAATCCAATCGATGTAGCAGACACGCCAGCGACTCACTTTGCCAAAATATCAAATAGAGCGAACACAACCCCCGAGTTCGCCCAATACCGGTTGGAGAGGGAGTGCTCACCTCTAAACTTCGCATCAAAAGAGTACAAATCTTACAACGAAGAATTCCGCAAAAAAGAGTTCGATACAGCTCTTGCATCATGTAGAGACACTGCTCCATGCCCAGACAATATACCTTATGCAATGCTACGCCACCTAGGAGAAGGGGGTAAACGCTTCCTCTTAGATATATTCAATAAAATATGGATGGAAAATGCCTTCCCAGACACATGGAGAAGGGCTACAGTTCTAGCTTTCTGGAAACCAGGAAATGACCCAACCAGTCCCCAAAACTACCGCCCAATCGCTCTAACCTCCTGCATATGTAAGCTCATGGAAAAAATGGTGAATGTACGCTTAACATGGTTCCTTGAAACGAAATCCAGCATATCCCCATCGCAGTGCGGATTCCGAAAATTTCACTCGACCACGGATGCCCTTATCCGTCTCGAATCGGCGATATGTAACGCATTCGCCAGGAAACAGCACGTAGTAGCTGTTTTCTTCGACCTCAAAAAGGCATATGATACGTCATGGCGTTATGCCATCTTAAAAGCCCTCCATAACGTCGGATTACGCGGACAACTACCAATTTTCATCCAAAATTTCCTAACCAACTGCACCTTCCCTGTAAGATTAGGTAGCGCGAAATCCAAATCATTTATACAAGAAGAAGGCGTTCCACAAGGCAGCGTCTTAAGAATACCCCTGTTTGCTATAGGAATCAATGATATCTCAAAAAACCTCCATCAAGACATTAAAGCCACCCTTTATGTAAATGACTTCTCTATCTCCCTAGCAGGTTCCGAAATGGCAACAATAGAACGTCGCCTCCAGATCGCCATCAACAACATCACGAGATGGTCTACTACCCACGGCTACCAATTCTCAGCTGAGAAGACCAAAGTGGTCCACTTCTGCCGTCGTAGAAGATGTATTAGGGAACGTGACTTATACCTATACCAAAAGAGGATTGCAGTCGTTGAGAGCTATAAATTCCTAGGACTAACATTTGACAGAAGGTTGACATGGGAACCACATATAAGAAGCATTAAAAACTCTTGTAAGAAAGAAATGAACGTCCTACGTACAGTATCACGCCACGACTGGGGAGCTAATCGCGAAACACTTCTGACTCTCTACCGCTCTTTAGTGCGACCCAAACTGGACTGCGGATGCAAGATCTACTCCTCTACTTCCAAGAGGCGCTTTGCACTCATCAACACGGTGGTGAATGAATGTCCCCGCATGGCTACCGGAGCCTTCCGATCATCACCCATACCGAGCCTACAATGCGATACCGGGGAGACACCACTAGACCTCCGTAGGATGGAACTCTCTCTCTACGCCTCTTTAACCACATTCAGCCACTCCCAACATCGCCGACTTCGACCGCCATCATGAATAAACAAATGGATAATATTTTTGCAACACGCCTAACTCTCCCACGACCATTTGGAAGTAGAGTGCGACTATGGATGGAGTAAATCGGAGTAACGATGAACCACATCCATCCACTTGCTTTCCCAGATATTCCATTTTGGAAATCAACTTTAAAGATATGCCATGGTAACATAATAAAACAATCAACAACTACTCCCCTGGGAGAGAAAATTCAATTCCTTACTCACGCAGCAACACATATGGGTATACATATATACACCGATGGATCAAAATTCATAGACCAAACAGGATTTTTGGTGATATCAAAAAACTACACGTTCTCTGAAAAACTACCCCGAACATTATCAATCTTCACTGCCGAGTGCTATGCCTTAAAACATGCAGTTCATTGGGCATACAATAACCCAACATCAGATAATTCACAATCTTCACCGACTCCTTCAGCAGCCTACAAACATTAGAACGAATGACAGACATCCATCCAATTCTGTTAGAAATAAGAAACTACGTATATAGAGCAGCATGCGAAAGAAATAAAATTTCCTTTTGCTGGGTCCCAGCACAGGTAGGGGTAGCTGGAAATGAGCAAGCTGATAGAGCGGCAAAAAATGCCGCCCTTTGTCCAATCAGGCCCAATGATATCCCAATACCATATGAGGACTACATCATTTCAATAAAAGCCGCCATTCGGGAAAACTGGATGGCCAAATGGGCAGATTTATACGGACAAAATAAGATGCGACACATTTTCCAAAGGTTATCGCCATGGAAGCCTCGAGAACTTACCCGCCGGCAAGAGGTATCCGTATGCAGATTACGCATCGGACATTCACTACTCACACATGGATACTTAATGGAGAAAGTCTATCCCCCCTACTGTGAAGATTGCATTCTACTCCTCACAATTGCATATCTCATCGCGGAATGCCCAACCTATGGAAAACTCCGACGAAGATACATACCCATCGATGGTGGGGGTACCCTCGATATTCTAAGATTTGCACTAACAGCTGAAAATATCCGCCCTGGCAGTGGAATCATCCGCTACCTCGAGGAGACGGGACTATTAAAGAAGCTATAGATTGGTCTCCAGTAAACGATCTAAGTTTTAATGAATTTTAATTATTTTAACACATTATCATACCATTTATTCATCTAGTACTTCAATCATCACTGCATAAACACAACCTCATGATATCAGACACAAATTTTATAACTCGTGTTTAAAGCTTTTAATAGAAAACAAATTACGGTGCAATCACCTTGCAGTGAGCACTTGTAAATAATCCATCCATCCATCCTCGACGCTGGAATCCAACTCTTATCTCAACTCTGCAATTCAACCAGCACATTGACGCTGGAATCAAACAAGAAGATCAACCTTAGAATTGAACTCGCACATCGACCCTGGAATAGAACTCGTACACCGAAGCTGGAATCAAACCCACACATTGAAATAAAACCCGCCCATCGACGCTGGAACCGAACCCGCACATAGACCCTGAAATCGAACCAAATCCTCGAGACTGAAATCGAACCGCACGTTGAGGCTATAATTCTATCACACCTCCTCACTGGCATCGAACCCACACATCGACGCTGGAATCGATCCCGCAGAACGACGCTTGAATAGAACTCACGCAGCGACGCTGGAATCAAACCAGAACATCGACGCTGTAATCGACCCGCACATCGACGCTTGATTCGAACTCGCATATTGACGTTGGAATCGAACCCGCGCATCGACGCTGTAATCCAACATGAACCTCGACGCTTGAATCTAACACGCACATCGACGCTGGAATCGACTCAGCATATTGACGATCGAATCAATCTATTACATCGACGCTTGAATCAAACCCGTACTTCAACGCTGGAATTCACCAGGAACATTGACGCTGGACCGAAGCAAAACCTTGACGCTTGAATTGAACCCGCTTCTCGACGCTGAAATCCAAACGCACCTTGATGCTGTAATCGAAATAGCACACAGTCGCTGGGATCGAACCTCGCACAACGACCCTCGAATCGAACACGCACATCGACGCTGGAATCCAACATTCGCCTCAACGCTGGAACCCAACACGCACATCGACGCTTGAATCGCACCTGCACATCGACGCTGGAAACTAACCCGCGTATCGACGCTGGAATCTAACCTGCACCTCAAATCTGGAATAAAATCAGCACCTCTACGCTAGAATCGAATCCGTACCTCGATGCTGCAATTCAACCCGCATATCGACCCTGGAATCAAACAAGCAGATTGACCTTGGAATCAAACCCACAGATTGATGCTGGAATTAAACCCGCACATCGAAGCTGGAATCGAACCCGCCTATCGACGTTGGATTCGAACTCGCACATCGACGCTGTAATCCAACATGCGCTTCAACGCTGAAATCTAACCCGCACATCGACGCTTGAATCGAACCTGCACATCGACGCTGGAATCTAAACCGCATTTCGACGCTGTAATTCAATCCGCACCTCGACGCTGGAATTGAACGAGCACATCAACGTTGGAAACAAACCCACACATCGACCCTGTAATCGAACCCGCACATCGACGCTGGAGTCGAACTCGCACATCGACCCTGTAATTCAACATACACCTCAACGCTGGAATCCAACACGCACATCGACGCTTGAATCGAAACTACACATGGACGCTGGAATTCAACCCGCACTTCGACGCTGAACTCGAACCCGCATATCAACCCTAGAATCGAACCCTTATCTCTAATCTGGGATAAAATCTGAACCTCGACGCTGGAATCGAACCCACACCTCGACGCTGTAATTCAACCCGCATATCGACGCTGGAATCAAACAAGCACATCAACTTTGGAATTGAATAGCACCTCGATATTAGAATCGAACCCGCTCATCGACGCTGGAATCAAACTCACACAGGGACGCGGGGATCAAACCCGGTAATCGACGCTGTAGTCGAACCCGCACATTGACATTGGGATCGAACCCGCACATCAGCGCTGGAATCCAACTTCCACCTCGTCACTGGAATCCAACACATACATCGACGCTGGAATCAAACAAGCACATCAACTTTGGAATTGAATAGCACCTCGATATTAGAATCGAACCCACTCATCGACGCTGGAATCAAACTCACACAGGAACGCAGGGATCAAACCCGGTAATCGACGCTGTAGTCGAACCCGCACATTGACACTGGGATCGAACCCGCACATCAGCGCTGGAATCCAACTTCCACCTCGTCACTGGAATCCAACACATACATCGACGCTGGAATCAAACAAGCACATCAACTTTGGAATTGAATAGCACCTCGATACTAGAATCGAACCCGATCATCAACGCTGGAATAAAACTCACACAGGGACGCGGGGATCAAACCCGGTCATCGACACTGTATTCGAACCCACACATTGACACTGGGATTGAACCCGCACATCGACGCTGGAATTCAAACCGCACATTGACTATGGAATCGACCTCAGACTTGGACGCTGGGATCAAACCCAGTCATCGACGCTGAAGTCGAACCTGCACATTGACACTGGGATCAAACCCGCACATCAGCCCGGAATCCAACTTGCACCTCGTTACTGAAATCCAACACGTACATCGACGATTGAATCGAACCTGCACATGAACGCTGGAATCGAATCCGCTCCTCGACGCTGATATTTAACCGCACGTCGATACTAGAATCGAACCCGTACCTCGACGCTGGAATTGAACCCGCTATTGACGCTGGCATCGAAACCGCACATTGACGCTGGAATCGAGCCCGCACATCGACGCTGGAATCGAACTCGCTCAGCGACGCTCGAATTCAACCCGCACGCCGACGCTGGAATCAACCTCACACACAGACGCTGGGATCAAACCCGGTCATCGACACTGGGATCGACCCCACATATCAGCCCGGAATTCAACTTGCACCTCGTTACTGGAATCCAACACTTAAATCGACGATTGAATCGAACCTGCAAATCGACGCTGGAATCGAACCCGCCAACTCGACTCTGAAATTGAACCGCACGTTGATACTAGAATCGAACCCGTACCTCGACGCTGGACTTCAACCCGTCATTGAAGCTGGCATCGAAACCGCACATCGACGCTGGAATCGAACCCGCACATTGACGCTGAGATCGAACCTGCACATCAATGCTGGAATCCAACTGCACCTCGATGCTGGACTCCAACACGCTTATCGATGCTGGAATTCAACCAGCGCATCGACGCTTCAATGGAACCCGCACATCAACATTGAAAGTGCACCAATCTTGCGAGAGCACCTTCCAGGTTCGGTTGTTAGTTCAAATTCCTTCTTGTTAAAGGCGAAACTAACGTATTAGTTGTGATGAGAAGTAGAAGAGAGAGAAAGTAAGATAAATACCACGAAAAAGTCTACCCAAGGGTTTGAGTAAAGTCTTGAAAAGATATTTTTCTCTTTTCAGGGGGTAAAATCACTAAGATGAAAGTCAGCCTTAGATTTAGATTCAGCATCCTTAGTTCAGTTAGTAGTTGAAGTAGTTGATGGTGATTGAATATTTGAAGTTGAATAACCACACTCTCTCTCTCTCTCTCTCTCTCTCTCTCTCTCTCTCTCTCTCTCTCTCTCTCTCTCTCTCTCTCTCTCTCCGATAGAATGCTCTTAAAGATTTAGGAGTAATAATTACAGAAAACTTAAAAACATCAAACCAATGCGCAGCTGCTGCAAACAAAGCTAACACAGCACTAGGATTTATAAAAAGAAACTTTACTTATAAAAGCGAGGAGATAATTATGCCACTATATAAAAGTATTGTCAGGCCCC
Organism: Ceratothoa steindachneri; assembly: GCA_963969495.1. Taxonomy (NCBI): domain Eukaryota; kingdom Metazoa; phylum Arthropoda; class Malacostraca; order Isopoda; family Cymothoidae; genus Ceratothoa; species Ceratothoa steindachneri. The sequence goes on from OZ018317.1 coordinate 118,255,635, forward strand.
ATCTCGAATACGCTGTACAGTTCTGGGCCCCTTACTTAATAAAAGACATAGATAAATTAGAAGCTGTACAACACAGAGCGACAAAACTTATCCCGTCAGTACGTAACAAACCTTACCACGAGAGGCTAAAAAAACTCAATCTATTTTCCGTCAGAAAACGAAGACTAAGGGGGCAGCTTATAGAGTGCTTCAAAATACTTAAAGGATTTAACAACGTTAATGCCAATAACTTGTTCACACTGACAGGGGAGTGTCCCACCCGTGGACATGATTCAAAACTTCAGGGTAAAAGAGCCACTATGGATGTAATAAAAAACTTCTTCACTTACTCGATTATTAATGATTGGAATAATTTGCCAAACGCAGTAGTGGACAGCAGAACTATAGATTCATTTAAAATGAGATTAGACAAACACTTAACAAATATTGGAATTGTTTAGCATAAGCTACAAAATAAAATAATATTACAAAAATATAACTCTTTCAGGTTTATGTAAGTGGTTTTCATATTCATTTCATTTAATTACTATTCAATGCAAATTTCCTTCAGGTACTGTCTTCTTACACCTGCAAGGTACTTTTCCCAAATTATTTCATGTACGGCTTTTGCCGGAGGGAGTGGAGGGTGGGGAGAGCCTAAAACTTTTCTATCCTTTACTTCTACTATTCTATGTGTAAGTGGCAGTAGATTTAAGGCCAGATCACCTTAGTCTGGGCCGTAAGGCCCGTGTGATCTGTGTATCTATGTAACTCTATGTAACTCTTATATTGATATTTCATCAAAAACCGTCTTACCCGTGAATTTGTGGATTATACAGCACTCACAAAGCAATTACACTTGGTAATGAAAGAGTATTTGAAGGGGGGCGGTTCCTCGAGGTGGCGCTCGAAGCCACATGAGATAAGACGGATTGGGTTGGTTGGAGAAGGCGATGACGCAGGTCAGATCTACATTTGTAGAGTTGTTTTTGTTACTAGGGTCAGGGGAGAAGCAGTGACATTGGCAGAAGACCAAATACAGAAAAGAGATGGAATGGGACTAATAATAATTGTTATTCCTTAATTAATAAATATTTTCAGATAAAAATGGATTTAATTTTGAGGAGCAAAGTTATAAAATTCAATTAATCAATATTTTTGATGTACAAATTTTAAAGATTAATATTACCATAAACCCATTCTCAGAGTGGCAGGTTTCTATCCAAGGTTTTGTTACGAAATTAGGTTGTGCCAAATGCCTCTAAATTAATAGCGTGGGGCATGAATTGATTGGTACTGCCCAGTTGGGTTTAATTTGTGTTTTCTGTAGCGGAAGGAAGGAGTTTATAATTATGATTTGATTTCGGACACCCGCAAACAAATGTAATGGCAGAAAATCTGGATCAACAACTAACTATTTGATACTCCATATACACATTTATACTACAAAAAATTAGAATATCTTTAGAAAGTTCATTTATTTTCGTAATTTAATTCCAAAAAGTAAATTTCTTATATTCTATATTCATCACGGAACCTAACCTGTCTTCCGAGGATAAGCTACTCTTCACAACCGCGGTCGTTTTTTTTTTATTTATCTTCGCCTCCGGATCCGGTCAACTTAAGAACCTGATCCGAAAAACCAAACTCAACAAAACCCCATAAAACACGCTGGTAGCCGGGTTAACCGCACACGGGTCCACGGATGCTGGGCATCTGTGGAAAATCACCCTTTTTGCCTTTTTGTAAATGTTATTTTGCCAACCTTAATTATTCCGAGTCGATTATCTTGGGAACTAAGAGAAGAAGGCCTTAAGGTCCCGGGGTGGGGGAGGGGAGTAAAGGCTAGTTCTCTCTAAGATATAGTTACTAAGTACACTTCGCGCTGAGCTACGACTCGACGCGTTTTAAGTTTCGTCCGACCCCGACGATTTCCTCATTATAAATTGAAATCGGGTAAAGTCCAGTTCCCTCTCATCAATCTAGGGCATACTTCGCGCAGCGTATCTCTCGTCTCCTAAATCCTTTATTTTCGGCAGTTGGGTCTGGTATCTCGAGAACTACATAAGAGTGGTTGGTGTTGAATGACCTTTGGCCACCGCAGTCACCCGACCTCAATCCTCTCGACTCTAGCGTGTGGGCACATGTCGAGAGCAAGGCCTGCGAGGTCCGCCACAGCAATTTCGACGAGCTGAAGTTCTCCACCAATCGCGTGTGGGCCAGCATGAAGAAGAACTTCGTCCGCAACGTGTACGCGGATACCAGGTATTACAAGATGAATTGGCCAAGCTATCATAATTGGCAAAGAAATGGCAAATGTAATTTAACATAAGCACGTTACCATTTAGTGATCTTTATTTTATTTATGTATCTTATGTTGTTTTCCATTTTATGGTTATTCATGTTCTTTGACTTTGCTGTTCTCTCACCTGCCGGTGACCTTACTTTACCCGATCTCTTTTTTTTTAAGTCAAAGTAGGTCCTGCGGGATATCAATCAGGCCGTGCTCTAACGATACTTGATGCGTATCATAATCGAAGTCCATCTAGAATCTTCCTCGAATTATTCTATCTATAATTTCTTTGTTTTTTTTTGTGCGTGTAGGGAGTAGTGCCGACGGTGAAGCATAGTCTATATATTTAGATCCGAGGTAGTTTGGATGGGTGGACTTTCATTGGTTTCGTTTGTTGGTCTCCTTTTCTGTGTCGTTTTTTGTGCAGTCATATTTGTTTCTTGAGACGTTTGGCGAGTTTCCATTTGTTCAGGTTTTCTAGGTTTAGTTAATCGAGGATCTATCGATTTGGAGCGATAGCTTATCGTTGCTTCGAGTTTGCTTCCTGTGTGTACCTGGTACAACTTCTCTGTGTGGGGGGCGGGGGGTCCGGGAACCACATCGGTTTCACTCCGTTTTGTACTTTGGACTAGCATTTTATTTATCTATGTTGCGTATCTCACAGCCTTCGCGATGTTTACGAAGTGGGCATAAATTACGCACATTACTAAATCTGATTTCATTGATAGATCTATTTGGAAGATTGTCTTTCCTAGTTCTGGAGACTTTGCCAATTGCGCGTATGCGGTATTCGCCTTTCTCTTATGACCCTCTATAATTTTCCATTTTTTTTCATTTATTAAGTTCTTCGTGATGGTTCAAGACATTGATAGTGTGCAGTGAGGGTTCCCGCAGTTAAGACATTTTTTTGTTGTTCCCGTTTATATACTCTATCCAAGTGTGTCCTGAACTAATACATTCTGAAACAAACTTTTCCTTCATATTTTCAGTTTTTTGTTACGTGCTGTTCTAAGGCATAGCATGTAAAACATATTTTACCGACACCAACGCTTCCCTTTCAATACACGCGGCCGAGACCTTACTACAAAACATAATAAGTATTGATTCCGATGCTTTGGCGGCAATCTTTGTTGTCTAAAAAGTGGCTTTACATTGATGAGTGTAATTCTACTAGTAAGGATTTAAATCTATTTCTGGTAAATCCTGCAAAGTTGTCTGTCTGTAAAAATTCTATCTAAAATTATGTTTATCGTTTCTTTTATAGGAATGTTAGTGAAGAGAGATTTCACATCAAAGCCGACAAAAACTTATCTGAGGTGAAATGATGATTTAAAAGTTCTTTTTAAATCATGGCTGCGCAAGAAAGGAGCCACTAGCAAATATTTGTAAATATTGGGCCTTGGTTAATATTTTATCTTTCTTTAGACTTTATAAAAAAGGGTTTATCTGATCTTCAAGTTTAAAGACCACTTTATTTCTAGGCTTAAAAATCGCAATAAATTTAGAAGTATTTGTTAAAATGGATTGAACTTTTGTAAATATTAAAAGGTACATATTTTACATTCAATAATAAAATTTACAAACAAACTGATGGTGTCGCGATGGGATAACCGATAAGTCCTTTATCAGCAGATATTTTCATGGCCCATCTGGAATTTAAAGTGTTTCAAGATTCTCCATCTGACTGTCGTCCTCGGTTTTATAGGCGTTTTGTTGATGACTCTTTTGCAGTATTCCAAAATAAAACTCAAGCTGAAGCTTTCTTCCAATACCTAAATACAATTCATACAAATATCACATATACAATGGAAACAGAAACAAACTTAACCTTACCATTTTTAGACCTTATTATTCGTAAGACGCGAGATTCCATTGTCACAACAGTTTTTCGAAAGCTTACGTTCACTAGGTTGGGAATAAACCTTTTCAGTTCGTGTGACTTTAAATACAAAATTTCAGACATAAAAACTTTGTTATACTATGGTAACCATCTCTCCTCCACTTCCCACTCTATGCATCATGAATTCCTAAAATTAAAAACGTACCTTACTAATAATATGTAGCTATCCGTCGTTATACGATGATATAATAATTCGAATATTTCTGAACCATATTTATTCACCCAAAGTAAATATACCTACTGTCCCGAAACAGATCCATTATTTTAAATTTCCCGAAATGGGAACTATAAATATATTATGCAGACAAAAATGTTCATTACTTGTTAAACAATATTTCTCTCAAATTGAATGCAGATTCGTATTTGTAAATGATAAATCAATATATTTTTTTCCTTGTCAAGTATAGAGTACCCGATTGTTTGCGCAGTGGTGTTGTCTACAAGTTTATTTGTCCAGGTTGTTCCTCGGCAGCACTGTGCGATCTTTGGAAGCTCGTTATTCTTCGCATATGAGAATTAACCATAGGACAGGGTCTATTCTTTCGGAAAAAGGACATTCTCCTATAAGAGATCACATAATAAATTGTAGAACGTCAGAAACAATAGAAAACTATAAAATCATAGCCAGCAATAAATGTCCGACCACACTCAGGATGGCAGAATCAATATATATTAAATCTTTAAATCCAACTCTTAATTCAGATAATTCGTCAGTTCCTCTTCATGTTCTATAAAAACCACAACCTACCAAACCATATAAAAATATTATTGGTCAAATATTCATCAGTTAATATATTTCATCACTACCTTTCATCAAATGCTTTGTACATCACATAACTTAAATTTAAAATTATTTATAGATATTTGCGTTTGGCATTTGATTACATGAACACTTATTGGAGATTGTTTTTCTTTGCATAAAATAAGTCAGTTCTTATCCCCATATGAAGCCCGCCCTCAAAGACCTACAGTGCTGCCAAATGAAGCCGAAGAACATCCTGGACATAAGAATTGGTATACGACATTCTAATTGGAAACAGTTGTTTAAACAGCTTTGAGAACTTATCTTTACAAAATTTATGAATTGTCAATTTCAAGGAAATATCAAAGAGTGGATTTGTTTGGGAAAAGTTATTGTTTCAGTTTTAGGTGAATAAATATCGGTTGAGTTTTTAGTCTCGTGCGACTCTACATCTCACTATGTCGGTCGGCCCCCATTTTGCTATATTTTTGTTTTTGTAATAACATTGTAACTATTCGGCCGATTCTAACAAATTTGAAACCCTCGTGTTGTTTTACATTCTCTTTCGAATGATATAATTGCCAAAGTTCTCCCAAGGTTAGACCATGAATTATATTGTTTTGGCAATAACATCATAACTAGTCGGCCGATTCTCTTTCGAATGATATAATTACCAAATTACTCCCAAAGTTAGCCAGGAAATTATATAGCAATAAACACCTGATCTTTTCTCTTATTATGGCGCATTTTATTCTCCTCAGTCGGCTAGCTGAACGGCCGTGTAGAGGTATCCCCTTAGATTAATATTATTTCCCCACCTCCTAAGATATTACTTCGGGAGAGAAAGCGAGTCGTTACTCCCCCCGCCCCCTCCCTTTCCGACCTCACCCTTTTTGGACTCGCCGCCAGGTCTCCGCGAAATTCACACCGAGGCTACCTCCCGGCCGTCTCAATTCCCCCCCATCCCTTGGGCTCGGGTCGGGAGATTACTTTGTATGATTCGCCGTGAACCGCTTTTATGGCTTCCACCGCTGGTCGTCTGTCTGGCCCGTTGATCCATGCCTTTGACACTTCAGCGCAAGGAGACACTCGGGTTGTCACGGCCGATAACGAAGGTTAGAGAAGGTCTCAATCTCTCTCCCTGTTTTGGAGAATTCCTGGTATATATGCACCTGCTCCAGGATTACAGACAGATTTGGTTAGATGAGACTTCCCCGAACGGAGTTCAATTCAACGAAGCTCTCTCCTGAGAAAGTCTGAATGGCGGTCGTAGTCCACGGAAGAGCTGGACATCACACCCGTATCTTCGGGGCATGGAGAAGAGTCTCGTGAGGCAACGTCAGCCTTTCTCATCGGCCTTCGAATCAAGGATTGCAGAAGCCGTCCTCCGAAGTTCTTTTGGTGACCTCTTAAGGACAAGAGGCCCGTTAGCTCACTCAAGCCGAGTGTGGACAAGTCATCCCCTGCCCCCTCACCTTCGAAGATCGTTCGGTGATCTCCTGAGGACAAGAGGCCCGCATCTCGCACAACACGAGTTCGAGAAATTAGCCCCACCCGCTGCAGGTTTGTGGCTACCACCCGTGAGTAATCAAGGTCACCAAGACCTTCCCCAAGTTTGCCCCACCTTACTCTCGAGTTTCGAAGGAACTAAATCACTCATTACCCTCAATCTCCCATTATAACCATTCCCTACCAATATATATATATATATATATATATATATAAATATATATATATATATATATATATATATATATATCCATATTCATTGTTGTGCCTTTTATTTAGTGTGTATTAAAAATCTATTTTTGTCATTGTGTTTGGTATATTGCCTGGGTCACGAGGCTGCCGCTATCAATTCAAATCGCCCTCTTAGAACAATAACAGTTCTCGCCTTGCTTGGCATACCTTAGAGCCTATGTGCGCATATTCCTGTACACTTGGCCATACTACGACAGGCCGGTTATTCGAGTGAGTAGCTCCTCAGATAGATGTCTTAATTCCATTTCTCATACGTGAGAATTGAGGGATAGGATTACTTTTTTATGTTATATTTATTTGGGTGGTCTGGTGGGCCATAATAAGAGAGAAGATCTCCCCTTCCCCATTTCAAAATTACCTTAAAAATTATATATAATACAATATGATGCGATTGCGATAGCCTTAAACTAAAGCAGACCTTTTATCCTGAAAGTAAGTGAATTGCCGGGGGAATTCTGAGAGTAGTTCCTTAATAGTATTTTTTTAAGATATGTGGAATTTATTAAAAAATTATATAGATACTTAATATTTTTGAAATAAACTTAAAATAAAATATAATACGAGCGTCGACCAATTGAAGGCCGCCATAAAACATGATGTTATTGGTTTATACATGTTTGTGATATTTTTCAAATCGGTTAATTCCTAGAGTTGCCACATCTGTTTTACAAGATTGGCACTGCACCGTCTGCCCGAGCGAATGTTTCAGCTGCGTCATAGTTCCAAGTTCTGTCCTGTTTTAGTTTTCAACAAGCATCCACTGTCTTTGTAGTTTCGTCCTCTATGACTTACACCGTCGAAAGACACCTAAATACGAGCATACTCACCTTTCTTGAAGGAATAATTGTTTTCAAGTCTTATTGCCGGTTAAACCGAACCAAGGTCAGTAAATACATAATTTGATTGTACTCATATTCTGGTCTTTGCAAACATGGAAAAAACAACCATGAAAATAAGAAACAGGTAAACATGTAGATTGGCGGCGCGCCCAAAAAAGTGGATTTTTGTGTGTTTATATTTCTTTCGCCCGTGCCTGAATATTCATGCGCGTTTGAGTCCTAGTTCTGTAAACGTTAGAACATTTTTCTATAAACACTTATGATTATATACTGGGGGGCTGTGGCTCCCAGACCCCCCCCCCCAATTGATTGAAACTCAGGAACATCGTAGGGGGGGGGGAGGCCCCCTGCAGTATTTACCCGCACACGACCAGTCCCCTTAAATTTACTCAAAAAGCGTGAAACATATTGGAACACGGACGAAATAGTTTACGTTTCATCGTTCCATCGTTCCATACTGCATGGCGATACGGTATCATGGAGACTCTCCACACGATGGGGGCGAGGAGACGCCTCCCAATGTTTATAATCTGAATTTTTGCGAGATCGTCGATTTCGCATATGGGTGGGGGAGCTCTCTCCGGCCCAAAGGAGCAGGAAGAGGGTGTCCCGCAAGGAAGTGTCCTCAGTGTCACACTCTTTGCCCTGAGCATTAACGGCATCACCTCGGTACTGCCGGAAGATGTTCTCGCTACGCTTTACGTGGATGACCTTTCGATCTCTTTGGGCGCGGCCCAGATGCCAACTCTGGAGCGTCGACTCCAACAGGCATTAAACCAGGTCTCTCGCTGTGCCGAAGCGCATAGGTTTCGGTTTTCCTTGGCCAAAACTAAGGTGGTGCACTTGTGCCACCATCCACGGTTCCACCCCGCCCTAGACTTGTTTCTTAATGGAGTGCGCCTGGAAGTGGTTGAATCGCACCGTTTCCTTGGTCTTGTATTTGACCGACGCCACACCTGGGAGGCTCATATTCGCAGCCTTACGGTCTCATGTACCCACGCCATGGATATTCTCGGTTCCGTGAAATTCAGCGCTTGGGGCGCTGATAGGGTTACTGCCTTTTTTTTTATCGATCCTTTGTTCGTTCGAAGCCCGACTACGGATGCGAGTTTTATGCATCCGTAGCCGCGCGTTTATTGCGGCAGATGGACTCAATCCATCACACCGGCCTTCGCCTTGCGACCGGTGCCTTCCGCATTAAGAGCCTGTCGGTCGATGCAAGGGAGATGCCACTCGCTCTACGCCGCGTACAGTGCATCACTCGCCTGTACGCGCGAGCCCGGCGCTTCTCACTGCACCCGCAGCTAACCTCGACAGTGCCTATGCCGCAGAGAGACGCCAGTCATACCCTAAGCCCTTTGGGTTTAGGGCCAGGAAACTCCTTCGAGAGCTAGATATAGCTCTCGGGCCGGTGGCGCCCTTTGTTCTGCCCAGGAAGCCATCCTGGGGGGTACCACATTTGGCTATTTGTCGCCACGCCTTTGCTCCCAAAGCTTGTACAGCGCCGGGAGTAATGCGTTTGACCTTTTTGGAGCATACCTCGTGTCACGCTGGAACCGTGCCAGTGTATACGGATGGCTCCAAGTCCCAAGAGGGGGTCAGCTTTCACGTCGTATCCCCTCTGTTTAAAGTCAGCGGGGCTCTGTCAGGCGGTGCGTCTGTCTTCACGGCCGAGCTGGTGGCAATACACCACTCCGTACTGGAGATTACGCGACGTGCCCGGTTCGGAGATCGGATTGTGATATATAGAGACTCACAAAGTGCCCTTACTGCGGCATTGGAATCTCCGCATCCCCTGGTTCACGATATTCGTGACGCCACGGTTTTGGCGAGCCGGGCGGATGTCGAGATTATCTTTTCTGGGTTCCTCGACATTTAGGAATTGCGGGGAATGAGCGCGCCGATGAAGGCACCAAAGAGTCCGCGAGGACTCTGCGACCGGACCAGCGTTTCGCTCTTCCTCACACCGACTACATGGCAGGAATACGGGCAGCTCTTCGGACTGCGTGGCAAAGAAGATGGGAGACGGTCGGAGGGAACTTAAAGTTGCGTGCCATTGCGCCGCGACTGTTCCCATGGACCTCTCTCCCAATGCCGCGACGGCTTCAGGTCGCTTTCTGTCGTCTCCGAATCGGACACACTCGTGCGACGCATGGCCATTTGATGGAGCGCTCGCCTGCGCCCTATTGTGATTACAGCGTCGTCCCCCAGACTGTTCGGCACATTCTTGTCGAATGTTCCAGTTTGGGTGATCTTCACGCACGTTACCTCTCCCGGTACCGGGATGGGAGGGGGTCGCTACCGCCTCTCCCTTGTACTCGGGACGAGTGTGTGCACCTTGACTGGTGGACTGATAGACTTTTTGGGGGAGGCCGGCCTTCTCCTTTTTTTTTGTTATTGTTGTTTTCTTTGTTAGTCGCACGCTCCTACGCCGGGGGAGGGGGACCACGCTCCTACGCCGGGGGGAGACGGACCTCCCCCCGACGCCGGAAGTTGCTTCCTAATTGTCATCTTCCCTTTTTATCGTTATTTTGTTTTCAAATTTTTATTTTAAAGTAGCCTAGAACTAGGCTGTTTGTTTGCAGCGACTTATGCCCAAGCATGCAGTCGTCAGATAGCCCCTTAAAAAAAAAAAATCAACTTATTTCATTCTCTTCTTTAGCTAATATGCATTTTCCCTCTCTCTTCCTCCCTATTCTTCCATCTCTTTCTTGTTTTCCATATCCCTTTATGTATAAGATTTAGTTGCTTATGAGCTCCTCCGCCGTCAACCCAAGCATTCCACAGCATTTACCCAGTGTCTTCGGCAGCAAAGCTTTCATTTTCACTTCACCCTTTTATTAAAAACCCGCTTTTGTCGCCCTTTGCCTCGCCATTCCTTAATCTCCTCAAACTATAGTTGAAATCCTCCTCTTTCTTTTCTATTACTACGCCCCAGAAGTGGGTGCCAGATGTAACAGAGAGACCATGCTTCATCTTACATCTCTCATTACAAACCTGTTTTGGCAGATGCACTCGTTGGTTTTCGCTTAAGATTTTTGCGAAAAAATAATTTTCTTAGCAATTAATTAAATCATTCACTCGCAGTTAATCGCATTCTTATGACCTAAGAATGGTAATTCTTCAGATTAACGCTTCCATCATTATCAAGGGGGTTGCTTTGTCACAAATACTTGTATTTAAAAAAATAACATACTCCTAATTGAATTAACCTAACCAACCCCCCCCCCCTCCTAACTTTCCCTAAAAAAAAAGCTAATATAAATGTCGAAATGGCTGAGAATAATTTTTTTTCTTATAACAGCATAGCTTTCTGGCGCATAACAAGCGAAAGCGTTATATGTATTTTAATTAATTAGGACATCCCATAAAGAAAGGCGACATTTTTTTTCCTGTTTATCATTATTTTATGGATATGAAAACTAGAGCAAATTTGTTTTTATACTACCTAGTCATTAAACTCGAAACTTAGGTTCTCTATATGTCTACATTCAACTTATTTTAGTGTGCATCTTCACTTAAAGGATATAATGAAAGCTTCGTGATGACGTGCCAGGGGTACACTTGCAACAAAGCATAAACATTTGTGCATCTCTCCTCCCTCGTCTTAAAAGTGAACCATTTTATAGTAGGATGGTTACAGGAGACAAAACACTGGCTGTGTACACTACTATTAAACGACTTGTCCCATCAGATACCATTTTTTTAGGAGTTTAGCGAATCACCTAAAGAGAATGAAGATGTCAACAACAGAAGAGGGCGAAGCAGCCTTAAAGAATTTATTTAAATCAAAGTCAAACGATTTTTTCAAAAATATTACTGAAAGGTTAGTAGAAAGATAGAGACTAATGGTAGCAACTGGTGTAAATGATATTACTTATTACACTAATAAATATTACTTCAATATAAATAACTTCAAATAGTTATTCGATTGCGCTTTCGATTGCGATGGGGACGTTAATCGGTACAATTACCTTAAGAACAAACAATAAATGAAATTCCTTCTTTAAAAACAAAATTCCTTTGTTTTCACCTTTCTTGAAACTTTTATTGTAATTGTGGTCACTTAATGCATTTAAGCAAGTGCTAATACAATCTTTGATCCTTCGGATAAAGAAACCTGTTTCATATGACTTTATTTTCGTTATTTAACACAAAATCAAAGTTTCGGAATTCGGCTAAAACTTCCTCATATTTTATATAAGGAAGTTTTAGCGGAATTCCGAAACTTTGATTTTCGGAGCTGCTTCGCCACTCCTAACAGGAGGAGCTTGTGCTTCGTAGGCGGACCTTTCGATATGTGGCCAAAGGCCTATCCTCCTCTAGCAATGGGTTTTGATCATATTTTTTTTAAAAAAAGGTTCTCTGTACATACATATCCCCTAATAATTTACTCTTTTTTTATAAAAAAAAATCCAAAGTTAAAAAATCGATTCACTTCTTAGGGATTAAAACAATCCCACCAAACCAAACCAAATCACCCTGGCAAATTCCTAAGTTAAAATGACAGTAAGTAAGTAGTACAAAGAATCATGCATCGCAAGCATTAATTCTTAATCTTCACGTGGTGGTGGAGTATAGGGACATTGGTTACGAATAGCCTCCTCATAGGAAGGAGGGAGGTCATCTACTTGGGCTTCTCGTCGAGGCAAACTCCTTGATCTCCTATTACTAAAAACGTCGGGTACGACGACTTGAAATCCTGGATCGCCGCCATTATACTCCTCCTCCCTGATGTACAATCGAATCCTGCTCTGTGGTCTTCCGACGAGATTGAATTGCGTTGTGGGGGAGTTGTCTAAGGTGATGAGGGACGGCGGTGTCCTAAGTGTACTCGGAAGCGTTAGTATCTGAATTGGGGCTCTCCTACCCATACCGCATTGCCTCACTGTAACTCTATAATTCCTATCTTCAACAACTTGATGCGTCGGAGTAATTGTTCTTGTCAAGGTTTCGGAACTAGTGCCACTAGTAGACCTAGTCGTGTCACGGTGAATATCCCGTATTTGTTTGCGCGTAAGTATGGGGCGGGTCCCTAGAGGAACTCCGTTGCTTCGATCCGTGTCATTACTTCTGGACTCCGGAACTCCTCTCTGGAATTAATAAATATTATTAGGTTACTCACTCACTCACTCACTCACTCACTCACTCACTCACTCTCGCAATTAATCACACAAAGGTATGTACTCTGCTTTTGGAATGAATATTCCAAGATAACCTTTCATGTTTAGGACTCATTCATTACCAGACAGAAATATTTCTATTTTCATCTACTTTTATGAAAGAAGAAAAAGAAAGGGTAACTAACGACGACGACACAGCACCAGAATAAATAGTTCCTGATCGCCAATAGCGCTTCATAATTCAAATTCTACTCACTTCCACAGCGGGGCTTGCCCTTCTCCTCCTGAGGAGGGGAGGAGAGACTTTCTTGGAGTTCAGATACAGCATTATTGCTATGGCAGGGATTATGAGGATACAAGGGAACAGTAGCATGCCGCCCGCTACGTTATAATCGCAAATTAATAGCCCTACCCCCACCAGGAGGAGGAGGAGGCAGGAGGACAAGGAACAGAGAGGGTCAATTTTCCCCCGTGAACGGCGGAGATCTGCAAAGTACAAAAGAGATATTGATCGAAGGGAGGAGCGTTTCCACCAATTGATCGAAGGGAGGAGTATTTCCACCAATTCTTGTGCAAACGCCCATTAAAGGGAGGGGAGGGGGGTTACTACCCATTCGCTGTCCACCATTAAAGATGTTTTACCTCCGATTTTCACCATCGGCTGCCTAAATCAGTGGGGAAGGGGGAGGGGGAGAGAGGGGTGTGAACCTGATGGTTACTTCTGGGGGGACCGAAGACTTATATTACTATTTAACGCTTTTAACCACTGGTGGAGACCTACAGCTTAACGCAGGAACTTAACCAAAGTTTAATATCGGCTAGTTTAACGCTGGATATTAACCTCTGCTGAGGACCTGAAGTTTAACGTAAAATTTTAACCAGTGGTGGGAACCTATAGTTTAACGTATGATATTAATTAACCATTCAAGTGATCGTACAGTTTAATGTAGCATTTTATTCACTGACAGGCACCTACAATGAACTTAAAATTGAAACCACAATTTAACCAAAAATTAACGTAGCATTTAAACTACTGCGGAGGAACCTACTAGAGTATAACGTTAGGTTAAAATCAACGGTGGGGAACCTACAGTTTTGTTGTTTGGTGTACGGTTTTTAGCACCGATCTTGACATGATACCCGTCAGTGGAGAGCTACAGTGGTATCAAATCACGTGTCACCACTATGTTATGAAGGCTGATGACAACAAAGTTAAAATGTTAATTCTTATCACTTATAATTTTACTTACATCGCTCTATGAACTTGGGCCACATTATGTGAAACACTCAAACTTGAAACTTTGTAACTTGAATGAAAACTTGACGAAGTTGAGAAGCGGAAAAAAAATTGATTGCGTCATTGATGCCTAAGCCAAGAATGTTTGTGCTCATTTGACATTTACTTTTATATAGAAACAAAAATTACTCGACGGAAATAAAGGAAGCAAAGATTCAGGAGCAAGAATCTATGCCTAATCATCATTGTTCGCAAGTTTTAGGAATAGTTTTAACTAGGCCAATTATTTGTGTAATCTATTTGCTTGCGCCTACCTCCAAAGTTGATTATATGCCATCTCACGTCCGTGTCAATTTTATCCGCCTTTATAAGTCCACACGTGTTTGACTCTGTTATTATATAGGATTATATCAAATTGAGTGATTTTTAACATTTATATACATTCCATTCGAGTAATTTGACCTCGTAACGTAATCTTTAAGGTATTTATTTTTACATTAAGTGTTTTTGAAAAGTTGCAATAATCTTTAAAGCCTATTGGACATGGGAAAGTAATTAATAAAGGTTTTAATAATAAAATAATTGGGCCTGCAATGCAACACACCTTTTATGCCTGATTCAACTTCACACAAAAATTGGCACTACACATTTAGTTAGTTACTTGCATCTACATGTACCCTTGCCAGAGCTTTAACTAACGCACATTGGAGCAATTCTGAAGAAAATGCTCTGTCTCAGGTTGCTAGGGAGTAGCAGTGACGTCATTTTTGCGTTGTAAATTACTTTCGAACGTAGCTGAAATGTCGACGTTAATATAATGTTTACGTTTATGTAGACAAACGTATCTAATTAAAAACAAATATAAAAAATGCCCTGATGCAGTCAAGGTATTGCGGGTTAGGTCCACAGAAATAGTCTAGGCACGATGACACGCAACTTAAAATTCCCGTGCGACGTCTCATCTTTTTTGCCAGGCAGCCCCAATGGCTTTTCTGATCCTTGCGATGAATTAAATGTAGGGAAAAGCAAAACACCGATCGAGTTGTTCAGTCTGTGTAGACAGCCTTGCCCTCTCATAATCCCGCTCTTTTTCAGTAAAGTTTTACATCACCCCAACGTGCAGTAGTCCAGGGGTCAAGAATACTACTAAAAATGAATGTGGAGATTTTAATAACTCACTAGAATATGAATAGTTTTATATGGGATATGGGTAAACAAACGGTTTTCGAACCATGCACAGCGCTAATCTTCCGTACCCAGAGATAAATTGCAACCAGCTCAGACATAAATACAGACCCACCCTCCGGAAGATCGCCAGCATAAAACCAGTGGAAGACGTAGAAGCCAACTCCCACTTCAGACTTAGAAACATGTGTGTACATTGCCACACGGCTCTATTGTCATATGATGTATGCTCCGAGAGATAAGAACGCAATACTCCCGGTGCTGGTGAAGTTTTGGGAGCAAAGGAATGGTAATAACAAACATTCAATGGTGGTATCCCCTATGATGGTGCTTTGGGCAGAGCCATCGGCGGTACTAGTCCAGGTATTACTCTGAAATATCGAAGCAGTTTCCTAACCCTGAACCAAAAGGTTTAGGGCATGGTTGGCGTCTCTCTTCAGCTTTGGCACATTCTAGATTGGCTACGAACGAAATGAGAGCCGTTGGCGACTAAGAGAGAAGATTGAACCTGCTTACACAAGCGCACCACGCTCTATGCACAACGTAAACCAAATGACATCTCTGCACCGTCGACAAGAAGGATTTACCGGGCATTGCAGGTGAGACATGAAGGCTGCGCGCACATTGCGGACGAAGTTCTTCCTCATGCTGGCCCACACGCGGTCGATGGAGAACTTTAGTTCGCCGACTTTGCTGTGGCGGAACTTGCAAGCCTTGCTCTCGACATGCGCTTACACGTTGTAGTTTATGGGATTGAGGTCGGGTGACTGCGGTGGCGAAAATTCCTTCGACCAGAAGTTCAAAATCGATCCCAATCACTCTTGCACGGTCTTGGCCGTGTGTGCTGAGACACCGTCCTGCTGAAAGACGTACTCAGCCTTCTTCGTGATCTTTCTCACTCAAGGCAGGACTTTCGTAGTCAAGATATCCCTGTATTCGGCCACGGCGAGCCTGTAACCAGCCACGAACCACACCGGCGGCATCTTCGCGCCATTCGAAGCCACGACGCCGAACATCATCAGGAAAGCCGGTTGCTTGGTCGTGTACACGTAGCGGACCTTGGAGATGTCCTGGCCGAAGCTTACCACGCAGTGGTTCTGCTTGTTGATGACTGGATCGACCGTGAAGGTTTTTACAGCAAAAAAAGGAAGCGAGAATTTGATTGCTGTGACTCTTCAAGTCGTTGAGAAGGCGAAGACAGCGCCCTCGACGTTTGTTCTCGCATACGGTCGGTGAGCAGAGGCCTTTCCACGCACCTCAAGCTCTTGCCACCCTCCTCCTTGACGGGCCTGGATTTCGTGGCCACCGATATTTTCTTATTTGTGAGCGCAGTCATTTTGAGCTTCGGAGCACTTCCGATGGCTTTTCTCGCAGCCAAATGGTTGGCAACTTGATGTCTGCCTAAACGAGGTCTTTCCTGTTCCTGAGTCTCTCCGCGACTCTGTGGACGGTATCCTGCTGACTTTGAGGCCCCTTGGCGACATCAGAATTGCTCTGCCACGCACACGCAGGAGAGCAGAGATCTCGGTTCTTTTCACTTCCATCTCGACACACTTTTGCACACAATGGAAAATACATTTTAATGGCACCTGCTGGAAAAGTAGAACTTTAAGTTTGTTTGACCGAACCCTTTCTATTACACACGTAAACATCTCACCCCCCCTCCCAAAAAAAACCCCGAATGTAACAAAACTTTTGCAAAACTCCGTACTACAACTTTAAAAAGGTCTCGGCATTACTGTAGATTTAAAAAGGTCTAGGCAATACTACAGCTTTAAAAATGTTATAACCATTACTACAGCTTACAAAAGGTAGACATTTCTACAGCTTTGAAAAAGTTCAAGGCATTACTAAAGCTTTAAAAAGGTCTAGGTATCACTCAGCTTTAAAAAGGTCTAGGCATCACTCAGCTTTAAAAAGGTCTAAGTATTATTACTACAGCTTCAAAAATATCTAGGCATTACTACATCTTTAAAATGGTCTAGGCATTTCTTCAGATTTAAAAAGTTTAGACATTACTAGAGATTTAAAAAGGTCTAGGCATTACTACAACTTTTAAAAGTTTTAGGCATTACAACACGTTTAAAAAGGATCTAGGGATTGCTACAGATTTAAATGGGTATAGGCATTAGTAGAGATTTAAAATGCCCCACTATTACTACAGCTTTTAAAACCTTTAGTCGTTACTAAAGCTCTGAAAAAGCCTAGGTATTACCACAGCTTTAAAAAAGGTCTAGGCTTTAGTACAGCTTTGAAAAGTTCTAGGTATTACTATAGATTTAAAAAGGTTTAGGAATTACTACCGCGGGTAACGAATGATAAATAATAACACTTTCCGGGAAATGCGAATTAATAAATGAATTAAGCATCGAATTTCATTCCTAGTCCCGTCGCGATAAATGCCGACGACCATGTTATGATGTGTATCAAATGGGATTGATTTTATGGATAAGAGAATTTAAAAGGGAATCGAGGACAAGAAACATTTATTTCTTGGCAAAGAAGTGGAATCAATGATGCATTGTCCCAATAAGCTTTCCCTAAGGCACAAATTTAAAATTAGCATTCTTGAATTTTAAGCAGGGAAAAATTAAACAAATCTGATATATGCACGATGCAATTGCGATATTACGAGTACTTAAATATTCCCCTCATTTTGACGAAACCAGCACACACGTATTATCATAAACAACGATTTGTCACTAGTTACCCGAAATCTACAATTCAGATTTAAATAACCTTTGTTTCCAGTCACCAATAAGCCGCCCGCCTGCACTTCTCGTACGCTACACAACCACCTTCCTAGAAGCGGAGCGTATTTTGAAGAAATGAAGAGAGCCCGCTTGGAAATGTTATCTGAGGGCTAACGCTCCCCCTCCTGGGTCTGGGCACCATTGTAAATAGAAATGAGTAGGAAAATGGGCAAATAAAATATAATAGCGTATGCGAGTTGCGAACAGCTTTCCGCGTCGCTGGACCAGTGTTAGCGAGCGGCGAAACCACTCGGCCATCCTGAGTCTCAAAAAAAGACTCATTCGAGCGAAGCTTTTAAGCCGCATGCATCGCCCAATAACTGAGCGGCCACGCGAAATAACGGCTTCCCGCTTCATGATAGAAGATTTAACGACGCGATAAAACTTAATTTTTTCTCGGGTAAAATTACCTAAATATGGAATAATTTACTCTCAAGTCACATTGAAATAGGCTTACCCAGTAATTCAAGGAGATAATTGAATAAATATTTCCTTAAAACATAAAATTATTATTAAGAAGCAATATTAGTTATAAATGATAGTCGGTTTTGTACCCTTATCCTTATCTCCTTTAGTCTCCTCTGAACTTCTTCCCTACTTTATTCCCCTTTCTTGGACTAGATGTTAGGGTCTTGCCTGGTCATTAATTTTGTACGGAGTTTCATGCTTCCTTCATCACTTCTGATTAATTTACACTACAGAGCTCTGTCGTGGAATTGTTCGCTTGAAGACTTCTGGGAGGACTCTTTCTGCTATTTCAAGAGAGGTAAGAAGGTCCAAGAGTGTGATTTCGCGCGTTCCGAAGTTATACAATGAAAACAAAACTTATAAATCTATTGCAAAAGTCGGTCAATCCCCTATAACCACCGTCCGAGGAGACAGAGCTATTGGGCTATTCTCTATGAAGGATCCCTTCGAGACTGCAAAAGGAATTTCTCGAAAAAATATGACCAATAGTGACGAAGAAGTGAGCCGTATCACAGTGGCCCTTCACCTCACTGCATCTGGTTAAAAATTTCGTTCATCAGCAACCAAACCAATCACCAGTAAGAAGAACCAGAAGGCAAGACTCGAATATGCTGAAACTCATGTTGGCTGTAAGGATGAAGAAGGGGAAAGAATTAATTTCAGTGATGAAAGTAATTTTAATTTAGTTGGGTCTGGAGGTGAAAAACTTAAATTTAAATCTGTTAAAAAGTCTGCCAACATGGAAGAAAGAGCGTCATAGTATGGGTGTTTTTTGTTGTGTTTTTTCATCTGAAGGAGTTGGTCCTCTAGTGTGAATAATTGGAACGGTAAATGCGAATGTGTACCTAAACCTCGTACAACAACATGTTGTACCTTCACACCGAGCATCTCTCAACTAGCCAGCAGTATTTATGCAGGACAACCCGCCATGCCATGCTGCAAAGCGAGTAAAATACTATTTTGAATAAGAAGATATTAAAGTACTGAAGTATCCTGATCAGAGCTCGGACATGAACCCAATTGAGAACCTCTGGAGGATCAATGGAGACAAAGCTCGAGACTAACAGCTTTCAGTTGTGCCTATTTATTAGTCGAAAATTTGACAAGAAAATAAAGGCTTCAACACCTCATATTAAGTGTTTTAAGTTTAATCGTTGTCAAATCTTGCTTAGTTTCTAGTGTATTATTTGCTTACTAACAATTCTGGGAATGATCATTCTCTTACCGATTTTGCACGTGTCAATATTTTATTTTGTTAGTTTATTTAGTATATTTTTTTTAAATATATGATTGTATAATAGGAAATCATCATAAAATATATCAAATGCATTCTTTTATCTACCATGGCAATTTCATTTAACTACTTATCATATTTTTGAAAATACTTTAATAAAGAAAATCATTCTTTTATTTTGTTCACCTCGCATCATTCCATTTATTCCTTTATTTAATAATTATTCTCGTAGAATGCCCCCCTTTTTGTTCTAAGAGTGCTAAGAGTGCTAATATTGTTATTTTAAAGAAGAGCCGTTGGAAACACGTAAGGATATAGAGAAACGCACAATAATTCCCAAAATAAACTTATATTTTAACTTTAACAATTTACTACACAAAAATTAACCATTAACCACAGAAATACTCCGAATATTAAAATACACAATAATTAATTCAATTAGTTTGACCCTCTAAAATTGCTGAATTTCGCTACACACTTCAATATATAAGATTTAGACTTATTGACTCTACTGGAGTTTAAATACCTCAGGAATGTTATTGGCTCCACGACACGTGCCGACCGACCAGATGTAGGTGGGCGGGATCACGAGGTACTTTTGGCGAGGGTAGCAGCTGGGGGTCAACACGGTATTGAAGGGGCGGTTCTTCAAGGACGAGAACAATCACGGTGCTTTAGGCGGCACCAAGGTAGGCGTGGTCTCTCTGGCGAGAGTAAGTCTAACTTGGTTCTTAAACAAAGTTAACTTAGAGTTCGGTGTGACCACCGAGTAACGAGCTCGAAGGGAAGCTTTTTCTCCTTCGTTACTTAATTCCTCATGGGCAAAGACTGAACTCTGGGAGGGTCTTCTTCAAGGACGAGGATCGAGGAAGGGGGTTTCTCTGGCGAGAATAAGTTGAACTTAAAGGTCGGTTTGGTAACCAAGAACTAGCTCGAGGATGAGCTTCTTCTTAGTTCCAGTCTTCCTCAAGGGCGAGGATAACGGAGGGGGATTTCTCTGACGAGAATAAGTTGAACTTGGTTCCTCAACCAAGTTAACTTATGAGTTTGGGGTGGCCCCCGAGTAACGGGCTCGAGGGGGAGCTTTTTCCTTCTTATTTTCTTAATTCCTCAAAGACGAGGAATACCCCTGGTGTTTAAGATGCACCATGATATGAGGAGTCTCTCTGACGAGAGTAAGTTGAACTTAACAAAGTTAACTTAGCGTTCGGTTTGATAACCAGGGATTAGTTCGAGGATGAGCTGCTTCTTAGCCCCTTAAAGTAGGTAGCCCTGCCTCTCTTGCAGGGTACTTCTTGGTCTGGCGAGCCAAGTAAACTACCAATCCAGTCTAGGTAGCCCGGGGCCTTAATCCGAGGACCTCGTCACATGGAGACTAACGCATTCTACCAATCCAGTCTAGGTAGCCCGGGGTCTTAATCCAAGGACTTCGTCACCTGGAGACTGACGTATTCTACCAAGATTTTCCTTAGTGTTTCTTATTTATACCTCGTCACCCCATTGGGAAGTGGTAAGAAGGGATGGGGGGATTGAGGACGGGCCCAGGAGGGTTTTTATGCCAAACGGTTTTTCTCACCAAGTCTTACATCGGCTCCTCGTTAGCCTTCGAGCTTGGGAGAAACACGTCTCCAATTTCTTACTTGAGCTAAAATTGAATCTCACTCTCCTGGGGAAGATCTTGCATTTTACAACCTTTCGGTCTTCCATAGCGACGAGTGGCGCTGCACTGCGATTACGCGCTTGACCCGACGGTGCCGGGGTCGGATTTCTTTGCGGTAATCGCCTCGTGACTCCACTGCGAGAGAACGGGGGAGTGACGATTCTCATACAATTATGATTTGTTCCTTTTAAGGAAAAGTGCAGCGATGGCATCTATGAAGTTCTTGGAAAAGAGGTATGTATTTAGAGAAAGTTAGGGGAAGTGAAAACCAAAACAAGGCTGGACGTTATCTCCATCAAAACAGTGTGAGAGAACCTCGTCAACGTGAGTTTGTTTTCAAAGAATTTAAAACAAAAGGGGAAATGATTAAAGTGTTGCGTTGAGATAAATCCAAACAAGTGCATTAGTTAGGCCTCATCTGCATTAGAGGCCCCATCTTGACTCTGCGGTGCAATTTTGATCACCATATTATGAGATGGATTGATTTGCTTGAGTGTGCGAAGAAGGTTTACTAAGGTGTGACGAAGTTATCCTCTGGTGAAAGACTTAGGAGAATAAATCTTCATACATTAGAAAGGAAAGGAGTTCGAAGGGACTTGTTTGAGGTCTTCAAGTGGGTAAAAGGTTATAATAAGGGAGACAAAGGTATGTTCTTATTTTTAGTGAATAGAATAGGACAAGTAACGATGGATTTAAGCTAGATAAGTTTAGTTTTTGGAAAGAGAATGGTTGAAATTGGTTTACAAATCGAGTGGTAGTTGAGTGGAATAGGCTCAGTGGTAGAAGCGTCCTCTCTGCGGAGTTTTAAGAATAGATTGGATAGATTTATGAATGAGGATGGTAGGTGTGACTGAACTGGGCGATAGGAACAGGCGCTGCCTTGTATAGGCTATTGATTAGCCTTTTGCAGACTCCTTCTTTTCTGATATTCTAAGTCTTGGATCGCGTTAATTACAGTTGTATTTGGGGATAAAATACAACGAACCCTTTATTTACCGTGATTCGAATTTGCGACATCCAGCGTCTCGCCACAACGGCACAAATGGGCGGTTTATGTTTACTTGAAGAGGTTAACGCCCTCTTTCCCCCGCTTCCGGGTATTTTCAGGCATGGATGTATGATGGATGCATTTCACATAACACACTCGTCCACACCTCGTTGAAGACGAACCGTGCTACAAGATTCATCAAAGTGGTACCCTTAAATAATTGTACTTCAAAGTACGAGTTTGTCCCTAGAGACTTTAATGTCCCCTCTCGCTTCTTAGGGTTGAGGGTTCCTGATGCTCTTCTTCTTCTTCTTTTTTAATCTTCTCTCCTCCACTTTTGATCCCCCACTTGCCATTCTCTTTACGAATGATTTATGGAACGGGCAATGGAATTATCCAACGGTTCAGTAGTCCATTTTTAAAATGAAGGAAGAATTAAAGGCAATAAGTCTCTTATCAGCAACGTAAAAATTACTTAACACAAATAATCGAATGCAATCACTGTGGCATCCAGGACATGGAGAAGTGGCCACCCCTCCCACCCCCAGTAACTCCGGCAATTAAACACTAGATTGAGATTACCTGGGTTATATACTTTCTAGACATTTTCAGTTTACTCTTTATGTTACTTTATCTAAAAGTCCCTTCTCATCTATTTCCCTGGTCGGCGGAAAATTTCGCTGGCTAGTCACCGACCCGCTTTCGACCATTCATCCTTTGCCGGAGCTGAGAGGGAAAGGGGGGGCTGCAACACCTTCTTGTCTCAGGTTGGGGCGATGGCTTTTAACATGCCTGCATTCTTCCCCTCCTTTTATTTTCCTTTTGCGCACCCTGAACGGAATGAATGACCAGGGTATCACGCGCCTCCTTAATACAGCTGACATATGGAAGAATTGCGTGCCCACCTGGTCTCAAAACCCCGAATTTTCCCTCCCGACCTCATTACTTGAGGTGGATCTGCGTCCATCTTTCACACATTTTCACCTTCTTTATCTTTCCCATTCGCTGTAAACGCAACCACCACTCAACGGCCGGAGGAGGGAGATTTCAGCGCGCCCCAAACGCGATACGATTCGAAAGTTTCGATTCTGTAAACACCCAATAAGATCGGGGGACTCCACCTCCCCAAAACTGTTTACAGCAAATACTGAGAAGATTTTTAGAAATTTGAACTGTAAACAAAGAAAAATAAATCATAAAGGCAGATATTTATCCCCCCTTTGCGCTGCAGAGCATATTTTTTTATCTACCCCCTCCCCCAATCCAAAATTGAGTCTCAAGGATGGAATAACAATGGACGTTTGAAGGACAAAAAATAGCGAACCTTGGCTCTGCCTCTGTGAATTAAGGATCAAATTTTAGAACGCGTGGAAGAGATTCATTTTGGAGCAGCTTGAAACTTATGATGAAAAGGCGGGAAAGGATATAAAAAGAGACTAAAATTATCCTGGAAGGAGGTTGGAGGATACTTGGAACCTGAATGATTTTTAAGATGTATGAATACCCCTCTCGTGTCCAAAGACCTCAGGATCCGTGTAGGCAAGATTGATTTACATCCTACTCCAGCCTTATTTCTCTCTCTTTCTCCTTTACGCATCCTTATTTTAGTTAAGGCCTCTAAACCAGGACCAAAAGGAGTGTTGTCCTCCTTGTCCTCATCGAACCCCGAATTATAAAAGCTTGCCCACTGTCGTCCGACATCCTCACGCCATCTCTCGTCCCCGGGAATTCGGGTTAAGGAAGTTCATTCCTTTTGACCTTATCATATTCTTGCCACCATTCCTTTCCTCGTTGGATTACATATGCGCTAGTAGTTATTCTCTACTCGCCCTTCTCCCTCATTGAGAGAAAATATAATTTTAGTTTACTTTCGAATTGGAAAACCAACGAGGGCAACTGTCAACCAATTTTAGAAGGCTCATAAAGAAGTAGTGTAGTTGTGTGGAAGATACCCATTCGTGCTAGTCTAGAGAGGGTACTACCAGGGAGAGCACACAATTATCTAACCTATTCTATCATAAATAAAAGAGAATTTGTGTATATTTCTTCCCCTTCTATTTAAGCAGAATGGAACACTGGCACGGGTGAGTTGCGCACCCTGTCAATCCCTAGCGTTACTAGTAGTCTCCTATTTCATTTCCCCAAATTTGGCGCTTTATTTTTATGAATGAGACGCAAATGTCCTTCGCTGATTTTCCTCTTTACATTCATCGCATACACCCGTCCAACCGCGAAACTATATCTATAGTTCAATTTTTCCACCACATCCTCCATTCTTTCGCCTATCTTTCCTCTTTTCCCTCTTCCCCTACGATGAGGGTTGTCTGCTACTCAAGCCTACGTCACTACTGACGTTTTCATGGTTATCATAGTAACGCGTCGCCAACCTGCTCAATAAAAGGTTCTGCTCCGTGGTACATACAAGTTGTTAACGGGAATTCTGCCAAGCTCGTTAACGTTTACCTTGAACATTCAGTGTCAGGTTGTGTATGTACATACATTAGTGCCCTACTTGTGTAGAGAGAGGGAGAGATCAAATATAAACATTGTAAAATGTGAATAAGGTAGATAAATTAGGCGTCTCATAAATGCGATATTTTGCCCCTAAAAAAAACCTCAATTATTATTAACTAAAATCCATAATTGTTTTCTAAGTTAGTTTTATTCTCAAATATTATTTAGACTAGATTCCCCCCCCCCTCCCTTATTCAATAACGCTCACTCGTCATGAATTTATCCCCTATGCATCCCAATGGGTTGATGTGTAGTTGGGTAAAAAAGACGAGGGAATTCGAGACTTTGGGGTGCATTTCCCCTAACTCTCATCGTCAACTGATGCGAACTCGTCGTTCGTACCATTGAATGAGTTACGTAAGTCTGACCCAGTTCTCTATTATGAGCTCCAAATTCCTTAGGGGATGGAAATCTCCGTGCGGCTAATACACGCACGAAAAAAAATATCTCTCCAGGCCGTAATAAATAAAGACAAAAGGGCTTGGAATCGTATTTGTATTTTTTTTTTTACGAACAATCCTCCTTATCGCGGAGCGTGTCAGTACTAACTAATTCCTTTTTAGTGTCTTGTTCTACCCCTCCCTCCAGCGTCTATGTTTCAATTGATTAACGCCATTTTCAATTTAATCTATACGGTGTTGCAGAAGTCTTCAGAAGAATGTCGGTATTTAGCGAAAATGAACTTTTTTGTTATTTTTTATTTTTGAGCCATGAAGAATACTCATACCCTCCGGCGGGTTTCGTGTCCTAAAAAGCGACTAAGCCAGAATACTGGACGCTGACTAGGAAAGCCGATCACTCGTGAGATTTGTTTGTCCGATCGCGATGCGCAATGGCGGATAATAGGCGAGGGAGTCGCGACTCCCCTCTAACCATAGTGATTAATTCAGTATCTCCGGCAGAAGGTGGTGAAATTGGAGGAAGTGACAAATGTGTAAAGTATATCAAGCTGCAGGTATTCTTGGTGGGGCACACAACAGTCCAGATGCCACCTGACCCCCCCCCCCCTCTGGATGCGTAAACGGTTAAATAAAGGGGGAGAAGAAAGGCTGGTTGATGACTAGCCTGCGATATTAGCTGGAGGCCAAGAAAACGTGTTAGAAGCAGATTGTAAATAAAGAGAGGAAAAAAAGTAAAATGGAACTATTTAGAAGCAATAAACCCAAGGTAGTCTCAATTTCGTTCAAGACTGCCGGGGGAGCGTGCCGTTCCTACAGGTACCAGCTATAACAATAAAAATGCCACCACCCCCTTGCAGAGGAGTGAGATGGAGTGGGGAATGTGCTTAAAGGGGGGCTGTAGGTGCTTTCTCCATGTGAGACAAAGAAAGGGAATGAAGAAGAGTTTGTGTGGGATAGAGTAAAATGAAGTGTAGATCAGAGTTTTTATTTGCATATCAATATGAATATAACAGGGAAATAATAAGGAATAAATAGCAATAAATTATATATTACCAAAACAATTAACAAAATATAAAATTTGCCAAAATATCAGCAAAATATAACAAGTAAGAAGATGAAGATATGAGAAAATTACAGCAACACCAAAACTGATACAAGAAGCTCAGTATCGCTTAGAGATTCCCTTGGCGGCAGTGACGAGAGCATTCAATAATGGAGGTAAGCTCTACACAAGGCTGCGACACCCGAGGGATGTGATGCTGGACCATTCCTCGGTGATGACTGCCTTCAGTTTCTCACTGGAGGCTAATGGTCGGCGTCTTCCTCCCTCCACAGGTTTTCCAGTGGATTCTTGTACGGAGACTGAATTGGCCAGTTCATCACCGTGATAATTTTGTCCCGGAACCAGTGTATGGTGGACGCAGGCTTGTGATATGTGGTATTGTTATGCTGGAAAATCACATTCTGGGCATTTGTGGAGAGGTCTCGAGATAAGGGAAGCATTTAATCTCTCAGGACACTTTGGTACTTCTCTGAATTCATAGCGCCATCACAAACTGTGAGACGACCTACACCTGAAATTGACATAGAGCAGAATATCATTACAGAGCGGCCACGATGTTTACTATTGGCACTATTCACTCTAAATTATACTGTTTCCCTGGCCTCCTGCAGACTCGAACGTTGCCTGGGATCGAAAAAAAACTAGAACGTGGACTCGTTGGACCAAAAGACACGCCCTCACAGCCGCATGTTCCAGTTGCGGTGAGCCCTGCCCAAGCCTGTCGACGTCGCTTCTGCTGAAGGTTGGTTAGCGGCTTCTGGCGGGCTTTAAACGACTTCAGGCCATGGTCATGCAGTCTGCGATTGACTGTTTTTATCGGATGCATTTACCTGGCCTCCCTCTGACCATCCATGTTACAGCTGGACTGCGAATTTCTTACCATCCCGAAGGCTAATAAGCCACAAAGACCTCTCTTCACGTTGCTTACTGACCCTGATTCATAACGAGGTGGGTCTTGAATGTTTTCACTTTCTCGGATCTTCTTCAACAATTATGTAACACCGGAATGTGATCCGCCGACCGTCCGGGTGATTTGTCGACAGCTGAATTCCTCCTCATGCAGCGTGCTTATCAGACTCTTGCCCTCCAAGGTATAGTTACATGTGTTCACCATTATCCAATTATGTCGACATGGAATTCTGATATTAATCAACAACATACCGTAGAATGATACCAGGAATTAATACATTTTAATAGCATCACCACTATAGATATTTCCCCAAAACTTATAAGGAAGCTTTTTTTATTGGACACATGCATGCAAACCCGGACCAATAGACATACACAAGGAATAAGAAAAAAATCAGGTGTATAAAAACTTTTGGCCAAAGTCAAAAGACGAAAGGATGATAGAATGAGGGAGCTTTGGGTACACCCGGAGAGGGTGAGAGTGGGTTATGTGCTGAAAGAAACATGTGTGGCAAATACGTTTTTGACACCAACCACCAATGGTAAAACCATTCATGACCCCCAGAGAGGAGGGGGAAGCAAGTTCCATGTAAGGGGTATGTGGTTGAGTGCCTCAATATAGGACATTAGTATTCCAAAGGGGTGTGGGTGATTTGATGAGGTGAATCGATTGCGTGATTATATGAGATAATTCGACGTAGAGGGGATGATTGTGTGATGGATTCGATGGGTGATTCATGAGATGTTTCGAATTGTTCGATCAGACCATTGAATGCGTGATCGGAGGTAATTGCGTGAAATGATTCAAGGCAGATTTTAGTGGCGATGTGTGAAGGGGCGTTTTGAAACATTTATTCAGCAAAGAGATTTCCATCATTAGTGGCAAAGAAGTTTCCATCATTATGACAAAGAAGTTTCCATCATTATGGCAGAGTGTAGGGAAATCGAATCTCTCCCTTCTCTCCCAGGTGAGACACGGGGCGTTGACCGCAAAACATCCGGGCCAGGCATCTTGGGTCAATCTCGTAACCACAGCCCCTCGCGTCTCGTACATATGAAAAGCAGAACGGTTTAAACTGCAAGATCTCCCCTATGAGTGTGTTTTCAATTTCACCTCAAGTACGAAATTGGAGACGCGTTTCTCTCAAGCTCGAAGGGCCAGCTGGACCAGAGGTAAGACTTGCTGAGAAAAACCGTTAGGGTAAGAACCCTCCTGCGGCCCGTTTACAAGCCACCCCTTTCCCTCCTACCGCCACCTCAGTGGGGTGACGAGGTATAAATACCAAACACTTGGGAAAAACGTGGTAGAATCCGTGAGTCAACCAGGCTACGAAGTCCCCTGCAAGAGAGGCCGGTCTACCAAGAGAAGGGACTACAAAGCAGCTCTTCCTCCCTGGTCATCAAACCGAACTTTAAGTTAACTTGAGCCCGTCACCCGGTGGTCACACCAAACTCTGAGTTAACTTGGCTTAAGAACCAAGTTCAACTTATTCTCGTCAGAGACCCC
Organism: Ceratothoa steindachneri; assembly: GCA_963969495.1. NCBI lineage: Eukaryota > Metazoa > Arthropoda > Malacostraca > Isopoda > Cymothoidae > Ceratothoa > Ceratothoa steindachneri. The sequence continues at coordinate 118,284,191 of OZ018317.1, forward strand.
CCCCCCTCCCCACACACACACTATCCTGGTGTAGCACAATGCACCGAGATAGTCCTCGCCCTTGACGAATTATGAAACGAAGAAGAAAAAGCTCCTCCTCTATCCCGTTACCCGGTGCTCACACCGAACTCTAAGTTAACTTGGTTTAAGAACCAAGTTCAACTTACTCTCGTCAGAGAGACACCATCTATCCTGGTGCATCCTAAAGCACCTTGATAGTCCTCGCCCTTGAAGAAGACCCCCCTCGAGTACCTATGCCCCCCCCCCATCTGCCACACTCGCCAAAGTCCTTTATGACTGTCAAGTTATTCCGGCCACCGTCAACCATCTGGTCGAGGCACGCGTCAAAGAACCCACTGGATTCCTGAGGTGTCTGGGTTCATTGAGTTCAAGGTCAGACTCAAACCCGTCGCCGGAGGGACCAAGGTATTTAAACTCCAGTAGAGACAATTAGTATATTTTTATATTAAGGTGAGTGGTGGGTTAACCATCACTATAATGTCAAGTAGGTCAAGTTAAAAAGCCTTACTTAAAAACTTATTGAAGTCATTATTGTGTATTTAAATTCGTAATATTTCTGTGGTTCATGTTTATTTTGTTTTTGTGTTTTAATTAAAGTTTTAGTTTGTTTTAACATTTTTTTAAATTCTCTCCTCGAATCGCTACGTTGGCACAGGGAACCTTTAAAGTTTAAAGAAGTCAAGACCCTAGATAATAATAATAAAAATCATATATAGCACTCTTAGACAGATATAATCGTAACGTTAATCACGGAGTAGTACGTAAACAACCCATACGTTCGAACATCCTTCCATCACTCGGTCCTTCCTATACCACGACACATAGGTATGCATAATTATTGACAAAGATGTTATTATCCTTAGTGGCAAAGATGTTTACACCATTAGTGGGAAAGAGGTTTCCATCATTAGTGGCAATGCTGTCTCATCGTTTAACTAAGACGTGGATATTTTTCTTGAAGAATTCATTCGATTTAGATAAAGTATAAAATTTCGTATCATTTTCCACCTCTTTCTTATCAGAGTTAACTTTGTCATTCAGGTCATGTGTTAATGACAAATAAACGGTAATCATATGGTACGAGGTATGGTGAATTTACATATATGATGAGGAAGAACTTCCCAACCAAACGCAATGTCCTTTTTCTCTCATGTCAAACGTGACACCTGCATTGGCACGAAGGAGGAGACTCTGCTGCGCAACAAAGGACCTTCTGTCAAGAGTTTTATTCAAAGGTTCCAATCGTTCAGCAAAGAGGCTCTGGAGATGATCTAGGGGTAGGAATAGGTTTTGGTTTGCGATCGAACCATTGTTTTTTACGCTTAATATTGGAGGGAAGAACCCACGTTTCATTTTCCGTAACAGTTCTGCCCAGAAATGGCTCACGGACATTTCCAGCCAATAGAGTTGAAGCCAATATTCACACGTTGTCTTTCAGTCAATGAATGTGGCGCCCAAACACCAATTTTGGAGCTTAAAATTGCCAAATAATTATTATCTCCTTAAAGGTACAGGTAGTACAGCAGTCATGTTTTCAAACAAATTTGAAACTTTTTAAAGTACTCCAAGGAACATTTTTGTTCTCTTTTAATAACGATATTAATTTCTTGACCACATAATAGTTAAGAGATGAACAGAATGAAAAAGCGTACTGCTACCGGTACTTAAGTAGAACTCACTATTTGTTATGGACTGCTACCGCTAGCCAAGTAGAGCCTGCGGTTTGTTATGAACATATAAAAGTCCCCGAAAACAAGAACCACGGCAAAGAATAAACAAAATTCAAGAGTAAGAACAGGTTGACCTCCTACTTACGAACTCCAAGAGTGAGGTAAAGTGGTAGTGTTATGCGGGGGCTTGCATATTGGTGTTTGAATGCAGGGATATCCTTATGTTGCCGTTCGTATGGAAGGATTTGGTTTAGTTGCCATTTGTATGTTGGGTTTGCTATGTTGCTGTGAGTAGGAAGAAGGCTGTTTTGTTGGCGTTTGTATGTAGAGATAACTTTAGGCTGCTGTGGTCAATGTTGGCGTTTGTATGATGAGGTATTGTGGTTTAGCCTAGTGTACAGGCTGATGATCAGAAACAAAAGGTTTGAGAGGGAACGACTTTACTGAATAACAAGTACAGGACTAGTTTGGGATCATCCCCCTCCATCTTTCAATTGTACAAAGACTGGTAAAATATTACCTTAATACATAACGTATATACAAAATGAGAGGAAGAAGAGAAAATAACGTTCAAAAGAGAAACAGCGACACGCACCCAAAAATGGCGGCAGTATTTATAAGGAGGAGCTGACTCCTCTTAGGGTCCAGGTGATACATCTTCGGGATGCGATGAGCGACCTCACCACGGCATTAAATTTGAAATTTCCTTTCGACAAATTAAAAGGTTTGGGAAAGAATGGATTAACCCACTCATTCGATGTTTATATGAATTCCATTATGTCCCAATCGACACGGTGGTTGGCTGCACACATGTGTTGAAAGACTGCAGTGGACATGATGCCGTGCGCACAGAATATTTGTGTTCATAAATCATCTGAGATATGCTACGTCCAGTTTTTCTTATGTCTATTTAATCGCAACCTTTACATGGAATTATATATACGCCTATTTTATTAGGAGAGGAGGAGGGGGGGCTTATTCTGGATTAGTTATATTTTGACGGAGTTAGGAAAGCTAAAGACTATCTTGAGGTTAGAATTTTTTAAGATTATTAATCCGTTTGAGGGAGTGTTTGCAAGGGAGAACAATGCACTAGGGGTTAGTTTCATTTCCGCTATGGGTGAAATGATCTGTGTTCTTAAGTTTTAAAATGCGATCAAATATTTTTCTGGCTTTGCAGATGTGATGTGCTTCTCCAATGAAAAATTCTGGATGTGAGACTATTAAATATGTGTTTAATGTTATGCATTTTGTTATCAAGAAATTTAGGACCACATACTCTGTAGGCACGAAGGAACATGGTGGAAACAACTGTTAGGAAGGAGAAAAGGATTTACGATGGAATTGATAGAGAGGATGAAATGATTTAGAATGATTAGGATTGATTTAACAAACTCGAGCGAGTCAAATTCAGAAGTCACACGATTTACATACGAACAAGTTCGCACTTAAAGCACAGCCACTTTGAAGTGCGAACTTTAACTGGACTTTTCTCCCATTCTAATTCGCATTGCTCCATAGAATGTCCCCTACCTACTAATGCAAGTATCAACCGAACAACAACAGCAACCACGTCTTATTTTCCTTCTGTAAAATATCTTTGTCATCTTTACAAATAAACTCGAGGAGAAATGTGCAAATGCGACATAAGTAACGATGAATCAAACGTAGAGAGAAAGCTTTAAGTGAAGTACATTGTTTGATAGGGTATGAAGTCCCTTGGAGTATAGGTCTGTATAGCAGTGTTATATCAAGTGGTTGCCTAAAGATTATTTTCAACAACAAATTATGTCTGCTAAATTAAAGGAAATTATAATGGAAATTTCAGTTAAATATTACCGGTGGCATTCGTGAATGTATTAAAAAAAATAAACATTTTTATTCAGATTTTTAATTTAAAGTTTTAGTGAATTTGTATTCGGAAATTATGAGAACCAGAAGAAAAGTGGATAATTTGTAAAAATATCCGACAAAGGAATACTTATTAGAAAACTGAAAATTCCTCGTCTAATTTCTTTTACAAACTCTTTCCTTTAAATTACTACCATCCTTTAATGCCAACCCTGAAATTGTCCTAGTGATAAAGAGAAAAGACTACCATCCTTTAATGCCAACCCTGAAATTGTCCTAGTGATAAATAGAAAGGACTACCATCCTTTAATGCCAACCCTGCAATTGTCCTTTTGATAAAGAGAAAGGACTACCATCCTTTAATGCCAACCCTGAAATTGTCCTAGTGATAAAGAGAAAGGACTACCATCCTTTAATGCCAACCCTGAAATTGTCCTAGTGATAGAGAGAAAGGACTACCATCCTTTAATGCCAACCCTGAAATTGTCCTAGTGATAGAGAGAAAGGAGTGGGTGGAAAACTTTGCCCGGTAAATGAACGCCAATATTCTCGTCAAGATGGGCTGGTCTAAAGCTAAATGCAGAGACGGTTGCCATTACGAGGTCTCTATGGAACGGAGATTCGGTTGATTAATGTAATAGTAGCATAGGTACCAGACGTTGCCCGGAATAAAAGTTGCGTATTCCCCACCCTTTTATCATATACAATGTGACCCTCCAAAACGGGCCCCCACTTTCGATAGGCTTCATTTTATAATTTTCTGCAAGGATTGAAGGAAACCTTGGTGGTAACTAGTTTATTGTGTTTAAAAACATCATATCAAAATATGAGTCTTTGGACCTTTCTTCTTTATTCTAGAGCACGTGTTCGAGATGACCTCTAATTAGCTCTGTTCATTTCTTGAGGCACAGCACAAAGTTGCCCATGACGTCCTTACAAACCGACCGACTAATGGCTCTGATCTCCTCCCTGATGGCTTCCTTGAGTTCCATCATGGTCCTGAGTCTCCCTGAGTACACTCTGTCTTTAATGTAGCCACAGAAAATAAATCTGGGCTGTGAGGTGCGCACTCAAAATCAGTCTTGAGACTGAACACACGGCCACCAAAGTTCTCTTTCAGCCAATCTCGGGACAGGTTTGAGGTGTGAGAGCATGCTCCATCTTGCTGTAACCAGAACTTCTCCATAAGCGACGGGAACAGGGTCTTCAGCTCCATCTTAAAGGTTTTGAGGAACTCAACATACCGCTCCTTGATGACTCACTGTCGCGCCAGTTTCCTCGAAGAAGAATGGTCCGATGATGCCTCTGGCTGAGATTGCAGTCCATACCGTGCACTTAGGGAAGTGTAGGGGCTTGCTGGCTACTTCATTTTGTCTGTGGGTCCCCCAGAAGACATTTGTATTCGAGTTTACCTTTCCTTTAAGATGGAAGTGAGCTTCATCTGAGGTCCAAAGGAGGTTAAGGAAAGTTGGGGTCTCCTGAATCTTCTCCAGTATCTTGACTGCCATAGCCTTTCTCTGCTCCTGTAAGGGTCTGCTTCGTCTGTATTTTGTATGCGTAGGCCTTTACATCCATTACTAGCACTATCCTACAAGTCTCACGGGATATACCGAGGGACTGACTTTGCTTGCGCACAGAGCGTTTTAGACTCTGATGAACTGACTCTCTCACGCTCTCGACCAGCTCAGCTGTACGTTTCCTGGGACGTTCTGAATGGCTTGGACGGTTGTCACTTGCTGCATTGAGGTTCTCCACTGTCCCATAGTTCTCGAAGTGGTCCACCCAGTCCTGAATTCTGCTCTTGGAGAGGGCTTTTTTAAATTCGAACTGATGCACGAAAGTGTCCTGCTCCTGTCTTGTAGTAATGTTTGACGCAGTATATTCTTTGCTGGAGCTCCCATTGAGATCTAGTTGTGTTCGCAGGCGTTGCTTCTGCCATGCCTTGCAAAGTAAGGTGATTAGTAAATGAATGAAGGATATATCACAAAAAGTATGTGCAGGTCCATTTTGGGGGGTTACTTACAATAAGTAAACGTTTCGCCGTGCGCGCCCGGCAGTTTTGCGCATGCGTGAATGAACATTAGTTATGAGCAAACAACGTTGGTGCCGCAGGAACAGATGGAGGGTCTTAGAGATACAGATAAAGACGCAAAAAAGTCTTGTAATTATGGTCTATATGTCAAGGAAATGTAATTCGTGTATTTAATATATAATGCTATGCCTAGACTAGGCATTGCCCGATGAATAACGGTAATATGTAATTACTATGCTAGGTCTGCGGCGCTTTTCGCTTCGCTCACATAATTAAAAAGTGTGGGAGAGAGAAAGGTTTTTTTATTTCACAACACATTAAAAATTGGTTTGTAAAAAAAAATATCGTTTCCCGTTCTCAAATTTTTTTAATGCACGAACACACACAAACACCACACACATACACAAACGCTAGGATCATTATAATAAGAAGACGTCTCTATGGCAACGAAAATTCTGTCGATTTATTTAACACTGCGCAGGCTCGGTAGCCCTTGCACATATACACTTGCTAGCACAAAAGATTAATTTTTCGGTTTTCTTGAATAAATCATCATCATCATCACTAACTCTATAATTTAAGAATAATAATTTCATCTTAGTTTGGTTATGACTTATGTTTTTTTATCATAGATATTTCTAATAATTCTTTTATAATATTAAAAAACAAAATGGTGAAGTTCAGAAATAAATATAAGTATCGAAATTTTGTGAATTTTTTTAACAACGTGATATTTTGAAAAAGGCAAATTTAGTTTAGAATTCCTTTTTAAAATTATTTTAATTGGCAAAGTCCAGAAAATTGATAAAAATTTACCCATGGCTGCTTTTTTTAGATTTGAATCTTAGTAGCGAAGCGCAAGCTCCCCGGGGGAAGTGGCGAAGCCATTGCCTGGTTATATTTATTAGACAAAACTCTATAAAATCTTATGTTTTATAAAGGATGATTCCAAAGTTTTTCCGCATTATTTATTTGGGGTGGAATGGTGAAAACGAATAAGTAGAAGAGAAATCGACTTTGCCAATAAACTGTGTTCGAGCCCAAGGCTGACCACATTTATTTTCATCACTTTATGTATTTAGAAGAGAGAATCGTTCTTGTCCAAATGATGCCCTGCAATGCTTCAAATAACAGCAACTCTCAATTGTTTGTTATTACAATGCGATTTCCTGAGCGGATCTACTATCCTGGGTGTAATAAAGTTAACTATTATTTCAATATATTTTCATGATAATAGCAATACAAAGATTATTATATTAATTTTATTATTATTTCTTCCTGTGAGGGGAGAATAGGAATACCTCCGAATTGGTTTAAGCTGCGCGTCGTAGAATGTGACTGTGACCATAGACAGATACTCAAATTGTAACTCACTATACGGAGTGAACCAGAAGTCGAGCATCGTAGAGGTAGAGGAAATCAATAGATCAGAGAGAATACAAAGGTGAAAATAATAAATAGATATAATAGTTTATCCTTAAAGCATTTTGATTACACCAAAATATTCGTTATTGATGCGTTCCAGATGTTACCTTCAAACTGTTAACATCTCTCAATTTGTATCTGCTTTGATTCCTGAACACTGAAATTTCGTTCATCCTTTGTTAATTTTACAGCCTTGGTACTTCACTACAGTTGTATTTGCACTAAACGAAAAAGCAGATTTAATTTAATCCTCCGTATGGTGCGCCACTTCTGGTTCACCGTGTACAAGAATGAGTAACATCCTCTTGGATTCGGTCACAAGATTAGCAAACTCTGACCTATCTTCCGCCCTTTCTATTCTTGTTTTTATTTATTCGCTACTTCTTTGAACCCACGGCATCTGTGCAGAGGGACGAAATTCCTTTATCTTCGTTCTCCAACCCTCATTTAGGCAAGATTGTGCAAGGATTAAACTTTCATTTGCATTGAAAATTCGATTTTAATAATAACTAAAATGTAGAAAAATTAAAGAATTGTATCATAATTTTTTTCCGATAAATACCCAGTTCACCAACTCTCTGTCACGGACCCTTCAAATGTAATCTTTGATCACTATATTATTCAATTTGGTTTAACTACCTTTTCAAATTAACCTCCCCAATGGTCATGTCGCAAGGTCACATCACAGTAGACTGACTCCTTTATTGATCCTCTGCTGATGTCTCGAGATCTCGCCTCACTTCTGACGGATAGCCCAACTGTCTCCCCCTTTTCTGACATCAATCTATCTCTCTGCTCCTGTCCGCAATCACTCTCCTCCTGTATAGACACTCATGCCCCATTTCGATCTGCTTCTTCCCGCAGATCCAGCGTTTTTAGGTTCTCCAACACGCTCCTAGAGGCCAAAAGTACAGAAGGACATGTGAAGCGCTTTCGTTCCGCTTGCGCCTGATGCATGTGGATAAAACAAATTTCTCTCCCCTATTCTCTTGCAAATCATGCGTGCAAAGCCCTCCTGTGATCTTGCTACTAAGCCCATACTTATGTGTAGGGAAATCGATATCCCACCCTAAAAACAGAAGCCCCGTTCCGTCACCACAACGTCCTGGCATTTGCCAGTGTAACCTGATTACTTAACCCCTCCCTCCCTTCTCCCTTCGCTTTGAGGATCACCAGAAAGGTCTCTCCACAACCACGAGATGCTCGAATCATCAGATTTCGGGTCCGGCGAGCCTAACATTGGCAATAGTTCCCTTAAGAGTTGTGATATAATTTCACTTCATAGACGAAATTAGAGGAGCGTCGACCAAAAGCCAGAAGATGCCTTTAGGGCTAAGTGAAAGACGCTCGGAGAAGCACCGTTAGAGGTGGAGTCTTAATTCCTGAGGCCTCATCCATCCCCCTCCTCCCCCTACCCCCAGTGTAGTGGTGAAGTATATAGGCGGATAACTGTAGAAGAAAGAGGAAGATCGAGTTAGTCATCGATACGACGAAGTCCGGCGAGAGTGCCCGGCAATCAAAAAAAGGGACAGAGAAGAAGCTCATCCTAAGCCAGTTCCTGGTGGTCACAACGAAAATTAGCATCTTGTCTCGAGGAAGGTTGAGTTAGCGATCGAGACGACGAAGTCCAGCTAGAGTGCCCGGCAACCCAACGAAAGGAACACAGAAGAAGGTTATGCTGAGCCAGTTCCTGGTGGTCACACCGAAATTTATTTTAGTTTGTATCGAGAAACAAGCTCAATCATCTCTCGCCAGAGAAGCTCCCTATCCAGGTTTACAACAAAACCCAGAGATAGTCCTCGCCATTGAGGAATACCCTAAAGTGAATTCCCTCAAACACGCCCCATTCGTTAAAGGATTCACTAGTTTGTTCATCGCTCGTCAGTGCGAATCATTCCAAGATTAACCAGAAGATTGGAAGAAGCATATTTTCACGGTCCCGTTGTTGAAATCATCTGACTAAGACAAAGTGCTTGACGCCATCCGTCGCCCACACCGAAATCGCCTGTTGCTTCAAGCCTGTCCCCGTGCCAGCCAAACAGCTGGAGTGTCTTTGAATACATCCACGCGCCTGGCCGCAAACACATTCTTGCGTTTACATAAAAATTTAGGCCAAGGTCAGTATCCAGCCAGAGTCAGGTGGGGTTGTTTTAAAGGCAAATAAATTACATTATTTTTTTGAAGGTCAATTAGCGTCCAATATTAAAGTGAGTTTTGGGTCAACCATTACTTTATATTCACTTGTTTAAATTAGTAAGTCTCACTTAAACTCGTTTAATTCATAGCTGTATAGTTTGTTTTGTTAGATTTCCTCAAAAATTAAAATAACGTAATAATAATAATATAGCACTCTTAAAGATAACGTAATCAAGGAGTTTTTGAAGTACGTAACAAACCTATACCTACGTACATCCACTCGGCCCTTGCAATACCACGACACCGTGACTTTCTTGATGAAAACAAACAAAATCCTCCTGCACTTTTCAAGCTACTCACTCGTCTTTGATCTCTACTTTCCCCATCTCCCCATCCGCCCTTTGTACCCTTTTACCCTGAAAAGGTAGTTAATATTCTCTCCCAGATCCCATCTTCGCCTGTTCACCGTCACACTGTAACCCCTTTACTCTACCTCCTAACTTTACCTCTCTCACTCCAGTCTCCCCTGACGAGCTCATCTCAGTACTCTGTTCATACCCCCCAAAAAACTTCTCTCTGCATGACACTTTCCTACCTATTGTATATGTTCTCTTCCTACCTGTCATCCCACCGCAAAGACTTGGTATCTCGAACGTCTCTCTGTCGCTGGGTGATGTGCATTCTGACTTTACATGATGCTCTTCGTCCGATCTTAAAGAAACAAAATCTTGACCCTAATAATCCTTCAAATTATCATTCAATCTCACTGAACACATGTCCTCCTTCAGTATCGACGAAACCCTCCAGTCCGGCTTAAAAGCAAGTCACAGCTCGGAATTGGCTCTCCTATATGAGAGTGAGCGTCTCCGTCACGAGGCCGATGATGTGAGACCTTCAATTCTGGCGCGTCTCGATCCTCGGTTGCCTTTGACATCGGTGACCACTCAGTTCCTCGCCGCCTTCGTGACTTCCTGGGTGTCTTTGAAACTGCTCTAAACTGATTTCGCTTTTATATGTCATGTTGTAATCATTCTGTTCCCATTGAGTGTGAGGTATCTAGGCCAGCTGCTGTGTCCTACTTGTTTCTCAGTACTTTGTCCTTGACCAGCTCCTCTTTCCTATATACCTCCTGCCCCCTCTCCTTTTTCTGCGTCGCATAGGTCTATCCTAGGCGCAAATATTACTCTCCTCCTTCTCAATCCCTGTAAGGGGCGCGGCGATTTGCCTTCCTGGCCGCCGTGCTGAAGGAACTCAGTGCCCCGTCCGGCCCCAGCTTAGCCCCTTCTCCTTTCTGACAGCCTGTGTTTTTATCCTAAAACCTCTCCCACAACTTTCTCAGGTCAGCCTCTAATTTCACAGGGTAGAGGCCGACTAGCTTCCTCTCACCCAACTATCCTAGATCGGGGCTGAGGGGGACACAACGCTCCCTCAGCCCTGAGCTCCGGCCAGGAGTGGTATATTTTTAATAACATGCTTCATCCCCACCCAAACCTTCCTCACATCCCCTCTATCTCTATCAATTTTTACGCCGTGCCCATGGTGGATCCACCATACTGATAGGCTACAAAGTCACGAGGCGGGAGGACTGGCTTTACATGGTGTCAGCCGGTTCCGCCGGCCCCGTGTTCACCCCTCGCAGAGCGGCCTACTGCGTGGACTGATGAGCGTTTGCATCCGGTTCTATAAAAGGGGTCACCATGCCCAATGATTTTTTAAAAATAATAATACTCCATCTCTACTTTCCCCTCGACCATCTTCAAAGCCACCCTCAGGCAGCTCCAAGAAAAAAATGGAGCCCTCCCCTCTGTGCTTACACAAAAGACCCTCCAAAATTCTTGTACCGGGAAGTAGGTCCTTTGTATACGAGTGCTGAGGAGTCCCCATCACCCCCCTCTCTGGAGTCGCCCTTGGGCGACTCGCTTCTTCTTCTTCTTCTTCTTTCCAAGGGGACTTCCAAGAAAGCAGGCAGGAGGCCCATAATTGACTTGTCCCGGTGGAAGCGGCGCTATAGGGCCAACCCACTTAGGGGGGTGAGGGAAGGCAGAGCCTGTCTGCTTATACCTTTCAAAGACCTGCGGGCGCGCATAAGACAAGATGACCAAAGGTATCTTGAGTGGGACGTTATGGAGTCCTTCTGCAACACGACAATGCTCGTCCTCACATTGCCAATATGACAAAAGACGCCATCCAAACGCTTAATTGGGAACTCCTGCCGCATCCTCCATATTCGCCAGACTTTGCTCCATCGGATTTCCATCTGTTCCGATCGCTCTCCAACAATTTGCGCAGCGTTTCGTTCAATATTGGTTTGGAATTAAGAACCTGTTTAGATGAATTCGTCGACTCAAAATCCAGAGATTTTTTATTGCAGAGGCATCGAAAAACTAGTTGAAGGTTGGGAAGAAGTCGTAAATAACAACGGAGAATACATTATTGATTAAATTGCATATTGTTATCAATTAAAAATGAAGTTTTTCTAAAATTGTTAATGGTAATGAATAAATTTGATAAAATCGCAAGAACTTATTCCTAAACCCAATATAAACCATTGTTAGTGAACCCCGTTATATCTACAAGTAGAAGAGTGAAATTTAATTTGATGTTTAATGTTAATCTAAAAGGGTCACTATGAAATAACTAATCGGCAATTGGTTTGTTACGTGTAGCCTACTATATTTTGATTGGGTCAAGAATAGATTCTATAATAGGCCCAGTTTTAAGTATGGTTAACCTCGTTAAACTTATTAGAGGAATATAAATATTTTTACTGTTTTTGTTTGTAGTTAATTGATAAATTTAAAATATATGTTTATTTTGGGATAATTCTGGTGTTTCAATGGATCCTTTACGTGTTTAACGGGCTCTCTCCTTAAAACGGATTAAACCCTGTGACACTCTCTCAACAATAAAGTAACTAAAAAGTCCACTCAGCCAATGGTGAAGTATTGTTGTATTGCATAATTAATAAGATCAGACCGGCTTCCTTAAAACAACAAATACTATACGATTATACGACAGTCACCGCTTGGGCCATACTAATCGCTCCTAATCGCGTAAAGTCGGGGATACCCGAAGTCCTTATAAGTTGCTCCAAGTCTACACACGATAAATCTAAATCGTGTGTAGCTAAGTGTGTCAAATAGGGAGAGCCGCATCCAGCTTTTTCGAAGAAATGTGGTTCGTATCTCTTTGAAAAAGAACTCCTGGCCTTTCAGGCTCAGGGTCGTCTCTCATTTTGCGAGGGTAAGGACTTGGTCCTGGCGCTGCCTGGGACGCCTTATACTTCAATGTTAAGAAAGACACCCTCTGCTCCTGGCCCCTCCAAGCTTACGAGCACGGTCAAGCTGGTGGCACGAAGGGTTCCCACTCAGCCCCGGTTAAATCCAGGGTTCCCCTCCCTTTTCCGAGCGTCACCGTTTCCCGTAAGGCGAAACGGGCGTGTATCTCCACCGAGTCGTTAGACTTATAGTAGGTAACACCGCTAAAGTTAGTCATGAGGCCATCTTCCGGGGTTCCTGTAGCTGCTCCACGAAATGCGGGCAGCACTAAAAGAACTTCGGCTCCTTTGCCCACAATCAGTGGTAGGCTGAGTATCTCGGAGACGGTGGATCCTACAAAAGAGAGGCCCCCACCTCCAAAGCCACCCCGCTCGCCTCAGGTTTTGAGTTGGGGGGGGAAGGAAAAGACTTGCATGGCGAGCCCGACCTCCCCAGATAAGTCATCGTACGGGACAGCGCCTTCAGCGCATTGTCTGGTCAACAGCGCTCGGATTTCTGCCTCCGGGAAGCGTAAGGCCATTCCCGTGAAGGTCTTCTCTTCGAAGAGGGCCCCTGCATCTCCTCCGAGCTAGGCCTAGAGGGCATATTCCTTCAATAGAATTGCCGTGGACTCCGGGTCAGCTAGAAGGAGCTGCGGGGGCTCGTATCCTACCGATCTCCGTTAGCTATTTTTTTGCCGGAGACCATGCTGGCCGCGTGCTCCCTGCCCACCTTCCCGTGGTATAAGTGTTTTGCGACTCCACTACCACGGGACGGGGCCGGGCCGTAGGATGCGCAATATACACCCGCCATGATGTCTCTGTTCTTATCTTCTCTTTAGATACATCTTTTCTGGTAGTAGCTGGATAGGAGGTATACCGTTATTTCTGCATACATTCCACCATCAGCCAACTTCGACGCGGGGGACTTCAGCCGCGTCGTGGCACGGTTGCCGACCTCCTTTCTCTTGCTCGGAGATCTGAACGGTAGAATACCCTTCTGAAGGAACTACTCGATTAATCCTAGAGGTCAAGTCCTTGCCGACCTGATCGACGAGTTGGAGATAGATGAGTTTACTGTGGATGAGTTTACGCATCACTGCCCGAGAACCGCTTCATTTTTCTGTCTTGATCTATCTTTGTACTCTCCGGATGCACAGCCTGATTTTGAGTTGAAGGTGGTCGATGGCCTTCATGGTAGTGATCACTTTCACATTCAAATATCATTTTCTGGGCCGCTACCACCCGATAACCGGCCCCTTTGGTGCTTGGCAAGGGCACAGTGGTCAGCATGTCAGAAAATAATTGATTTCTCTGTCTCAGTCGAGGAGTTTAGGGAGGTATATAAGGCCGTTGAGTTCTTCTCCAGCAACCTCATCGCCGTGTACCTAACTACTATGCCTAGAACGTCTGGCTGTTTTGCACGCCGTCCACTTCCGTGGAGTTCAGCTGAGTGTGAGACGGTCCTCAAACTAAATCCTTTCGCCTACATGCGCCATAAGCGCCGCCCGAACGACTTCCTCTCTCGCTTCGTACGCGGACACCGCCCCTGGGCCAGACGATTGGAGCAGGAAGAGGGTGTCCTGCAGGGAAGTGTCCTCAGTGTCAGACCCTTTGCCTTGAGCATTAATGGCATGACCTCGGTACTGCCCGAAGATGTTCTCGCTACGCTCTACGTGGACGACCTTTCGATAATTTTGGCACGGCCCAGATGCCAACTATCGATCGTCGAGTCCAACAAGAATTAAACCGTGTCTCACGCTATGCCGAAAGTAACAAGCTTTGGTTTTCCTTGAACAAGACTAAGGTGGTGCACTAATCCCGCCATCCCAGACCTGTTTCTAATGAAGTTCGCTTTGGCCTTGTATTTAACCGACGCCTAACCTGGGAGGCTCATATTTGCAGCCTTAGGATATCTTGTACCTGTGCCATAGACATTCTTCCTTCCGTGAGGTTCTGCGCCTGGGGCGCTGATAGGGCTACCGCCTTACTTTTTTATCGATCCTTGTTCGTTCGAAGCTCGACTACGGATGCGTGTATTGCGGAAGTTGGACTCGATCTACCACACCGGCCTTCGCCTTGCGACCGGTGCCTTCCGCACTTCTCCCCATTAAGAGCCTACTTGTCGATGCCTGGGAGATTCAACTCGCTCTGCGCCGTGCACAGGGCATAATTCGCATGTACGCGCGAGCCCTACCCACCCACAGTCACCAAAAGCTCTCATTGCATTTCCAGCTGATCTTGACGGTACCTATGCCAATAGATGCCAGTCATACCCTAAGCCCTTTGGGTTGGTGTTAGGAAACTCCTTCGAGAGCTAAGTATAGCTCTCTGGCCGGTGGCGCCCCCTTAGTTTGGCCCAGGTCGCCACCCTGGACGGTACCACCTTTGATTATTTGTCACCAAGCCTCTGCTCCTAAAGCTTCTACAGTGCCGGGAGTATTGCGTTCGGTCTATTTGGAGCACACTTCGTGTCACGATGGAAACGTGCCAGTGTATGCAGATGCCTCCAAGTCCCAAGAGGGGGTCAGTTTACACGCGTATCCCCTCTGTTTGAAGTCAGTAGGGCTGTGCAAGGCGCTGCGTCTGTCTTCACGGTCGAGCTAGTTGCAATACACCGCTCGGTACAGCAGATAACGCGACATGCCCGGTTCAGAGACCGGAATGTGATTTATAGCGACTCACAAAGCGCTCTGAATGCTCTCGGGGAATTAGATCTCCGCATCCCCTGATTTGCGATATCCGTAACACCAAAGAGTCCGCGAGGACTGGTCGACCAGACCAACGTTTTGCTCTTTCTCACACCAATTACATGGCAGGAATACGGGCAGCTTTCCGGGCTGCTTGGAAAAGAAGATGGAAGACGGTCGAGGGGAACCTAAAGTTGCGTGCCATTTCGCCACGACTGTTCCCATACACCACCACCTCCCTATGCCGCGACGGCTTAAGGCTGCTTTCTATCGTCTCCGAATTGGACACACACGCGAGATGCACCGCCATTTAATGAAGCGTTCTCCTGCCTCTAACTCTGATGACTGCGTTATCCCCCAGACTGTTCGGCACATTCTTGTTGAATGTCTTAGTCTGGGTTATATTCGCGCACGTTACCTATCCTTGTGCCGGGACGAGCGGGGTCGCTACCGCTTGTCCCTTGTAATCGGGACTGATTCGTGCACACCGACCTGTGGATTTAACGACTTTTTGGAGGACGTTGGCTTCCTCCATTCTATTTGTTTGGTTTTGTAGGTCGCATGTTCCTGCTCCAAGGGAAGGCGGGCCTACCTCCGACGCCTGAACCTACTTACTTGATGCCTTTTTCCTTTGTTTTCCTATTTTTTTTTTTAGTGTTGTTATTTATTTATATATCGTTATTTTTTTTTTTAATATAGCCTAGTAGTAGACTTTGGTGAGTGCGGTGACTTATGCCCCCAGTAGGCAGGCCCCAGATGGGCTCCTAAATTAGAAAAAAAATCCTTCTCAACTCCTTCGCTGTGACCGTCAATAATCTTTTATCCGCTTTATGACACGATTACCCAATGGCGACCGGATGACTTCCTCAAACTCAACCATGACAAAACTGAGGTTCTTTTGTCCTGAACCTCAGTAGATGCTGGTTTAACCTAGTAGCACATGCAGCACGTGCTACGGGCCCCGCGCTTTACTAATAATTAAGTTTCTGCCCTTAGGCACAGAAGGCCGAGACAAAAAAATGATTCATTTTCCTGATTTTTAAAATTATTATTATAGATGATATTACTTTATATAAGAAAAATATAGAAAACTTCACTAGCGCATACTGCATAGTATAATAAGTCTGGCATTAGTAGTACACCGTATAGTCCAGGGCTACTCAAATGGCGGTCCGCAGTCCAAATCCGGACCTTCTGGTGCAGGAGAAATCAACATATATAAATTGAATAGCATGAAGGTCCTGGCGATGGATTCTTAAATGTGTATTTCCTTCACTGACTGTAGGGTAGGTTAGGGGTGTATTATACATGATGTACTTAACCTATTAATGCAGAGAAATTTTTAGTATAGTTTATATTGAATACCAATAACAGAAAATGGAACAAATCAGCTGGGTGGTGATATTGATGAGAAATATTGAGATCGTGGCTCTCGGTGAAGAGTCCTGTTTTGCCAGATCTACCGAAATATCAGGAGATTTACTGAAATTTTGATGAATCTCAAAAATAATTTATCAATCTCATGAATGATTTGCATATTGTTTTTTACAAATTTTTACCAAATAGTTATAAAAAAATACTGATATAATGTTTATTAATTTAATTTTATCCACATAACATATATCACAAGAACCACTACATATATATTAAAGTGCGTCTGCCGGATATTTACGCACCTACTGAGTTTTCTCACAATAATCTACTGAAATTTTCTCTGCACCATCTGGCATCACTGGACTGAAGACGCGGTTTAATGGCGGTCGCGGCACAGCTGAATCTTAGCGTGAGTTTTGTTATTTTGACATGTCAAATGGTAGTTTTAGTCCTCTTATCAATAGTATCTGTATTCATGAATAGGCCAGGAGTACGTTGGTAGGGTATTGAGTATAATAATATATCGTGATGCGATGAGCCAAAGGGGTAAAATAGTTTTCCATTCTTTTCGTCTTCTACTCATCGATGGGGACTCTTCACCAAGGCATTGCCAAATAGTAAATCTGCCCCCGCCCCTTCCTCTACCCAGAAGAATGTCTGCAATGCAAACAACAGGCTACAGAACTCTTGGTCATCAAGAAAATATTGGAGACTTATGCTCATACTATGGGATCAGATTCTGCAAAGATTTCAGAAAATCCGTGTTTCATTGCAGTAATCAGATCAAGACTTGAATTCTGCTTGTGTGTTGTACGAATGTTTGCAAGGTTATGTTGAAGCTCTTCGACCAACTTTCACAGCTAAGGCCAAAATTCTTACTTATTGCCATCAATACCGCAAGGACGTTTCACTACAAAGACTACAGAATCGCAAATATGAACACTACCATGGTTTCTACCTCAAATGATAGCTGCATATAATCCATCCAACCATCCGAATCAATTAGAATTGGGGCTTTTCTGGTTATTGTGGACCGTTTGGTTGGTGCTCTCTCAAAAAGGCAGATGGCAAATATGAAGTCCAAAGGTATGTTTGGGTATCTTCAACAGCTGCCAAAGCTTACTCCAGATGAAGTCAAGGTTGGTGCAACAAAACTGATTCACCTTACCCTGAAGATTTGGAAAAGGAGTTCGAAGAGGAATTGATCTAGTTTAAGGAACTTTTGAAAACTGACCCA
Organism: Ceratothoa steindachneri; assembly: GCA_963969495.1. Lineage (NCBI taxonomy): Eukaryota > Metazoa > Arthropoda > Malacostraca > Isopoda > Cymothoidae > Ceratothoa > Ceratothoa steindachneri. The sequence goes on from OZ018317.1 coordinate 118,301,883, forward strand.
GCTGATATTGTTACTGGATCTCAACAAGACCTTTACGAACTGACATTGTATCGTCTGATAGTTGATAATTCCTTTGGGTCCCGTTTTCCTAATGTCGAGATCGCGTTGAAGATTTATTTAACTCTAATGGTTACCAACTGCAGTGGTGAACGCGCATTTTCAAAATTAAATACAATCAAGAACGAATTAAGAGTCAGTATGGGTCAAAGAAGATTGAAACATCTCTCTCTAATGAGTATTCAGCACGAGTTACTGAGGCAAATTAACACTAGTTGGTGTGCACTCAGTTCAGCAAATGGTTCCAAGATTCTCCAAGGCACCAAAAATAGTCTACTGGCTAAGCTACTGGCATGCTCGGTGTTGTTCTTTAAAGAGGAATAAATAGTGTACAAAATAAACCCCCCTTTTTCATTAAATTCTTCAGATAATTTGTTCCCTCTCTGCAAAGGAAAATGGGGATGGGGGTGAAATACAATATATATATATATATATATATATATATATATATATATATATATATATATATATATATATATATATATATATATATATATATATATATAATATATATATATATGATAAATAACACTCACAAGGAAAATGGAAAAATGATTCCGAGCGCTTTCGTCTTTATTCTAAAAGATCTCTTCATGGTTTTACGTAGGTCACTTGACTTTTGTGTATAGAAAGAACAGAGAGGGACCACTGTATGCAATACGGCAGTCAGGTAGTCAGAGAGGAGCGTTGTGGAAAACATTTATGAAAAGGACAGCGAGAGTAGATAGGTCGGTGGCTATACACCGATGCGATGTGTTGTTGTGAGGGCGTAGGTTATGTGGTATTGACTGGGCGAGGGTTGGGGGTAAGTCAGGCGGGGGAGGCTGACTGCTCATCCGGAAACGCGTTATTCACGATACCTATTGGTTTATGCGAAGAATGGTACGGGCGGCGGGTGTTCGTGGGCCGCGGGATATCGCGGTGCCATCGCGTACCTTCTTACGTGTAGAGAGGTGTAAAGTGGGTCTGTGGTGAGTTTGGTGAGTCTGGTATTAGCGTAAGTGTTGAGAGGAGCTAGTTTGTCGTTGTTGTGTAGTGCGTCCATTCTCGATTACCGCGGCCAACGGCAAGCGCGCTTAAGAGCAGAGTTCTGAATGCGCTGAGCCTTTCGCTTCCACGTGTCGCTCGCAGCTACGAGCGACAGTGGGGCGTACTTGAGAATGGGACGCACGAGTGCTTTGTATAAGTGTAGTTTTAGTTTTTTACTCGCTGGGTAGAACCTACCCAGCGATGCGTTTGTTCGTGAGGCTCTTGCTTGTATTATGTTCTGGTGTAAATTGAACCTGAGGGATTTGTCGAATGTTACCCCCAGGATTTTGGTGCGCTGTGTGTATGCGAGCCTTGTTGGGTTTTGGTGGATCATGTCTGGTGTGTGTGAGTAGAATTGTAGGTTGTGCATGAAGTGATCCCTAGCGCCGTAGAGTGTCATCTGTGTCTTCTGAGGATTCGTGGCAATTAGCCATTTATCCTCGTAATCTGTCTTCTCGTCTAGTATTCTTTGTGCGTGGAGCGCGATTTCTTCAGGGGCTCGGCCGCTGACGAGAATGGTCTCGTCGTCGGCGTAGGCCACTATGTATGTGCGTAGGTCAGGACAGACAATGTCTTAAATAGTAAGGAGCGGGGGGTTAAAACGGCTACCTGCATCAAAACCCTAACTAGGGAGTACAAATTCTTTAAACACTTTAATTTGTGATTTAATATAATTAGATATGATATGATCTAGGCTATACAATCCAGGGCTAATATTAAAATTTGGGAAAGTATTAATAGAGATACTCTCCAAAATATTTCCTGAAATGTAGTTTGTACATATAATAATAGGTTTAACACTATTCCGATTAATAGCATGATCCTGACTATAGATATGTAAAAATAATGCAGATTCTCCCCCCTCCCTAGCACCTTACACTCAGAGACCCCCACTACTACCGACACCCACACACCTAACCCCACTCCACATCACACAATCACACAACTAACGAGACCACAAACACGAAGTTGCACCTGGCCACCTTGCTCTCAACGGTGGCAAAAGACATGTCGATGGGCGACCCCCTTCTATACGCAAACATACTTAACACACTATTCGCCTCACACGGAATAGAGCAGATTACCTTCCCTGAGAAGGTGTTCGCTCTAATAGACAAACACATGAACAAAAGACCCGCACTCCTCCCCACCTGGACCCACCGGCCCCCACTTTCGCCACACTCCCACCGCCTCCCGCTCTCCTGCCCCTGCACCTTTCTTACCTATCCCTCAGTCTACTGCTCCCGCCTCTCTCCCAACCCCCTCTCCTGCCCGCACTCCTTCCACCTCTCTATCAAACCCCCTCCTACCTCCAGAATCCCCCTTCGGCAATCTCCACTCCTCCCTCCACTGACACTAACCCCCCTCCAACCGCCCCCAGCCCCCCTTCCACAGCCTCCAACCCTACTTCCACTGACACTCCCACCCCCACCTCCCCTCAGCCCACAGCACCCCGTGCCAAACCAAAAAACCTTACCTCCACCCCACCCCCACCCCCGCACACACAAGCACGGGCAAAACAACCCCCCCCTCCTGCTTTTCCCACTCCTCTCCCTTCCACTCCTCCCACCCAACCTCCTCTCTCCCCTGACACCCCACCTCTCATAATCTGTACCTCTCCTACTATCTCTAGCCCCTCATCTCCTAGCTCTACTCCATCCACCTCTGCTACTAACTCTTCCCTCCAAGACTCCGCCCATTCCAAGCCTACTACCTCGACACCTCCCTCCACCACGGCCTGCCCACCCAACAACACCACTGACAACCCCCATAAACAACAGCCGACACGCGTATAGGTACTGGCTCCTCACGCCTCCTGGGCAATACCTAAGGAGAAGGGAACGGTACCGGGAAAATCAGCCTCCCGCGCACTCCGCCCACGACAATAGGTCGCCTCAACGTGCCACAATTAAACGTACGCAGTTGGCACGGTATTCGCCATACGGTTGCCAACTGGGTGCTCAACACACAAAGACCCAACATAGTACTCCTGAACTCAATCAGCCTACTTCCTCCCAACAACAGACTCCGCATCGTAGGCTACCACACACACCTATCTCCACAGGCGCGGCACCTAGAATCAGCGATTCTAGTAAAGCGCTCCATACACCACTCCTTCATCAAAACACATGACGACTCCTTTCTAGCCTGCAAGATAGAAACAAGCTCCAGCTCCATTCTAGTGGCCACACACTACAGACCACCACGCCTACAATTAAACATAGAAGCCCCACTCTGGGCCCTATCAAACTATAACCTCCTTATCTTCTTCGCGGGGACCTTAACGCTTTTAACCCAACACTCCTTTCAAACAACATGAATGACGCGGGAAGGTACCTGGCCGGTGCCCTGCGGTGCTATCGCTGCTAGACAGGAACTGGCAGTGGCGAGAGGTCGTCCGCATCGCGGACGACACCCGTTGCACGGACCCTTCCTTCTTCTGGCGGCACGTAAAAAGGATGTTAGGCACTGATCCATGCAAACTCATTACCCTCCAAGTAAACAACCAAACACTCACAGACACTAACGTCATCATCGACGCATTTAGGTCCCACTGGGACACGGTACATACACACAACCCACCCAAACCACACGCGCAGGAGCACTTCCAGGAAATCCAGGAGTGGTGTTGGGCCCACGCTCACGAGCTAAGACCTGCCCCCCTGATACGAATGGAGCTGCTCGACTACACATCCACATTAACTACTCCAATCACCGTCGAGGAAACAAAACACTACATTAAAACAACACCAAAACGCGCCCCCGGCCCCTCCGGGCTACCAGCCACACCTATACACAATCTCCCCGCAAACATATACCCCACACTTAGACACCTATTCAACGCCTCACTAGCCTCAGGCCACTTCCCTAAAATATTAAAAGTCTCTCACAACATACTCCTACACAAACAAAACAAAGACCCAAAACACCCAAATAACTACAGGCCTATTGCTCTATTAGAGTACCTAGGCAAAATACTCAAACGAATGGTCAACTGTCGCCTACGGGAGTTCCTAAAAGAGAGGGACTGGTTCTCCCCCCATCAATACGGGTTTAGGAGATGCCGGTCCACTCAGGCAGCCGTGACTATCGTTCACCCAGAATACATACATCACTGAACGGAGTTGCCACATAAAATACAATAATACCATCTCACGACCCTTCACAACACGCCCAGGCGTTCCCCAAGGAAGCGTACTGGCACCCACACTATACATTATGTTCACAAACGACACCCCACGCCCACCAGAAAATTGCTGTCACACATGCACAGTAGCCTACGCCGATGACGAGACCATTCTCGTCAGCGGCCGAGGCCCAGAAGAAATCGCGCTCCACGCACAAAATACTAGACGAGAAGACAGATTACGAGGATAAATGGCTGATTGCCCCGAATCCTCAGAAGACACAGATGAAACTCTACGGCGCTAGAGATCACTTCATGCACAACCTAAAAATCTCCTCACATACACCAGACATGAACCACCTAAACCCAACAAGGCTCGAATACACTCAACGTACCAAAATCCTCGGGGTAACTTTTGACAAGACCCTCAGGTTCAATATACACCAAAACATAATACAAGCAAGAGCCTCACGAACAAACGCATCGCTGGGTAGGTTCTACTCTGCGAGCAAAAGACTGAAAATACACCTATACAAAGCGCTCGTGCGACCTATTCTCACGTACACCCCACTGTCACTCGTAGCCGCGAGCGACACGTGGAAGTGGAAGGCTCAGCGCATTCAGAACTTTGCTCTGAAGCGCGCTTGCCGCTCTCTGTTGTACTCGAGAATGGACGCACTACAAAACACAATAAATTAGCTCCCCTCAACACTTACGCTCACACCAGACTTACAAAACAACTCGGAAAACTCCCCAGAGACCCATTATATACTGCATTACAAGTAAGAAGGTACGCAATGGCGCCGCGATATCCCGCGGCCCATGAACACCCGCCACCCGTACCGTTCTTCGCATAACCAGAAGGCATCATGAATAACGCGTTTCCAACTGAGCAGACAGCCTCACCCTCCTGACCTGCCTCCAACCGTCTTCCAGTCCAAACCACGAGACCAACGCTGCCACAACAACACCACGCATCGGTGTATAGCCACCGACCTATCAACTCTTGATATCTTTTCTTAAATGTTTTCCGCACCCTCCTCTCTGACTACCTTATCGCCTGTATCACATACATCGACCCCTCTCTGTCCTTTATATAAGCAAAATGAAATGATGACCTCCGTTATTCCATGAAGAGGTCTTTTAAAATAAAGACGAAAGCGCTCGGAATCGTTTTTCCATTTTCCTCTAAGTGTTATTTATCATAATTTTGACTTACGGGCAAGTTGTGAGTTTCTTTATATATATATATATATATATATATATATATATATATATATATATATATATATATATATATATATATATATATATATATATCATGTCACTAACATCAATAAATCGTCCTCTGCTTTCTCCGTAATCTGTGTCGTATCCGGTCCCACTGGAGCCTCCAACACTACAATTTGTCCCCTTCAGGATTTTGCATTAAAATTCCTTATCAACAATGCAATTATGGTGAATTAATTTGTGCAATAAATTGTTATTTGAGATGCTCTCGTTGGTTTTCACCGTAAGGAAAAAAAAGAGACCAAATTAATGTTGGCTTCTACCCACGAGAAATTGGTTGCAAGTGACGTCACCACTAACACATTGCATAACCACGGCACAAGGTGGCACAAATTACAAGACAACACAATTTAGCTATTATTTCAAGTTTCATTTGGCAATGGTTTAATAGTAATCTAAACACACAGTTGACAATGATGTCATAATCCACTGCCAATTATGTAAACAATAAGATCATAAGTGTTTTGGGGGGTTTTACCCCCTTGTTGCCGCATTCAGCAACAAGCTCACAGGAGAGTTGTGAAAGTGATGAAATTGGGAGAATTGAAAATGGATGAGATCATCTGGGACCTCTTAAAATCAGCAAAAGTGGTAGGCCGATAGAATGCCACCACTACATACAAATAAATATTGCAACACCCATGATAGTATACATATATTACCACAGAGGTGAAAGGTATAACTTAGATTTACTGAGAAAATAAAAGAAATTGCAAGCCAGGGGAAAAGTGGGAAAGACATACTTAAACAGATATTACACAAGAGTGAGAATCTGCATATTATGTGATGATATTGTGAAAAAGAGATAAATTCTTCCAGTCCGTAGTTTTCCATCTGGAACTTTAATTGATGGAAGAGAAAATTTAATATTCTTGAATAACGTCCCCAAAAGACAGGAAACACCGTCTTCTCGATGGATTAATTTAAAAATTGCACAATTATTGTGTCACCACGAGACAGGATATAAGATATACTCTTCTCAGCGCCATTTTGATTCAAGGCTTACGTTATGTGAGAAGGGTTTTCTCCGAAACGCCCTAGGAAATCTTACGGAGCTCGAACCTGAGCTTTACAGTTGGAGAAAATCGTTTTACTTGATTAAAGGTGTTGCTGAAAAAGATTCGTGGTTGTTTGGACGAAAACTCAAAGAGTGATCTGAAAAGAGTACAACAACTGTTCGTCAGCCCAGTTCAATTTTGGCTTCAGTGTCTTTTACTAAATAACATTGCTTTATTAGTCCTAACTGTCTCTTTTATTTACATATTTGCTTAGGATGGTTGTACCTAATAATATCTCCAACGGTTATGTTCTTTCTATAATTATTTCAAGTGTTTTTCGCTTTCGGACAATTAATCTATGATTAGTCCTCATTTTCTTTAGATGAGGAGGGACTGTAGGACTAATTGAAATTAAATTTCATTTTGAAAACCCTCCACGTTCAGGCAACGAAAGGTAAGGCGTCCTCATCTCATTTTCTTTCCACGCGTAAAATATTTAATGTATAAATGCACTCATATAGGAATTTCCAAGATCCGTCCAATTGCACCAAGTGACATGATATATACCATGAAGAGGTGGGTATAGTTAAAAAAAACCATTACTCCGGTAAAATTGTATTTAAATACATAGATTTTCAATACTAAATCTATTACTGATGAAATGTATTTAAATACTTTCTAAAGTTTTAAAATAACTTTGCTATGAATGTGACTAGTTTTATGCGGTTCCCCGTGACTTGGTTGATTCCTTTTACCCCTCGACACATCAGGGCGCCAAATAAAGGAGAAAGAAAAATTATATAGAGGGAAATAATTATTGAAGTGCGTCCTGTGAGATGATAAGATTGAAGAGGATTCATTTCACGATGTAGTTTTTAAGGAAGAAATTGTTTAATTAAGAGAAGAGTGGATAGTGGAAAAAATTATATATATATATATATATATATATATATATATATATATATATATATATATATATATATATATATATATATATATATATATTGTGAAAATTAACCCACAGGAAAATGAAAAGATGAATCCAAGCACTTTCGAACTATATTTGAAGGTTTATTTTCCAGCAATAGCATGAAGATGGAGAATACAACCTTATTTATATAGGGTACACAGATACGAAGGGAACGCCCATCACAGAGTACAAACCAATGGGAAAAAACACAAAAACAAGACAGAAAAATCCTTTGAGGGATGCATATGTCTGTTATTAGTTGCCTTTTTATTATATACTAACAGAGATAGCCGTCGGTGCCCGGGTCAAATGTGCGTTCAGAAATAAACTAAGATGGAATTTTATCCTTGTCGTTAATAAATACAGATGCAAATTGTTTGAAATTCTTATATTGTGGCATAAAAATATCTTTACTTGCTGATTAGTATTATTTTTAGGTTGAAGGTAGATTCAGGAGAGTTGCGCACTCTCCCTATCATATAATATATTTAAAATGAATAAACCTTTTACCGGTTTGGACAGGCACATACATACACACAGACTTCATATATATATATATATATATATATATATATATATATATATATATATATATATATATTTTTATATATATTAAAAGATTCTGTTGTTCTTTGGCCACATTTATTTATCCTAAAGCAGAGAGTGGTGACAATTTTTCGGAAGCTTTTTTTTCAAATTTGGGGTTGAGACTTCTTCATTTGGAGGTGCAAAGGCAAACAGATTAAGTTGACGATGAAAATATGCTGAAAATATTTGTGTGTAAAAGTAAAAACGAGTTTGAAAATGGGAAATTTAATTTAAAGCTCTCCCTCCAACATCTGCGGATAGGAAAGTGCTGAAAAGACACCTGGTTGTTCAAGAAAAAAAAGAGCCTAAAGAATGGGGAATGTTAGGAGGGATATATAAAGAGGGATTAAACGAGAGAGAGAGAGTGGAGAGGAAAGAAGCGAGAGATGGAGAGCGAAGGAGACAGAGGGATGAGGAGAGAGGGGGGGGGGGTCACAGGGAAAGAGAATTCCTCAAATTCCTTCCTATCCATGCTGTCCAGTGTGTCCCGACGTTCATCTACACCAACTTGGGCAATACACCTCGTCCAGCCCAACTTGAAATGTTTTCCAAATGATGAGTTCACCTTCTTCGCCGGAAGTCGGTTCCACTTGCTACAGATCTTTGTACGTCAAGAGGTTTCTGCAAATGCTAGTCCGGAATCTAGCCGCTTACCCATGATAGACGTCAGGCCAATAGGCCGCTAATTACCCCCCCCCCCCCTCCCCTCCACGGGCTTTCGCTTTCCGCCTTCTTAAAGATGAGAGTCAGTGTGCGATCCTCCAGTTTTCTGCTCTCTATTTCTAGTGAATCATTGAAGATCGTAGTTAGATGTGACGCAACCTCACCACTGATTCGCGAAGGATTTGGTGAAGAAATCTACCTGTACTGTGGTATATTTGTAGGGGTTCAGATTTTTTAACCTAGACGCCACTTCGTCCGTGAGCAGCGCCTACGTCATCACCAAGCGGCGGCCTCCCGCTGGAAGGCTATTTGGCAACTGAACCAATTTCAGTTTGCTTTCGGTCACGAGAGGACAAGGGTTAAGTGAAGTGAACCTGGATATTTTAATAATTTTCATGGTGGTTTTTCAATACAAGCCTGGTGCAACATGCCAAACAAGTGTTGTGTTCCATTATGCAGAGGCAATTATGAGAACAAAGTGTGGGTGAGAGCAATACTCGTATACAGTCTTGAGAGTTCATTTCTAAGCCTTTTCACAATAACACACTGTACCGAGTACAAGATATTGACTAATAAGTCATCAGTATACTGAGATGTGATGTGGTAGCCTTTGTTCTGTATCACATGGTGGGTCAAGGCCACGGTAGCCAGATTGTCGTTCTTTGAGCCTGGTATTAACCCTTTTTATGAGAAACATATAGAAGGTAGTTATTTAAGTCGAGGAAGCTGTTTTGGGGTCTGAATATGCATATATAAGAGGCTGCGTACAATAATAAAGCTAGTCATCACTGAATTAGAGCAAATAGGCTTCAGAGTCATATGTGTTGTAACATTACAGACACCAATGCCATCAACAAGAAAGCCATGTCATACTTTCACACTTCCCCTCTATGTTCCACTGTATATCACCACCCAGCACGAAATTCTAGACCTTTGTTTTTATTGTTTGATTCTGTACATACGGGGGCGGTCAATAAGTTTTGCAATTCAGATATAAGGAAACGAGATATGAGGAAAAGTGTTTTATTATTTTTCAATATAACTACCCTCGACTTCAATGCACTCGCGCCACTTGTCCCTGAAGCTTCGAATTACCGACAACCAGAAATCTCCCGACTGCTATTCAATCCACTCCTGGACGGCGAGCTGGACATCTTCATCGACCCCAAACCGGCGTCTGCCCAGTGCAGCCTTGAGGTGGCGGAATAAAAAGTAGTCGCTAGGGGCCAGATCTGGACTGTAGGGGAAATGGTTGAGCTCCTCGAATCCACACTCGCGCATGGCAGCTTGTGCAACTCTGGCCTTGTGGACTTTGACGACGTTGAAGTCGATCATGGGGCGTGAGGTTTCGTGAGGTTTCTAGGGACCCAACGAGCAGACACCTTGGTCATGACCAAATTGTCGTGGATGATGTTGATAACACTTCCATGTGATATTCCAAGTTCTCGCTCGATTTCTTCGACCTTCACTCGTCGATTTTCGAGGATCATCCTCTCCACACGGGCCACATTGTTCTCGTCGGTCACGTCTGACGGGCGTCCTGGACGAGTGTCATCTTCAAGGAACTCACGACCATGGCGGAACTCCCTATTTCAGCGAGCAATGGTTGCATAGGAAGGGGCGGTGTCGGTGTACACTGCAACCATGCGTCCATCGATCTCTTTTGCATTCTTGCCTTCCTTGGTCAAAACTTTGATCACTGCGCGGTGCTCAACCTTCTCCATTGTTGAAACATTTGTGACTGACGATCTGCGATCAGCTACTGCTTCTTAAATAGACGAGGCAGGAGCGTGTGGCTGCGGGTCCTGACTTGTCATATCTTGTCCTAACACCCCCACAAACAGCCATCACCCTTCCTCTGTTTTGCCCTACCAATTCGCAAAACTTATTGACCGCCCCTCGTATATTCAAATGTATTAGAAACAATTGGCTTAACCAGAAAAATGGTAACAAATGTATCGAATTTCCTCACTTTTCTTTAGAAAATGTGTGACTCAGTAACTCGAATTTGCAAGGCTCCTTTTACAAATCTAAAGAAACTTCACCCTGTAGAAGCAGATTCTCTCCTAAAATATGCTAAAGGCTCTGTCAGCCTCAACTATGGAGAGGCAAAATATCAATTTAGTTACTCATATTTTCAATGAGTATATTGTCCAAGCATTACTAACTATTGGGAAAGTACATAAGTTACCTTGCTTTGAAGATGTTGCAAAGTACATAGAAATAATTCATGTTTGGTGGACAATAATGAATGCAAAAAACCCATCTAAAGGTCTTCGTCTTAAAAATAAATATGCTACCCCTCTGACGAATGACGAGAATAATGAAGGATATTTTTTCTTGCATTATTTTCTCAACTGGCTAAATCTCTGGGATTCCATGACGGAAGTGACGGGAAAACTTACTCGTGAAACCTTTAGTGCTCTCAAACACACAACCACTGGTATATTTTACCTGGGAACGTTTGGCACATATCGCCAGCTTGCGTTTGGCAGTTATAACATATCAGTCGGCAAGTGTTCGATTGTGAGAAAAAAACTGAGAATGATGTCTGTGCTGAAATTACCCTTCTGCACCGAAAGTGTAGAGTTGAAAATATTTGAAGAAACGAGTTTGGAACACATGGAAATAACTGATTTGCTAAATTTGGAGAAGTATGATATAGACATCACTGAAAATGATATTGAAGATTGTATGGGGTATCAACAAGTTTTTATATACATAGCTGGATATTGTTGTTTTACCGTTACACAGAAAATGAAATGAAACCATAGAAAGTTTACCACCCAACCATGATTTTATATACGTGGTATTAGCAGAGGCTCACTTTTATATCCTAACAACGCTGTAGTAAATATTATTATGTATAACTATTTAGTTATAAATCAACTTACAAAAGATCCTCAATTCATAAAGTGACATTAGAGAAAATTAAAAAAATGCTGCTGTGGGCCTCAATCAATGCTTTCCTTAACTGTGGTAAGGAAAATGATTTTATATGTGAAAGCAAGACATGAGGGAAAAAAAGGAAGCTGCAGACTATAGAATAGGCCTATCTGTGAACTGTCCGCCTTGATTTTAGTAGTATTTAGGATGCCCATATTTGTCAATAAAAGTAGGAATACATAACTATTATCTTTTTATTTATCCTCCATTGTGTTATGATCAGTTTTATTATAAAAAGGTGATTTCAGTATTTTCTAAGTTTATGATCGTTCTCTAATGTTAAAAGATGTTATGTACGAGGGGCAGTCAATAAGTTTTGCAATTCGGATATAAGGAAACGAGATATAAGGAAAAGTGTTTGATTATTTTTCAATATAATTACCCTCGACTTCAATGCACTTGCGCCACTTGTCCCTGAAGCTTCAAATTCCCGACAGCCAGAAATCTGCCGACTGCTGTTCAATCCACTCCTGGACGGCGAGCTGGACATCTTCATCGCCCCCAAACCGGCGTCCACGCAGTGCAGCCTTGAGCTGGAGGAATAAAAAGTAGTCGCTAGGGGCCAGATCTGGACCGTAGGGGGGATGGTTGAGCTCCTCGAATCCGCACTCGCGCAGGGCAGCTTGTGCAACTCTAGCCTTGTGGACAGGGGCATTGTCGCGGAGGAGCAGGACACCGCGTGTCAACTTGCCGCGCCGCTTCTAACGGATGCACTTCTTCAACCCAGCCAGTTCCTCGGCGTAATATTGGCCTGTGATAGTTCTTCCACGAGGCGCATATTCCACCATCAACACTCCTTCAAAATCCCAGAAGATAGTGCCTATGATCTTCCAGGCTGAGGGTTGGGTCCAGAACTTGATGGGGGTAGGAGAGCCCTTGTGCTTCCAGGCCATGCTTTCGAGATTGATATCGGGATCCCAGTGATGGACGCACGTTTCATCACCTGTCAATATGCGTGACTCGAATCCCGCCGGATCTTGGTTGTACAGGAGCAGCAGCTCCTCCGAACTTTGACGATGTTGAAGTCGATCATGGGGGGTGAGGTTTCTAGGGACCCAACGGACAGAGACCTTGGTCATGGACAAATTGTCGTGGATGATGTTGATAACACTTCCATGTGATATTCCAAGTTCTCACTCGATTTATTCGACCTTCACCCGTCAATTTCTGAGGATCATCCTCTCTACACGGGCCACATTGTCCTCGTTGGTCACGTCTGATGGCCGTCATCCTCAAGGGACTCACGACCATGGCGGAACTCCCTATTCCAGCGAGCAATTGTTGTATAAGAAGGGGAGGTGTCGGAGTACACTGAAACCATGCATTCATGGATCTCTTTTGCATTCTTGCCTTCCTTGGTCAAAAATTTGATCACTGCGCGGTGCTCAACCTTCTCCATTGTTGAAAAGTTTGTGACTGACGATCTGCGATCAGCTACTGCTTCTTAAATAGACGAGGCAAGAGCTTGCGGCTGCAGGTCCTGACTTGTCATAACTTGTCCTAACACCCCCACAAACAGCCATCCCCCTTCCTCTGTTTTGCCCTACCGATTCGCAAAACCTTTTGGCCACCCCTCGTATGATGATAACAGACATTCTAAGAAGTGTATATGCACAAAATGAAGGGCAAATAAGGTCGAAACTACAGTGGACTGCAGCGCGGCTATGGCCTCCAGGTGTGACGCCATGGGGGGGCCGAGTGACTCGGCCTTCTCATTCACGAAGGCCACGCTTTGTCACTATCTAAAACTATTTGGCTTAGGTTATCCCTTTCTTCGTAAGGTCATAAATCAAAATAAGTGAGGGCACGCGATTTGGTCAGCAGACCTTGTTTAATATATTTAATGTTTTAACTGTGATTTATTTATTATTTTATTCCAATTATCAATAATTCCTTCTTATGTATAACTTTCAATTCCTATTTAGGCTGTTAAATAGGAGCAGGTTTGCTTATTACAGAAAGTAAATGAACAAATTTTGACATGAACGAGAATGTTAGAAAACTAGTTAAACAGAGTAGTGATAGCCTAACGAGGTTAGCCTAGTCCTTATTTGTCGCTGTTAGCTCAAAATCATTTGCATAACACTTTGTTTTTTTGCTTTTTTTAAACCAATAAAATTGTAAAAAGTTGTAATAAATGGTAACTACATAATAAATTAAATTTACTTATATATTATTATTTTTTAAAGCGGCACAAACTTTGCCGATGGCCAAATATTTATTGTGGAGGGGAGTGATTGGTGTGACCTTTCCGTGGGGGGACAACAAAAAGACTCAGAGATTTGTGAACTTTATAAGAAAATAAGAATCAACCGCAGTTAACGAGTTAATTTGAAAACTGGTGCACGAAAGTATACAAGAGACGAGAGGAAGCGAATTATCTTGAACTAATTCCAATGAACGAATGATGTAACGAATGGTAACCGAATAGGAACGAATAATCAAAGTTTTCCGCTTAGCATCAGCTTAAATATTAGTCTGCAAAATTATTAAATAGCAACCACGATTCCCTGAATACCCTTTTATAATTCCACCCTATTCTACAGGCGATTGTATGGGCGCCGACCGCAATGAGGAGAGGTGTTCGAAGGAACTTGATTGAGGTCTTCAAGTGGGTAAAAGGTTATAATAGGAGAGACATAAGTATGGTAAATGTGACTGAACTTGTGGATAGGAACAGGGTCCTTGATCGGCCTTTTGCACATCCTTCTTTTCTTATGTTCTTCTCATGTTCTATCAGTGACACCAACCACGCCACGCGGTGATTTGGCAGTCTTGAGTATTCTGTATTTGCTTGTTTCTTCTTCTGTTTGTCCTTAGTCATTGTTTTCACGTTTTGATAGACCGGTACCTTACCAGATTCCTTTTCCCTCTAAAATTCTAAATAAGTACATACATGATTAATATCAGTTTTAGTTTGTAAAACTCCCAATAAAAACACATTTGCTAAAATACTCTGTGTTTACCTTCCCGAATTCCCACTAAGAACGAACTTTGCTATTTCTTTTCTCAGAAAAATCGCAATAAAGCATACATGGTTGATGCCCCCCCCCCCCAAAAAAAAACATGCACAGAAGGCGATTGCTGCCAAATTCCTTTTCCCCTCAATAGGCCACAATAAAAAACATTTTTGCAACCATTTCCTTTATTTTCTCGAAAATTACAATAAAACAAATATGAAGATCTTTTCTTTATTTTTTCTTTCAAAAATCCAATAAAAACACTGCTTCCAATTGTTTTATCATAAAAAAATACCTAGTAAAAACACGTAATTGTTAGTTTATTTTATTTTTTCTTTTAAGAAAATCCAATCAAAACATGCAAGATTTCTAACAGTTTTTATATTGTCTCTCTTAAAATAAATCCCAATAGAACCTTATACATTGGAACCAGTTTCCTCTGTGTTTTCTTACCCCTGAAAATATACATACGTTTGGTACCAGTTTCTTTTATTTGTTCTGGCTGAAAAATCTAAATAAATAATACCTATTTGTTGCCTGTTTCCGCTATTTTTTTCTTTAAAAGCCAATAAAACATGTATAATTTTTACCATTTCCATTTATTTTCTCTTAGAAAATCCCCTACCCCCGCAAATATACGTTTGGTACCAGTTTATTTTACTTACCTTCTTACCCTTGAATTTTTTTTCTTGAAACAAATCTCAATAAAAACGTACATGATTGCTATCAGTTTCTTTTATTTTTGTCCACAGAAAATCATGATAAAACCGATGAGTGGTAACTATTTCTCTAAAAAATGATCCCTCCAAAATATACGTATTTTCTACCAGTTTCCTATATTTTTCTCCCTGACAAATCAAAATTAAAACATATATATTTGCCACCAGTTTCCTTTAATTATTCGCTCTCAAAAAGTCCCAATAACAACATACATGATTGCTAGCAGTTTCTTTTGTATTTTTTCAAAACAAATATTTGGTACTAATTTCTTCTATTTCTCTTTAAAATCAATTAAAACATATTTGGTACCAGTTTCCTTTATTAAAACATCCCAATAAACGTTATGTGTTAAATCCAGATTATTATTTCTTGTTCTTTTAAACCATTGTTGCTATCTTTGGTTAGGACGCACTTGAGGTTTGATCGTTGCAGCCTGAAGATCTCCTACGTGAGTTCGATGCTCCCCGAAATGACAGAGGCCGCCACTTTCGTACAAATTGATCGTCCATCAACAACAAACTCCTCCCTGGCTTCTTTCTAAGTAATAGCGAATGATGAGGCATTTGTGAATAATGTATTTTTATTTTAATGAATACTATTTTCCGATTGAAATGCATTTAAGTTCTAAGTTTATCGTTCATTAGCAACAAACTTCGTGGTTTTATTGTGAATAGTAGTAGGAAATGCTGTAGTTTTTACTTTTTTAGTCCACATAAATAATAGTTTCTTTTTGCAATAAGTCATATTTTTTTAAGTGCTTAACACTCACTTTCACTCATAGTGGGGCGTCTATACAAGCGCTGGCCCTAAATGTTGGGTCGTCAGAGTTCTTCCGAAACTTCCAGGAACAAATTTGTACTGAGAAATTCCCCCTCCCCTTCCTCCATCCGGCGTCCTGAGTACCTGATCTCGTTGTTTCGGTGAAATATGACGTTAAAGAACCTGATTTAAAATGCTAACAACCTACCTCGCCCCTCCCTCCTTTTTCAGGAAAATTGATCTTCAACTCCCTGGTACCATGAGCAACCTCGAACACACCCGACTAGTAGTCAACCCATCGACTTACAGCTCACTCCTCTTGCTGTTGTATGGCATTGGGATATTGGGCCTATTGTTCATCATAGGAGCCATCGTCAGCTTCGCAATTGATTCCATAGACCGGAGCATGACCATACTTCTGGTTGGAGTGGTATTTCTGAGTCTAGTGGCTCTTGCCATAGATTTGCTAGAGCGGAAATTAGGCCCCCGAAGGACCTCCGATTCTCAGGTAAGCGACGCCCCATCTCTCCTGTCAATTTCAGTATCCAATAAGTCAATAAATCCACCTTTTAACCGAAAATCAGGCAGAGTATCTTGTGACGTGTAAGTCTACCACTCCTTAGTTAAACTAGTAATAGGTTAAAAACCTCAAGCACGTTGGAAGCGCTTTATTCAGGAACTATGTAGTCTCGGAGGTGCGTAGAGTTCCGAAACTAGTTTCTGAATATAGCGCTTCCAACGTACTTGAGGTTCTTATCCTATTTAGAAGAGAGTAGTTCCTTAAAAGGACGAGAATGGCATTGGTTGGACACAACGCCAGCAACGATTCACAACACCCAATTGCACGGCGTTTAGGGGATATATTCTCGAGGGATCTCTGGCACCCATGAGCCCAAGGGGCGTGCCCTCACCTATACCCAGGGAGATTGGGAGGGAGTGGACTGCTGTTTCGCGCCAGATCTATCTTCTCACATCCTCTCTTTCCGGCTCTTTTCAATCCTAGACGAGGTTAACCGAATGCAGACTGAAATTAACATAAATATCAGAATGACAATCCCCAAGGAACCAACTGCTGCTTTTCGTCGTGCGGGAGGGGGAAGAGATTGCGGTAGTACCGTGTTTTGCCACCAACCAGCCAGCAATGGCTCAAGGCAGAGCCACCCAACCCGCGTCAGGGGAGATTGGATATCAAAATCACTTAGGGTGAATACTGATGGAAGAAACAGAGGTGTTGTGATCGACAAGTGACGTACACGGTTGGGAGTTCGCTTGCACCGTCTGACTGGCCGCTGCCCCTTGCGAGCGCGGTGTCTTCCCTCCCTCCGTCGCCGGCCGGTAATCGAACCGAGTACTCTGTACTGGGGCACCTCTCATGCATGCCCTCGGGGTTCATCACTGGGCCTTAAACGCCAGCACGCCCCCTCACAAACAAACCCCTTCGATGCACACAGAACATCCACTTCCTCCACGGTCAGCTCTTTCTCTCCCACACACTCATAATCAACCCACCTTTGAGCGGTCTACAAGCCGTCCTTCTCTCACACACTCTCTCCATCATTCTTACACGTTCCTACAACCACAGAATAGGGTCACAACTCATTCACACGCTTCTACACACCATAGGGATCTCCGACCCAGTCCCTCCTCACTACCTTTCGCCGCACACTTATCATCCCTCTCAAGTTGTCTCTATGCACTGCTCTCACTCCAGATCTTTCCTTCTCCTTCCATACCATAGTCTAACTCCAATACACCAAGGTGGGTAGAATCATACTCTCACATTCCACACTCAAACCCTTTAGAATTCGATGACTATCTAATTGCCCCCAGACACTTTCCCACCATTTAAAACCTTTTAGTCACAATCTACTCCATCTCTACCACTCTCATTCACAACGCATCATTCATACTTAAAACTTCGCCCTTGCTCAAGGAATCGGATATCACACCCTATCCATTCTCTTCCACAAATGCCATTACCTTACTCTTTCTGCATTCACGTTTAGACCCCCTACCCCTCTCACCCACCCTGCCAAACGCTTCAATCAACCTTTCATTATCCCACTCCCTCTCAGCCACCAAAACCAGGTTCATTTTCCTTTTCATCTCCCTTTATGCATTAAACCCCATAATACAGCCAATTTCACCTGCACTATTTGGCAATCAAAAGTACGCTTCCTTTTTCGATTTCCACTACACACTTCATAGTCTCCTTTACAATTTTGCTTTCCCTGTCCAGCTCTGGCACACACCCACACAGCCATCGCACTACCTACTAAAACTTCTTTAAATTGTCTCCACAATCTTCATGCCCACAATTACTTCCTTGCTTCTACTCTAAAGCATTCTCACATATATACTCTTCCACTTCTTTCGGATTCAATAAGGTTACACTTCCAATTACCCCTTCCTTTCCACCAACCCTCACGTCTTCTCATCCATGCACGGGTACCAAAGGGTCGAAATCCAACGCCTTATCGACCTTTTTCACGCCCTCTCATCTATGCACTTGTCCCTATGTGTCAAAATTCAATGCATTCTCCACCTTCCCCACGTCTTATCATCCATACAGTGGTATCTAAGGGTTGAAATACAACGCCTTATCCAATTTCCTCACCTTTTCTCAGTCATGCAACTAAATTTCATTCCTCGTTGCTCCGCCCGCATCACCCCGTGACACTTTCACAAACTGATAACTTCAAAACAAAACCGACACATTTCAAACCTCTAAAAGGAGTGGAATGAAAAAAAAAAGAACTTTAGAATAATTATCTGTCGGTACTTTCATTTCACTTAAAGTTCTCCAAGAAGCCTCGCAACAAATAAAAACTTTTCCTCCCCACACAACACGATGCGATTAAAATGACAAGCGAGGTATCATATTTCTTCCATATAAAGTGAAAGACTGAAAGAGTTCAACCTGAGAATGCCATTTTTTCTTCCCTTCAAAGCCATTCAGTGTCCCACAGAAAAGCGAATTGAAATTTACAGGATTATATTTGAAAAAGTGATTTTTTTCATTGTGTAAAACGATTTTGTTTGTGGAAAACCTCTCTAGAAATGGCAATATTTTCATCAAGTTTACTTTAATCCTGGTAAATCTGCATTGATGTTAGTAATGGCAGCCAAAATTATGTTTGTCCAAGGCAAGTGAATATAATCAAATGTCATAATCTCTGAATCGAACGACAAATTTATTGAATCCAATAATAAAGAAATGTCATTGCACATAAACAAATATATATATATATATATATATATATTACTAAGGACCGGTTCCCTTCACATGCTCTCTATTTCTCTACACGCACATTTGAGCTTTTTTTTTCTCATTTCTAGCACAACTTTGTTATTTCACTTTTTGTTATTCTTTCGATCAACTTGTTTACATTTGCAGGTGGGGTAGAGTATACCATTTTCTTTAAGTCTTCCAAAATAAAAACAAAACAAAAGGTGTTAAATCTGATTATCTTAGGGCCACTTAATTAAATGATTCAGCGCAATTCTGCGGTTTCAGAAAATCTCTGTCAATTTTATACTCCAATCTGCCTCCCTTTTAGCACCATTTAGAATCCACCAAAGTCTATTGAATCTATTTTGAAAATTATCTTTTGCAGTTCAGAAATTATTTGTTCATTAATCATGTTTAGACAGAGTTCACCATTTATGTTTTAGTCGTAAAACAACTGCCATTCCCGCATATCATAATCAACAGAGACACCTCATACTTACATACAACGGAGTGCTAGTTGAATTCAGGTGGATTGCTCAGCGGTACATACTATCGTACATTTTGGTTCCTCCCTTGTCCATCCATAAAAAATGCGGCCTCGTCACCAGCCACACAATTGTCCCTAAAAGGAGCAGGTTGATGGAGAAGCCAATTCGACAAATCTTATTTGGTGATGAAAATTCACTATGTAACAAAATGTCACTTTTTTTCTTGTTCCTGGGTTAAAGGTGTTATTTTCCCAGTTGTTCGTAACTAAACTAAACGAAAAAAGTCTAGTTTGATCCCCAAACTTTGCTTTTGTAGGTAGGGCACTGAATTTGTAAATTGCCTATTTGGAAAATAATGCTTGGGTATTAATAATTTCATGAAAAAATTGAGAATATCTAAAACATTGTAGGCTTTGATTTTTTTTCAAAGCATAGTAGAAAATTGTAAATCTTATTTTAAAATGAAATTGGAATGTTGTAGCAAAATATTTGTTTTCAGGAAATCTTCTAAAACATTTTTGATTTAATGAGAAATTTCTAGAATTTAGTAGAATTTTATGAAATTTCGAGAATGTTTCAGAATTTGCCAGAACACACGCTTGGGGAATTCTAGAACCTTCTGGAATATTAGTTCAGAAATATTTATACATTGATTCACAGATCTGGTATCATTTTAGCTCTAGCTACCATAATGGACACGTCAAAAGAGAAATGGCATCTAGAAGCTGCATCATTCGCCACATTCATTCTGTTATATCTGCGGAGAGTTCATCAAAACAAGAGAAAAAAAAGGTTCCATGTAACAGCATCTATGAGGATTTGTGAAACTTGCAAAGAATACTTTGGTATGTCAAAACAAACCCTGAGGACCTCATTTTGCTTGTGAAGACTGCAAGAAAACATTGAGTAAAATATTAAATATCACAAGCTATTATGTTTGTTTGTGAGCTAAAAGAGTAATATAGTATATGTTTTTTTTAATATTTTACAGGATGGTATAGAGGAGAAAGAAGAGTCACGAGTGGCAAAAATGCACCTGTTAATTCCTAGCCCGACCTTCCATCCTCTATTGCACCACTGCCACACAGTGCTGATCTTCCTCTAACTACCTTTCGAAAAAGGAATAAGCCACCCTCAGAAGAAATAACCATTCAGAGGCTGAAAAAATTAGTGACGATGTAGATTGTACTGTCAGAGATATGGCTGTTGTGAGGAATCCATACTAACTAAAGTCTAAACCAAAGAGACCTCAGTACCTTGTCAGAGATCTTGGCATTTCAAAGTCACATGCTGAGCTTTTGATTTCCAGCCTTAAAAAGTGTGATTTACTGGACGAAAATGTGCAAGCAACAAGGCAAAGGAATCGTCATAAACATTTCCCAATGTATTTTTTTACTTATCAAGCTGAGCTATGCTACTGCAATAATGTATCTGCTCTGTTTGAAGAAATTGGAACTACATATTTTGCAGATGAGTGGAGACTCTTCATTGGCAGAAACTCAAGAGGCATTAATGCTGTACTTATCCATAATTGGAATTAGCATCCACCTTTTCATTTGGTTCATTCAGTATATCTCAAGGAAGACTACAAGTGTCAAGCTTCTGCTACAATCTTTGAATTTGGAGTATGGCTGGGAAGTGATTCAAGACTTAAAAATTGTAGCATTTTTATGAGTCTCCAGGGAGGTTTTACCTAGTTTCTATGTCATCTGTATTTGAGACACTAGGGATAGCACAGCACATTACCACAAGAAGCACCAGCCACTAAGGACTGAGTTCCATGTTAGAGGGCATAATGTCACGCATGACCCTTAAAAGGTGTTGTTTCCTTGATTGCATTTAAAACTATGTAGGCCTCATGAAGCAATTTGTTAGAGCTCATAACAAAACGTCTGCACCTTTCAAGTACTTTCAAAATAAAATCCCAAACACTCCGAGGCAAAGAGGAAAGCTGGTGTTTTATCTATTGAACCAAAAATCAGGAGAAAATCATAGTGATGGAGGAAAACTGTTCACTTCTAACTTTTTTTTACTTGTTTTTATTTATTTCTTGTAGAAGTTTCAATAAAATTGTATAAATTTAACTGTTTTTCTTTTTAGCCCTACAATGGATGTAAAAACCCAAATTTGCCTATTTTTAGTAAACAATTCAACATACAAGCGACAAAAGTAAAGTTTTAACAAAAAATTACTATTTTCTATTGTTTTGCAATAAAATGAGTTTGAAAATAACACTGGCTAGAAAATATTGTGTTACATAGTGAAATCAGTCTCGAGGAGCTGATCATGGTGACGAATCTTATAAGGCTGCAATTTCAAATTAAGTTTAACACTGCGATTAAATGATGATTTTGTCAGTTGCTTTCCGTTCTTTCAAGAAGATAGATATATTTAGATTTTTAAGTTTTTTTCTAACATCTTCAATAATTTCTTCGGTTTTTATTAATTTGTGGGAACCTGAATGACCTATATATAAATTTAGCCTAGTACGTTCTATTTTGTACTTCTGAACGTTATTCAAAATGGTTGATTTAGTTGGAGACTGACTGACTATCGGGATAATGTAACTCAAACAAATCTTGTACATGTTTAATTATTTCAGTCTCCATCCAGCTTGGGACGATGAAGATTCGTTGTTCTTTTGTTAACTGCATGGTAGAATGGTTCTTGTAAAAAAGTAGATTTAATTCTTTTCGACTCAGAAATTGAAAGGTAAATGTAATTATTGAGGAAATTCTTTTTCATTTATCAAAACTTAGTATCTGTGTTATATGTAAAATAATAAAAAGAACCTAATCGATTATTAGGTACAAAGGTGCGCAAAATCGCTTTTACACAATGAAAAAGTCACGAATATTTTTTCAATTCGCTTTTTCATGGGACATTAGGATATTTGCAGAAACTTTTGGGGCATCTCTTAGGCTAAAATACCCTTTTATAATTTAATTCCATTTACTTTTACAGCGTGCTCAGGATGGCACTCATAACACTGCTTACACCCCAGACGATGTAGAAGCTAAACCACCAAGATACTCCGAAATTATGCGAGCGGATGAAGCTCCACCCTCGTATGACGCTATTCAGAATACCTTTGAACAGAATAACGCATTACCGGATGCAAAGCAGACTGAGTAAGTGCGGGTCGACCCCGTACAATTTCATCACCTGAGTAAGGTCAGGCCTACCCAGTACAATTTTGTCATCCGAGTAAAGCCCGGCCCACCCTGTACAATTTCGTCACCTGACTAAGTTCGGGCCTCACCGTACATTTTCGTTATCTGGGAAGAACCAATAAAATATAAGTTTAAGCTTAGCGCTTACGTTTTCTCACAGGTGAGGAAGCAACGAGACAACTCCTGTAGATACAAGCTTAATTTTAAATCAGAGGAAAAACAAAAAAAAAGCTAAGTTTGAGGTCGAGGCAAACTTGCTTCACCGAACGGTAAAATAACTGGACAAAGTTTGGGGTAACTTAAGGGTTAGTTCCGTTGGAGACAAAACTATGGATGCGTCGATGTTTATGATGAAATAAACCGCATAATTTGGGATTAACGATAAATAAAACAACCCGAATGAATGTGTCATTAATTATGGATAAAATATTCTCTCTAAATATGGTCTAAATGAATAAAATCGGGTCCCCAAAAGAGGAAAACACCGAAATTAAGATTAAGAAACAAATTGTGTCCCCGCTAAAGTGGGTTATTTTTGCTCACATCTGTGATCTTATGTAGGAATTGTTTTTTTTTTATTCAAACTACATATAATAATATAATTGCAGTTTATCTATCTGTGAAAGGTCAGAATGAGTGATTTTTTTTCATTAAACAATTATGACCCAGTAAAATATTGTCCAAAATAACATTTTCTTTGTTTATGAAAATTGTGATTACAATTACTATTATTGTGTTTCCTTTTCCCCCATCTCCCTCTATTCTTCTTCACTTTAATCATATTGCCTAATAACTGTGTCAGTACGGTAGGCAAGAAAAATAAAAGGAGAGAAATAAAAAAAACAACCGTTTTTTGCTCGAATTTAGAGCGCAATAGCAGCGAGGACGCACCAAGAGAAAGTTGTAAGAAGAAATCTGTAAAAAAGAAACGCGAAGATGAAGGAAGTGAAAATGTGTGGAAAATATATAGCCGCAAATCTTCCTGCAGGTATTGAGGCAGGAAGGGTACGCAATCCTCCAGATGTCACTTGAAATCTCCTTGCGGGTACGTTTAGCGAAGGGGGGTGGGGTAGAGGGGAAAAGCGTTAGCAGCATTCAGGCATGTTAAGACCCCCAGTCATAACTTGAGCCATGAGTGAGGGGCGAACCCCCTCCTTCCAGCCTCGACCAGGGATGAATGGGCGAAAGCTGGTCAACGACTAGCCTACGAAATCACGCACGTCTGAAGAGAGAGAGGGGGTTGGGTGAAGAGGCTTGTAAAAAAAGTGCAGAAAAAAGTATAAAAGGAATAAAACATAGGTTATCTCAATCTAGTGTCAGACTGTTGTATGTAGAGGGGCAGGAAGGACACACTGTTTCTAAGTAATTGATAGAATTACCGGCAAATCTCCTGAAACTCCTGAGGTAGTGAACTCAAGGAAGCGTCTCAGCCAATTTCAAGCATAAATATTAGGTTGTCTTCTACGACCCACAGCTGGCAATACGAGGTTGGCATGGTGGCTCTCTCACTACGTGGAAAGCCCATCCCTCAGGTGGGGCGGATAGGGAGGGAGCATTGGAGGCTGGCGCTAAGATCTCCAACGCGACCGATTCAGGTTCCGCGAATGCGGTGAACCCGGACCTGGCGCGTAGATGAGATCGAAAAAAGAGGGCACTACACCCACTTCGGCTTCACGTTTTTGGCTGCTGACGTTTGACAACTCTGGTTACGTATGGCATCCCAGCCTTCTCCATTCTTACTATGCACGCCCCCTTGTCGCGGGAAGAGAGCTTGTGTGTACCTTTGACTTTTCGGGCTATGCCGGCGGGGGTACCTCTCTTCTGGGTACCCCTAGTAGGGCTTTCCTTGTCGATTTGGTCGGAAACGAGGTTCCAGACTAATTGCGTCCTTCCTTTTTTTTCTATTTTATCCTCCTTTTTAACTTTTATCATATCTCTTCCACTTATTGTACAAAAAGAAAATAAAAACAAAGAAAAACCTACTCCTATCATGTCACTCTTACCCTTTTTTTCCCTCTATCTACATATAAGGACCTGGCAGCTACCTCATGCGTCAGAAGAGAGGCTTTGGAACCTCTATAAACAACGCCAATCGACGCTCACTGGTTGCGAGAGACTAGGAATTGAGGGGTATTAGGCGTTGGGGCACGATGAATGGGAGGAGGGTAGTGCCCCTTTAACCCCTTCTCTGTTGCTTAATTATTGGCCATTCCCAGTGACCGTTGCCGGGTGCCTTTGGTAGCATTGGTCTGTGGTGACGGCCCTTTGTTCCCAGGTTGGTTGCCAGGCCAATAAAAAGCCTTGGGTCGAGTCTCTTGGTGTGGCGGGATATCCATTGAATGCTGCTCCGAGATCTTGGCCGTCGTGAAGGAAACTAGTAGGAGTTTAGTACGGGGCGTGCTCCGTTGTTCACCTGGTGACAAATCGATGGCCCCTTCAGGGACCGTCAGTGCTGCTTGGTTGGGAGCCACGGCACGCCGAGGTTTGACGACTCGTTCGGACGAACAGCAGCACATGGAGCGTGCCTTCTGAAAGATCCGAAACCTCTCCGATCGATAGACGGAAGTGACTCACGCGGGGACAACTCACCAACCCCCTTTTTTATAATTGATTGTTCAAAGTGTTCAAAATGACAGGGGAAAAAGGTCCAGCTGCACTCAAATATACATGTGCGATATGCCAGAAGGATAAGTGGTGCGTGGACTTTCCGGAGGGATGTTTTTCGAAATGGCACCAGGGAAGTATATGCACCGACTGCATCTTTGAAGGAGAGGTCCGAGAGGCAGTGGCCTACTGCAATGAACTCAAAGATCTCTTCACAACCTCTGGAGAAAAATCTAGGGCACTGGAAAGTAAAAAACAGACTCTAGAAACGCAGCACGCGCTTCAGATTCGGCGTCTCGAGGAAAGAATCCTAGAGCTAGCCTCTAAACTAGAGGCCCAGTCAGCTCAAGCTCGAGACGAAACTCCCACTGACTTGGGTGGTTCCGTCGATGAGACTCTAACC
This sequence comes from Ceratothoa steindachneri, assembly GCA_963969495.1. Classification (NCBI taxonomy): domain Eukaryota; kingdom Metazoa; phylum Arthropoda; class Malacostraca; order Isopoda; family Cymothoidae; genus Ceratothoa; species Ceratothoa steindachneri. The sequence continues at coordinate 118,327,890 of OZ018317.1, forward strand.
TAAGGAGCTGAAACTGCATTCGCAGGCCCACTTGAGCCATGCGGGGAAACTAATAAGAAAAACGACCTTAATGCAGCTCACCCCAGTTTAGAGGATTCGAGCGTTACTGGTGCGCAAGGGAAAGCGGAAAGAGAAAAGAACAGATAAACAGAAGAAAAGTCAAATGAAGATCGAAAAAAGGGAAGAAGAAGAAAAGCAAGGGAAATACGGAGACGGAAGAGACAAGTCTATGGCGAAAGAAAAGAGTGCAGTCAAATGTGCGAGGGTCAACCTTATTGGAGACTCTCAAGCACGGTCCCTGCAACCTCTGCTAGCAGGAAAGGGAAACCAGAAGATCAGAGTAGAGGCGGAGAAATCTCAGATTTCTGAGAACTCAGTTGTTGCCCTAATGGTAAGTGGCAACGACCTCTGCCTCCGAGGAGGAAGGATAGGCCCCAAAGAAAGGATTCCCAACACAGTCATGGGTGCTGAGGACGACTGTTGGCTAAAAACATGTAGACGTGTAGTGGTTGGGATGCTCCCGAGAAGAGGTCCAACCCGGACCGCTCACTCGAGGAACTTCTCCCTTAATCGACGCCTCGGAGATTTGTGTACGGCGGAGGGGTTCATTTTTGTGGACCCTTACTACACCTTCTATGGTAGAAATGATCTCTACCAAAGGGATGGAGTACATCTTTCCTTTAAAGGAAAGGCCGTACTCTGCAACATGATACAATATGTCGTGGAACGGACTCTAAGTAGTGTCAGGCCTAGAGTTAAGGCGGACGTACGCCAGTACGCTCGTGTCACTCCTGGAATGACCTTCTCGGAGGTCGCAAAGAGGAATGGCACCGCTCCAGCAAGCAAGCCGGGAAACGGAAGAGAGTAGGGAGTCCTACATTCGGGGACTCCCTGAAAGTTCTTCTGTTCAATGCGAGGTCAATCATGAACAAGTTTCTTGAGCTCCGTGGCCTCGTAGCAACAGAAGAACGTGAGATGGTGCCCATAACGGAGTCGTGGATAAAAACCTCAAGCCGAGATTTTGAAGGTGAATTCACGATTCCCGGTTACCAGCTTTTCCTGAAAGATAGACCATACAGAGAGGGTGGCGGTGTGATGTTGTATGTCAAGGATACTTTCAACTCGACGGATTGCAACATCGTATCCGATCATGAACTACTAGGTGTTGACCTAGAGATTAGGTCCTGCCAAATACAGGACCCTGGTGCTTTATAGACCTCCTGCCCAACTCGTTGAAAAAGACAGAGATTTGTACCAGCTACTAGGAGAACTTGTCGAAGACAGAGTTTGTATCGTCATGGGCGATTTCAACATACAAGTTAACTGGGAAACCATAGAACCTTGTGGCGAGAATGCACTACTCCTGGAGTTCGCGAACAACGAGTTCCTGACTCAATGCGTGAGAGGAGACAATATCCTCTGAGGATGACAGCGTTGAGGACCTCTCTGTTGGCGAAGAGGTCGGTGGCAGTGACCACCGACTAATTAGATTTGTAGTCAAAGTCCCCAAGGCAGAGCCTGCAACTAGTAAATTGAGGAAACTTGATTTGAGAAGAGCAGACTTTGCAGGTCTACGTGCTGGACTGACTAACGCGAGGCTAGACGTGTGCGAGGCTGTTGAAGACTTGTGGAACAGTTTCAAAACCACATTTATGAGTCTTCAATCGCGTTTCATCCCTCTGAAATGCCCCCATCGGGCTTCTGTTCACCTAAAGTGGTTTAATCGAGAAATCGGCCAACTGCTTAGGGAGAAGAGAAATGTGTACCGGCAATCAAAGATCTCGGGTGACTTTGAAGACCGGAGGCTATCCAGAAGAGTCAAGTCCAGCATAAGGGAGGCTAAGCGGTCTGAGGAACTACGAGTGGCGAGACTCTGTAAAGAGAATCCCAAGGAGTTTTTTGATATGTAAACAAGCAGCCGTGGAGAGGATTATCCTCAAAAAACACCGGGTCAAGGTCGAAGAAATCGAGCGAAAACTTGGAATATCACATGAAAGTGTCATCAACATGATCCACGACAATGGGCAAGGCCATGATCGACTTCATCGTCGTCAAAATCCACAAGGCGAGAGTTGCACGAGCTGCCCTGCGCGAGTGAGGATTCGAAGAGGTCAACCATCCCCTCTACATTCTAGATCTGGCCCCTAGCGACTACTTTTTATTCCGCCACATCAAGGCTACACTGCGTGGACGCCGGTTTGGGGACGATGAAGATCTCCAGCTCGCCGTCCAGGAGTGGATTGAACAGCAGTCGGGAGATTTCTGGTTGTCGGGAATTCGAAGCCTCAGGGACAAGTGGCGCAAGTGCATTGAAGTCGAAGGTAGTTATATTGAAAAATAATCAAACACTTTTCCTCATATCTCGTTTCCTTATATCCGAATTGCAAAACTTATTGAACACCCCTCGTATGGCGTGCCTTAATGCCTCTTTTGTTGCCAGGCCAACAAAAATTGGAGCCCTGAGGCTAATTCTTTCAAATGAGAGATCTTCATATCATGGCCGTTCTGTCGATGATAGGAAGGCTTGGTAAAAAAATTCCATTCTATCGGTAGTTGGGAGATGCGATCTTAGAGGAAATACCGTGCACTGGGCTCTTCCGGTCGGCTCCAGTGCTGCAGAAGTAGTGAAAATCACTCTTTAACTCATCCAGAAACGGGGACCCGAAAAGTTGAAAAATCTGAGATTGGAAAGGCTGGACGAAAAATATAGCTCTCAAACCGCTTTACTACTTGTCACAAGTTTCATAAATTTCTTGTGCGTTTACAAATGAAAAGAAATTATGAAAAGAGAGAAATCCCGCCCCATCTTCGTGTTGAGGAGGGCAAGGATGGTTATAACACAGATTCTTCTGAAGAAGCGGCTCCCCTCCCACCACTACCAAAGGGTAAAAAGGGTCTGTGAGTTGCCTCCAAGTGGCTCTATCACCTAATGAGAAACAAACCTATCTTTATTTCGTCAGGGGTCTCTCTCAAATTCTCTAGATATAGTGGAGGTTTTCTCCTATCCTAATCCTGTGGCTAAAGGGGTTTTCTTTGTACCATCTATTCAATGGGAATCGCCCTCAAGCAGCTTTCACTTTAACATCGAGGCCACTCTAATTATAAATGAGAAACAAACCTATCTTTATTTCGTCAGGGGTCTCTCCCAAATTCTCTAGATATAGTGGAGGTTTTCTCCTATCCTAATCCTGTGGCTAAAGGGGTTTTCTTTGTACCATCTATTCACTGGGAGTCGCCCTCAAGCAGCTTCCACTTTAACATCGAGGCCACTCTAATTATAATTTTCTTAGGATCCTTTCCAACTACAGCTCTTGCAGGAAACTTGGTGTTCACCTAGGCGTACTAAGAGGAGTACGCCAGTACACCAGCTCCCCGTTTGATACTTCTGGAGCCTACGTGCCATCTCCCCAAATAATATATTTTATGCGCAAGGCCAACTACTGCCCAAAGAGTAGGTTTAAGACGAGGTCTACGACGCATAGAAGGCTGATTTGTTCATGGAGCCAACCCACCCCTCCCTTCCGAGTTGAGCGAGGGCATAGGTCAAGGGAATAAGGTGGCTCAGCTAAGGAAGGTGAGTCGTCCTTGTGAGGACTCAGGGTTTGGCGAACACAATCCACAAGCCCGCTCTCACTCCAAGGGGATGCCCTGCATGGGGCAATTGGTCTTCCTCCAAAATGAAAAAGACCAAGAAGAGCAAGTGATCTCTTTCTTCCGGAGAGGGGGTAGGGGTGGAGGTTCCGTGTATGCGTGAAGTCCTTCGTCATTTCGGGGAAGAAGAAAACCTAGGCTAATCTACCCTGCCCCTAGGCTTCCTCACAGGAGGGCGTGAAAGAGATCCCCTCCCCGCAGAAGTACAACATAAAAAATACTAGTGGAATCTCGAAGACCTCAGGCCCCCACATTCGAGCACACGAGCTTCAAATTTCCTAGTTATCCGTGTTACTGATGGAACTCGGTTGTCTGAATGACACATGCACTGTCAGCGTCAGGGCTTAGCAGAACGTTTATCTGTAGAGAGCCGAAGGTTTATCTTTTCTCGGACGCGCCCCTTATTGTTAATATACCTCTTCTCTCCCAGACTGCGAAACTGATCGTTATCTTGACACTCAATGGCACACCCGTATGGGTGACTCTACTGCCTACCATGAACTTTGTTAAGCTGTCAATTAATCTATGCCAGGGATCTATTAGGTTGAAGAATAAGTTCTTGCGTTTTTTTTAATGTTGTGTTGATTTAAGTTTTGTTGACGTGATTTGTGCACATATTTAGAAACAATAATAAATAATGAGAGCAAAATTTGCAAAGGTTAGTCTACGTCTCTTAACAGCGTAGACTATTAGGCTTTTGCTTAGGCTACGTCTTGAAGTTGAATAATAAGTCATTGCGGTTTATTTAAAAGTTGTGTTAATTTCATTTTTGTTCTGTACCCTCAAAATGGAATGTCACGTTGAAACAAAGGCGCATTTTCGACACTTGTTGTTATTCATTTTTAATCGAGACAGAAACATTGCAAACGCAGCCAAAGCTCGTGGCGATATTTGTGTTGTGTACGGAGAAAATGTTTTATCAGAAAGGACAGCTCAATGGTGGTTTTCACGTTTCAAAAACGGTCATTTCAATCTTAATGACGAAGAACGTTCTGGTCGCCCCATTAAGTTGGATGAAGATCGATTGAACGACCTTCTTCATGAAAATCCTCGTCAATCGACTAGAGAATTGGCTGTACAATTGGCGTGTGGTCAGAATACTAACTATAGTGAATCTCCTTCATTCGATGGGGAAAGTTCAAAAACTCAGTGCATGGGTTCCGCACGCTTTGAGCGAAAGCAACAAACTTCAACGCTCCACGATTGCCGCAGGTTTGCTTGCTCGTCACAAGGCTACTCGTGGATATAAGGAAAGATTTCTTCACCGCGTCATCACTGGCGACAAAAAGTGGTGTGTTTAGGTCAACATGAACCATCGAAATCAATGGCTTAGCCCCAATAAAAAAAACACTTCCACGATTAAAGCAAGAACTTAATCCACGAAAGACAATGCTGTGTGTGTAGTGGGATTGTGAAGGCATCATTCTTTATGACCTCCTTGCAAACAACGAAATTGTCAATGCAGAACTTTACTTTCAACAAATGTATCGACTCGCCGAAGCTATTCGTGAAAAGCGACCTCATCGACGTTATAGAGTCCTTCTGCAACACGACAATGCTCGTCCTCACATTGCCAATATGACAAAAGACGCCATCCAAACGCTTAATTGGGAAATCCTGCCGCATCCTTCATATTCGCCAGACTTGGATCCATCAGATTTCCATCTTTTCCGATCGCTCTTCAACAATTTAGGCGGCGTTTCGTTCAATACTGGTTTGAAATTAAGAACCTGGTTAGACGAATTCTTTGACTCAAAATCCAGAGATTTTCATTACAGAGGCATCGAAAAACTAGTTTAAGGTTGGGAAGAAGAAGAAGTAAATAACAACGGAGAATACATTATTGATTAAATTGCATATTGTTATCAATTAAAAATGAAGTTTTTCTAAAATTGTTAATGGTAATGAATAAGTTTGATAAAACCGCAAGAACTTATTCCTCAACCCAATGGTTAACTACTCCACTGAAGGCCTTCACGGAAGAGTTGGCTAACCAATTGGTCGTCAGGGTTCAGCGAGTGTAGAGAATGGAGGCAAGGGTCTCTCTACGTAACTCGACAGTGCTCATAACCTTCGACCTCGATAGGCTGCTGAGTCGGTGAGTGTCGGCTGCTGTCGCAAATGTGTGAAGGCATTCGTGCCGTTTACACGGTAGTATTATGTTTGCCACAGCTTCAGCATTGCAAATAAAAACTGCAGGCGTGCTAAATCTGGCCAACCTTAAATCTGTGTAAACTCTTCAAATGCCGTGCTTGATAAAGCTGTTTCGTGTAAGGTCAAATGAGTGAAATGTAGCGGCTGCCATTCTTCTTCCTCTATGCATCACGAGGCGTATTTGTTTGGAAAGGTCTGTGTTCAGGTTGTAAAGCAAATTTCATTCGGAAACGTTAGGGACAAAGTTATGTGTACGCGAACAGATACCTCCCGCCCTTCTTAAATTAAGAAAAACTTCACTGCTTGCAGTTTTAGTTCCACGAGCGCAATAGACCCCGCGCCCTTTGAGAGCTCTTCTTTTGATTCTATCTAGCCAGACGCCACCCCGGTCCATCTTACAAGAAAAGGGAAACAAGCTTTTTTTCGACCCAAACCACAGCTTTCTCCTCACTATCGTTACCTCATCGAGAAGCGCGAAGCAGCCATAAGGAGGCTTTAGCTCCCTAGCTCCTATCCAAATCTGCATGTCGTCGCAATATGTAGCCGGACCCATTCAAATTACCAGGGAACGCTAACCACAAAAGCACCCTGCCACGAGAAGGTTTCAGGCATGGCAAGGGAATGACTCACGTGCCAAACAGGACCTTCTTTAATAGATCCTCGAAAGCATCCTTACAAAAGGCGCATTCCACGGTCAATAGCACCTGGATGTCGGTCTCCGGGAGACTTACTGACATTCCTAGGACGAGTCTTTTTTCGAAGGGAGCCCAAGCAACTTCTTCAGGATAGGTTCGGAGGGAAAATCCTCTATTAGAATTGCCATGGACTCCGGGCTAATTGGGAGAAATTGGGGAGGATTGTGTCATCATGCACGCTTTTAGCTATTTTTCTACGCACCTTCTACGTGTATAAGAGTTACGCAACTCCCGTACCAAAGGATATGGGTATGGTAAGCAATGTGCGACTTATAGTAAATGTATGGTCTCCATTCTTTATTTTACTCCAAATCCATCCTTGAAGGCGGTACCAGTTCAGCAGCCCCTCTATTTGCACTCAGCCGTCAGGAAACGTGGATGAGTGGGAATTATTTCGCGTCGTGACACGCTTGCTGAGGCTCAATTTCCTCCTCAGAGCCCAGAACGGTACACATACTCTCAGAGGGAGCGGGACTCCACAATCAACTCCAGGGGCTGAACCCTTTTGCGGAACTCGTCAAATATTGAGATCGTTATTACAATAAAGTGGCTGAGAAAAGTCAACATAAAAGTTTTACGCTCTATTTTTTCTTCATTCTTCCTCTCTCTCTCTCTCTCATAAAGAAAGTAGAGAGAGAGAGAGGTGACGCCCCCTTGTCGCGGGAAGAGAGCGTGTGAGTACCCTTGACTTTTCGAGCTATGTCGGCGGGGGTACCTATCTTCTGGCACCCCTGGCAGGGTTTCCCTTGTCGATTTGGTCGGAAATTAGGTTCCAGACTAAGTGCGTCTTTCTTTGTCTTTATTTATCCTACTCTATCCTTCCTCCTTTTTTTACATTCATCCTATTTCTTCTACTTATACAAAAAGAAAAAAGCAACAAAAAAACAACCCCTATACCTATCATTTCACTCTTACCCTTTTTTTCATCTATCTACATATAAGGACCTGGCAGCTACCTCACGCGTCAGAAGAGAGGCTTTGGAACCTCTATAAACAACGCCAATCGACGCTCACTGGTTGCGAGAGACTAGGAATTGAGGGGTATTAGGCATTGGGGCACGATGAATGGGAGGAGGGTAGTGCCCCGTTAACCCCTTTCCTGGCGCATAATTATTGACCATTCCCAGTGCCTGTCGACGGGAGCCTTTGGTAGCATTGGTCCGTGGTAACGGCTCTTTGTTCCCATGTTGGTTGCCAGGCCAACAAAAAGCCTTGGGTCGAGTTTCTTGGTGTTGCGGGATATCCATTGAATGCTGCTCCGAGATCTTGGCCGTCGCGAAGGGAACTAGTAGGAGTTTAGTACGGGGCGTGCTTCGTTGTTGTTCACCTGGTGACAAATCGATGGCCCCTTCGGGGACCGTCTGTGCTGCTTGGTTGGGAGCCACGGCACACCGAGGCTTGACGACTCGGTCGGACGAACAGCAGCACATGAACGTGCCTTCTGAAAGATCCGAAACTTCTCCGATCGATAGGCGGGAGCGACTCACGCGGGGACAACTCACCAACCCCCTTTTTTCTATTGATTAGGCGCAAAGTTTTGAAAGAGAGAAAGTGTTCAAAATGACAGGGAAAAAAGGTCCAGCTGCACTCAAATATACATGTGCGATATGCCAGAAGGATAAGTGGTGCGTTGACTTCCCGGAAGGATGTTTTTCGAAATGCCACCCAGGTGGTATATGCACCGACTGCATCCTTAAAGGAGAGGTCCAAGAGGCAGTGACATACTTCAATGAACTCAAGGATCTCTTTACAACCTCTGAAGAAAAATCTAGGGCACTGGAAAGTAAAAAACAGACTCTAGAAACGTAGCAAGCGCTTCAGATTCGGCGTCTCAAGGAAAAAATCCTAGAGCTAGCCTCTAAACTAGAGGCCCAATCAGCTCAAGCTCGAGACGAAAGTACCACTGACTTGGGTGGTTCCGCCGATGTGACTCCAGCTCAAGGAGGTAAAACTGCATTGGCAGTCCCACTTCAGCCATGCGGAGAAGCAAATGAGAAGAAGAAAAAGAAAAAGAATAAAAAGAAGAAAAGCGACCTTAATGCAGCGCACCCCAGTGTAGAGGATTCGAGCGTTACTGGTGCGCAAGGGAAAGTGGAAAGAGAGGAAGAGAAAAGAGAAACGGAAGAAGAGAAAACAAATGAAGACAAGAAAAATAAGAAGAAGAACAAGAACAAAAAGAAAAATGTAGAGATACAAGAGGAAAGCAGCAAGTCGCTTCCGAGAGGAAAGACTAAGTCGCCTGCAGACAAATGTGCAAGAGTCACCCTTATTGGTGATTCTCAAGCATGGGGCCTGCAGTTCCTGCTAGCGGCCCGCCTTCGCCCTAGTGTGAAGTTAAGCTGCCTGCCAGGATGTGGTAACCACCACATCAGAGTCGAGTCTGAGAAATCACAGATTTCTGAGAGCTCAGTCGTTGTTCTGATGGTCAGTGGAAACGACCTCTACCTGAGAGGAGGTAGGTTCGGCCCTACAGATAAAATCCTCCACACGGTCATGGGTGCCGTGGACGACTGTGGGCTGAAAACCCGCAAGCGTGTGGTAGTCGGGATGCTTCCAAGGAGAGATCCAACACGGACCGCTCACTCGATGAATGTCTCTTTAAACCGGCGCCTGGCAGATTTGTGTACGGCAGAGGGGATCTTTTTTGTGGACCCGTACAGCACCTTTTATGGTAGAAATGATCTCCCCTAAAGGGATGGGGTACATCTTTCTTTTAAAGAAAAGGCCTTTCAGGCGAACATCATCCAGGATGTCGTAGAGAGGACCCAAAGGAGTATCCGGCCCAGAGTGAGGGCGGACGTACGCCAGTACGCCCGTGTCACTCCAGGAACGACCTTCTCTGAGGTCGCAAAGAGGGGTGCCTCGCCAACAAACAAGCCGGGAAACGGAAGAGCGCAGGGAGTCCTACAGTCGGGGACTCCCTGAAAGTTCTTCTGTTCAATACGAGGTCAATCAGGAACAAGTTTCCGGAGCTCCGTTGCCTCGTAGCGACGGAAGAACCCGAAATGGTAGCCATAACAGAACCGTAGATAAAAACCTCAAACCGAGACTTTGAAAGCGAATTCACGGTTCCTGGCTACCAACTCTTCCACAAAGATAGGCCAGACAGAGAGGGTGGCGGTGTAATGTTGTATGTCAAGGATACAATCAAATCCACGAACTCCAACATTATATCCGATCACGAGCTTCTAGGCGTTGACCTAGAGATAGGTCCTGTCAGATGAAGGACCTTGCTGCTTTACAGACCCCCTTCCTAACCCGTTGAGAAGGACATGGAACTGTACCAGCTGCTGGGTGAGCTTGTTCAAGGCATAACGTACATCGTTATGGGCGACTTCAACAGACAAGTTGACTGGGAAACCAGAGCAGCCTGTGGCGAGAGCGCGCTACTCCTAGAGTTCGCCAACAACGAGTTCCTTACTCAATGGATCAGAGAACCGAGGAGAGGAGACAATATCCTCGACTTGGTCTTGCCCTCTGAGGATGATATCGTTGAGGATGTCTCTGAAGGCGAAGAGCTCGGTGGCAGTGATCACCAGCTAGTTAGATTTACCTTCAAGATCCCAAAGATAAGGTCTGTTGCCAGTCAAGCAAGGAAACTTGACTTGAGAAGAGCAGATGTAAGGATAGCGGTATGCGAAGAGGTTGAGGATTCGTGGAACAATTTCAAAAATAAGTTTATGAGTCTTCAATCAAGTTGCATCCCTCTGAAATGCTCCGTCGATCTTCTGTTCAACCAAAGTGGTGTAATCGAGAAATCGGCCAACTGCTTAGGGAGAAGAGAAATGCGTACCGGCGATCGAAAATCTCGGGTGCCTTTGACGAGTACCGGAGGCTAGCCAGGAGAGTGAAGTCCAGCATAAGGGCGGCTAAGTGGTCTGAGGAACTCCGAGTGGCGAAACTCTGCAAGGAGAATCACAAGGAGTTCTTCGGCTATGTAAATAGCCGTAAACCATCCATCGTAGGATTGGGCCCTTAGTAGACGAGGAGGGTGCATTAACTCACTCAGATGCAGAAAATGCTAACCTTCTCAATGACTACTTCTCTTCAGTGTTTACTAAAGAGTGTGATCCCACCCCCTAGCCCACGGATTCCTACTCGGGGGAAAAGATGGAGGCAATGGACTTCACCGAAGGAGAAATTTAGAAAAAGATCGCTGACCTAAAAACGAATAAGTCCCCCGGACCCGACGGGTTTCTATCCAAGGTGTTGAAGGAAGTGTGTGATGAAGTATCACGACATCTGTGCGCTATCTTTAACATGTCAATTCGGACCGAATGCGTTCCTAGAGACTGGCGTGAGGTGGAGGTGACTCAGATCTTCAAGAAAGGAGACCCCAGCCATCCGTCAAACAACCGACCTATCAGTCTGACTTCGATAGTCGGCAAACTCATGGGAAGCATCATGGTGGACAAAATAACGTCGTATTTAGAGTCAAACCTGCTACTGAGGAGTTCGCAGCACGGCTTCCGAAGGCAACAGTCATGCCTCACGAACCTTGTGGAATTCTTCCACTTCGTGTTCAGTGAGTACGATCGGGACAAGGCGGTGGATGTGGTGTACTTAGACTTCCAGAAAGCCTTTGATAAGCTACCACACCGCCGTCTTCTCCGGAAAGTGCGAGCGCTGGGCATAGACGGAAAAGTAGCCGGCTGGATCGAGAACTGGCTAAGTGGCAGACAGCAACGGGTGGTGGTGAATGGACAGGCTTCTGAGTGGGTGTCCGTTACTAGCGGGGTGCCTCAAGGTTCTGTCCTGGGACCACTACTATTCATCATCTACGTCAACGACATGGACATTGACATGGTTGCCAAGATTTCCAAATTTAGTATGAACGTTGCAAAGGATGCAAATACTGCCCGCCTGCAGGAAGATCTTAGGAAGATTGGGGAGTGGTCGGACACGTGGCAAATGCCTTTTAACGTGAACAAATGCAAAGTAATGCATATCGGCCACAGAAACCCCCAATCTCAGTATATCCTTAAGGGCCCTGCTCTTGAATCGAGTGACACTAAGAAAGACTTGGCTGTAACTATCACTAGCGACCTCAGGTTCTCGAAACAGTGCATCGAGGCAGAGAAGAAAGCCCAAAGGATGTTAGGCTACATAAAGCGCCAGTTTGGATACCGTAACAGGGAGATAGTACTTTGTCTGTACAACTTCCTCGTTCGGCCGCACCTGGAGTATGCCGTACAATTTTGGAGTCCTTCGTTTTGAAAGGACATCGCAAGGTTGGAACGCGTACAAGCTAGGGCAACCAAACTGATTCCCTCTATCCGACATAAAAGTTATGAAGATAGACTAAGGGAATTAGATCTGTTCTCGCTGGAAACCCGTAGACTGCGTGGTCAGCTCATCGAAGTTTTGAAAATACTTCGAGGGTTCGACAATGTTGACTACCGGGATATTTTCACACTGAGTGAGAACAGAACGCGCAATCACGGCTTCAAACTTGAACTGAAGCGTTACAACCGCAATCTGTGTGGAAATTTTTTCACCTACAGTATTTGCGGTAAGTGTAACGCACTTCCAATGGAAGTTGTCAACAGTGAATCTGTTGACCAGTTCAAGTCAAGACTAGACAAAGTCTTGAATAGGGGCCGTTTAGGGACCCAAAACAATTGAACTGCCATGTGCCCGCTCGATTGCTAGCTCAAAGGTACACTCTTTGAATGGACCGTAAGGTCTCCTAGGGTACTTTCTTTCCTTGTTACTCCTTGTTACTCTCTCTCTCTTTCTCTCTCACTCTCTCTCTCTCTTCCTTATCCTTAAAGACCTGGAATCCTTATTCAAATCTCTCTTTATTTACTATCAAATTAACTAACTTTAGTTCTCAGCATTTCTGATCAATCTAGATATCAAATCAATGAATGTACAAGAATAAATTGTACAATGTAACATGTAATCTCGGCTACTTGGATGCATATTAAAAGACGAGTTCACAAAATATGTTATCTTTATCAAGAAATTCCTAAAGATTCAGAATAATAATTTTTTTTTTAAACTTTAGACAAAGTCTTTCGGCAGCAATATAACACCAGTTTGAATTGAATTAAAATACTTTGATTTTTTTAACCAAACGAAACTATAAGGCAAAGTCTTCATACACTCAAAAGGCTCTGTTTGTCTTCATATACTTAATTATGTTTAGGACACTTGAGGGAGTTCGCCTTTGAAAACATGGTAATTTTTTACATTAGTGACTCGAGATTTTTTTCCTGTTATCCCATAATGAGGTCTTTTGTTCCGAAATCTTTCGTTTAAATACTTGTTCCTGAGGGCGAGGGGGAGGGAGGCATATAACAACCCATAGTACGATTCGAAACCGGCTTCCAATACCAAACATATCTAGTTATTCTTATTTTTCACAATATTCACTCCAACAAAAATGGCGCCTTCATGCGTAAATAAATGAAAGATGAAACACGATATAGTTCAATTTGGAACGAAACAAAAAAAAACAACAACAAGGAAGCCCAAGTCGCTAATGTAAAAAAATTCCGGGAGCCTTACTTCCTTGAATCTTTTCTTTGCTTTGAGATATTCAAGAAATTTGGAAATTCTCAAACTGCGTTCTCCAAACTCAGTTTGAGAATGTAATGAAGTCATTCATCAACCTTTTTCAACCCCATAATACAAGCTTTTCGTTTTGGTCTTGACTCTCTCTCCCCTTAGTTAGTGGTTCTTAAGTCATCACACTCAACACAGTTATCATTAGACTTTAAAGTAGTTACATAGTGGCCTGAGTTGAATTGATCACCAATATTCTCAAAAGTTGTAAAAACCTCATATGCTTGCATACCTCCTCCAGTCCGTATTTGTACGTAAGAAAATGGTATTGGTTCTGCACCAATATTTGTGGAAACCATTCTTCCTCCCGAAATCCGGAATTCAAACCTTTTATACTGAATGATGAGGAAATTTGTGTAACCAAGAAAAGTTCTGAGTTTGGAGCAAGATGCATCTTGGCAGGCATCACAATTTCTATCAATGCCATTATTAGTAGAATTGAAATACTTTTGTATAGTATTTTTTTATTGAACTTAGTATTTACTTGTCTGTCTCTTTTTATGTTTGTAATTTGAAATGGAGCGGTAGACATTGGGGTGGTGATAGGGGGTCCCCCTTGATAGCCTGCACATGAGAGTTACTCCTCAATTTGATGCCACAAAAAGGATAATGATGGAATGATTTGGAGAACACTAGACATGCATTGTGCTGTATCGTGATGCCTTTTGAATTCAATGGGTTGTGTTATTCCCATTACTCTTAGCATAAGGTGATGGTGGTGGTGGTGAGAAGAGGCACTGGTTTTGGTGGTGAGCAGGGGCGGTGGTGGTGAGTGGGTAAGGGTCCTGTTTTATTACCATGTGGTTCTTGCTGGTGGTGAGCAGGTGCTGTGGTGGTCAGGGGTGGTGATGGTGGTGGGCAGGTGCGGTGGTGCTGATGGTGGGCAGGTGCAGTGGTGCTGATGTTGGGCAGGAGTAGTTGTGCTTGTGGTGGGAAGGGAAATTGGTTAAAAAATATTATATTTGGATTTAAATTCCCTTTCAAATTATATATAGCGACCTTCCTATTTTTCATAACTTCATCCCTCAACTTGGCATAAATTTGATATTTGTGGGTTTAATTTAAAAGCGATCAAATACTCAGGTTTAAGAGAAAATAGCGGCGAAATTTCACCGTAACCAATTCTATTCTTGAGATCAATTCGGTGGATGAGAGTTTTATTTCTTTGTCAAAGGTCAGAAATGTGGCCATAAACTCGAATTAATCTACATAATGGATCTTGAATTACGAATTACGTTCACCTACCGTTCATTTATCAATTTTCATCATTTGTACGATTAGTATATGACCTAACCACAATTTGTTTTAAATAGAAATGACGTGTTAGTATCTCCTCTTCTTAGTGATATAAAAGTGAAGGTGCCGAGATTAAAAGCTAATTTGTAATGAATTTTTAATTAAAGTGAAAAAATGAAAAATTAATTATTCTCTTCTATCTCTGAGGTTTGGGGGAAAAGGCTACGGGATTCTGAACTCTACTTTTACGTTTTTTGAATTAAAAAAAAATCCTCACCGCTAAATTATTTAAGCTAAAGCCTTGTGCTTGGTCTCATTAGCTATCAAATTATCGAAAATTTTTGAGTACTAGTCCAGTAGATGGGATCATTAGAATCATATGATTTCCTCAAAACTTCCCAAACTTCTCAAACAAAAAACAAAACCTGATTTCTCCACTGGGACAAAAATCGCATTAGAAAAGTTAAAACTTGTCGCTGATTTGTCCAATTAATGTGAAGAATTCACATATCACTATGAAAGAACTGATTAGTTTCCCTGCCTTGTACTATCCCTGAGCTGTCCAGATGCACACTCGATTTTAGGTGAGAGGTCGTCAACGACATTCGTGGTAGCTATCACTTTTTCATTCCTATAACTTTAACCGGACCGCTGTCACCAAGAGGCCACCTAGATGGTGATTGGATCGGGCACAGTGGTCCGCATTCGAGTAGATCACTGACTTCTATATGTCGAGCGATGACTGTAGGCCTGGATAAGATATCTTGAACGTCTAGCCGTTTCGCACTCCCTCTAATTTCCAGATGGTTGGTCGAGCATGAGGCATACATTAGACAAAAGCGCTACAAGCATCATCCTGTGAGTTCCCCCTGAGTCAATTTCGCTGGGATAAAGACATATTTCGTTTATTTTTGAAGCCTGCTTGCCGCAATCAATAGGGTGTACTCCTCATGCAGAGGTGTAGCAAAGGATTTGAGGTAACTTAAGCAAGACATCCCTCCCTTCCTTTAGGAAGGTGCGAACTTCTTATGGAAACTATCGTCGTGGAGTCGTTAATGACCTTTTTCTCCACATTGCTTAGCCGGGATGCCGCTCTACTAGGATTCTAAGCACGCCATCCGGTCATTGAAGGCTGCTTACTGTACTTCACCTCCGGTGGTGGGGAACTCTTTAATGAGCTGATTTCGACAAGCGAGGTTTGCTCCCTTTTCTCCTCCTGCGCGTATACTGTCCGTGGTAAAGAAGATGTCTAGTATGTGATTTTTTGACATCTAGGTGAGCGAAGCTTGGCTTTTCTTCTAGTTTTGCCTAACAGGATCAAGTAAGAGGGTATCTTCACCGAGTCCTAGCGAATAGCGAAAGTGCTCACTTTTTGCAAGTCAGGTAGACATCACTTCACCACAGACGATTTCCGCCCAAGCTCTTTAAAATCTTTCGCACTACAATTTGATGGAGAAATTGGCAAATGTTAGGTTAGTTTATTTATTGGAGGACGGAGATCACTTGTTATCTAGACAGTATGGCTTCCGTAAGTTCCACTCCACGTCGTAGGCTCTGCCCCGCCTAAAGAAAGCTATCTGTGAAGCTTTCCTTCGCATGAAGGTTTTCGCCAGGATATTCTTTGATTCTTAGAAGGTCTATGATATCACGTAGTGATGCGGTATCTTGGAGACCATCCATTCTATTGGGCACGAGGGAGCCTTATAATATTTTTATTTGTTTATACGAGATGGTCGATTCCACGTAAGGCCGGGTGAGCCCTCTCGGGGATGATGGAAAGTTTCCCGCAGGGAAGTGTCCTCATTGTCACTCTTTTTCATGAGCGTCAGAAGTATCACATGAGAAGCGACTCATGTACCTACTCTGGTGCGTCGACTCCAAAAAGCTTCAAATTACTTCTCCCGTTATGCCTAAACTCACGGCTTTCGGCTTTCTTGAGCCAAGACTATGATGGTGCAGTTTTGCATTTTACCGCCTTCAATGGCATCACACAGATCCGGACCTGATCTTAAATTGGGCTTGGCTGGAAATGGTAGACTCGCAACGAATCCTCGGTGTTGTGTTTGACGACACCTCACCTTGAAGATGCATATCTTGTCTTATGTGCTCTTGTAGACGCACTGTGACCTTCACCAAGTAAGGTTCTGCTAGAGCTACACTTCTGCTCTTTTCATGCCCCTTTGTTCTTTCATAGCTCTACTGCGAATATGAGATTTACTTATCTGAATCTGATCGCCTATTTTGGAAAGTGGATTCGATCCTCCAAACTGGTCTTTACTTGATGGCAGCCTTGCCGAGCCATGGGGAGTGTCACTGACTTTATGTGAACAGTACACTATGCGCTTATACGCGAGTGTTCCGCATCGCATCCATCGCAAAAACCTCTCATATCGTCCGCAGCCAATCTTGAAGATTCCTACGCCGAAGAAAAAACCCAATCTTGCCATAAACCTTCTAAGATCAGGACCAAGAATTCCCTTCGAGAGTTTGGTGTAACTCAGGCTCAAGACGCCACTTGGAGGATACCACCTTTGAACGTTTGGCGGCAAGACTCTGGCCACAAAGTTCCTACGCACCGGGAGTATTTCGTTTGTATTTTTGGGGTTACATAATCGTGTCACGTTGGACCTGTACCGGTTTACACGTTAGGTTCTGGTCTACAAAGATGGAATACATGGCGTTGTCCTGGGGATTATGCGCCGAGTCCGTTTCAGGGACCAGTTTGTAATAAACAATGACTCACAGCGCGCGCTAATTGTCTTTGAGGCATTGGAATCCCCACAAGCTTTAGTTCACAGTATTTGTGAAGTTGTTGCTGATGCGAGTCCAGATTATAATAAGATTTTTTTTTATTGGATTCCCTAACATATAGGGGTTTCAAGCACGAGCGTGCTTTCTACACAAACTAGCGATCGGAACAGCGTTTTACTCTTCTCGACTCGTCTTCACCGCTGTATCCATGGCTTTCTTCATGTTACTCCCATGGCTGGCGTAGTGGTGCTCCAATCAAGTCAAACGGAACATAGGTCGGAAGGCAGCTGCTAATTGACATTCGAGTTCATTGAAAGCCACCCCAAACCTACTTTCGAGAACGTCCAAGACCGCGTTCGCCAACGGCTGGCTGGACTGAAGTGCTCGATTCTTCCTCACCATCAGCTTCTCTAGAGTGATGGCTAGAATAGGGAGGGAGGGGGTAAACCCATCTAGTGACTGCCATCAACGGCATAACTAGCCGTAAGAATAGGGAGAAATAGGGAAAACGCATCCGAGGCACGCATACCTCTCTTCTAGTACCACGTTTACTGCCTTGTCAATATATACCAGTATCTGGATGTAGTCATTGTGGAAATAGACGTCTGCCTCCATAAAGCTCTGTAGCTTCAGTGCGCCATGACTTTGATCAGCAATGCCAGCTTCTCCATGTTATAGAAGGCGTTCATGAGATTATCGGAGTCGTTCGTGGAGTTCTAACGCGAAGCCGCCATTTTTCTGTAGCCTATCTGCTTCCACAGACCTTGCGCCTTCCAAATGTCAATCTTGTAGTTGGATCTGGCAATCGAATAAGGCTCAATAACATTGTGGAGGCAGGTCGGACCCTTCGGCGCTGTTTTTTTTATTTTATGGAGCTTATTTGTCTGACCCCTCTGAGGGAACGTTAGCTGAAAAGAATAAAACGAGGAACAAGGTTAAAAGTTTAATTTAAAATAACAACCACCGTTAATAACAACCATGGGAAATTAAACAAGTAAAGATATCCTTAGGTGTTCCAGGGAAGGTTCACCTCCCTCATGGAGTCAAGAATTCTATGAACTCACCAGCACCAGTGGTAGACGGTAGCGACTCCCGCTGTCCAGATACCGAGACAGGTAGTTCTCGCGAAACTACACCACAAAAACTCACCCAACGATAAAGGGCCGTACTGTCTGTGGTACCAAAGAATATTTACAACAGGGTTCAGGAGAACGCTGCGTTCGGCTAGTGTGCACAATTCGGAGACAACAGAAAATGATTAACATGTATAATTAAACATGTATGATTAAATGTATAACATTGCCATTTAACAATAAATTAAATAGTTTAAAGGACATATTTGGAAAAGCGGGTATTAATCTAGCCTTTAAATATAATAATTCCTTAAACCAATTGATGATGGCCAGGAAACCCAAAGAACATCATAACATAGGAGTATATGCAGTACCATGCAACGACTGCCATAAAGTTTATATAGGGGAAACGGGGAGAAATCTAGACAAGAGATTGTACGAACACAAAAGAGATATTAGAGTGGGCAGTGAAAGTAGTGAAATATTTTGCCATGTTAGAGACAAGAATCATACGATCGATTTCAATGGAAGTAAATTGTTATTTAAATCGGCTAACTATGTTAAGAGAAGAATCGTAGAATCGAGCTTGATATCGTCAGTTCCTAATTTAAATCTATCTGAGGGTCAATTTTCTTTTAATCCTGTAATAAGATCGCAAATAAACAAAATAGTAAAATGCCAGCCCTTCAATATGTTTAGGCCTACCCCCCCCCCCTCCCCGATTAGCCACAAGTAGGGGATTAGGGGAAAAAAAGAGGGGATCTTGTGTTATGCTTATATGCATTTCTCTTATATTTTCTGCCCAGTGTCAGTTGAAAAAGGGTGTGAGATACACCGAAACTGTTCTGAATTAAATTGTTTTCAGAGAATGTGGTTTAATTCCTCATATATATATATATATATATATATATATATATATATATATATATATATATATATATAAACAACCCTTTACAGGATGGGGCTTAAATTACTTTAGTTTCTGTGATTTTAAGTACAAAATATTCACAATAAAAACCTTACTGCTTAGAATTTTTTCTCTAACTTCCGCCGACCATCCAATTCCTAGTGAGTTTATTTTTATCAAAAAATATTTTATAAAGAATTTATTTCATTTGGAGTCGTATGATAGAGTTTAAAAAGTTGCTTCATAAACTCATGACCCCATCAACTGTACATAAATGTTTCCAAAGTGCCTATATATCTTGTAATTTCAGAGATGGGCTTTTTGAACGATAGTTTTAAGAGAAAACTCTTATTTATTTTAAAAAGATTTTTCCTCAAATTAACTGCCAAATATTTTTTAGAAAAAAATTATCAATAGGGAGTTTCTTCAGCACTAAAGATCCTATCTCTTTGGAGTTCCTCAGTGATGTTATTTATTTATTTACATGTCCCAGTTTTACTGGCGCCTCTTACACTGGCAGCTCCGTTAGGTCTCTTGGAGCTAGGCTCTCTGCTAATATGGGTATTATTTGGCCCCAGGCAAAATATTGAGTAGAAAGGAGAATTCTTCTATTAGGAAACACGCCATAAATTGTAAGACTGATATTTCTTTTGCTAATTTTAAAGTACGAGTATTAGCCTCTAATAACAAACTTCAATGCCTGAGAACTCTTGAAACATTATATATAAAACCCTACAAACCAACTCTCAATGAAGATTTTAGTGCAGTACAGTTATTAATTAAATAGATTTTAACTACCTTTGGTCAGTTGGTTGCATTACTCCATGTCCCTCTCTCTCTGCTTGTTCATATTTTATTTTTATTTATGTCGAAGAAATAGAGATCGAGTAAGATTTTGTTTAAAGGATTCGTGTGAAACGAGAGTTATCGGGAAGAGCAATGTCCTACGCCCGTCGGCAAACTTCCGGCGAGATTAGCAAAGAATTTCTTCGGTTCAGTTGGACCATCAAAACCCCACCGCCGAGCTATAAACGCCGAGGCGGTGAGGCAGGGCTTAATTGCTTCCGTTAGCAAATATAGGAGTTCCGGCGAACGCCTATATATTCCCCGTCATAAAATTAATCGTGGAAGTATTCCGTCAGAAAATTCGCCCAAGGAAGAGTCCCGAAGAAAACCACCAGGTCGTGTTGGTGAGCTGTCTCTACGTTGCTCCCGAGTGAGCCAACCCGAAAAATACAGAATGTATTCGGCGGCCTCTTTTAAGACGTCGGTGATATCATCCCCTGACGGTGCATATCCTTGAGCGATAGAACACGCTGTCATACCGGCCTGCAGCTAAGATCTTATTTGTAACGACGGCGTTAGGATCGAAGGACCCGTCCAGGAGAAGCGCACGGTCTCAGCCCCCCAGAAGTTTTCTTCCTCGAGCTTCTACAGAAGAATCTTCCCCTTTTGAGCGTCTACTTGTGGTACCCCCCCCCCTCCTGAAAAAAATAGTAAGATATTTACACCTTTCTTTTCCTCGTCGAGGCGGTACGACGCCCTCCGACTAAGACTCGGCAGGTAGTCTCCTCCCGAGTCATTTCGGATAACTAAAGTGAATTATTGTGCCCCTAAATCCTATCGGGTTAGTATTCGGAGTATTGAGCCCTTGCGGCGTAAGTAATTATTGATAATTTTCCCATTGCTGAATTAATTAATAATTAGAGAGTGCAATTAGTTGTATTATATGTTTTGTTGTGTAATTAAAGATTATTTTTGCAATTCTTGTTTAAGTCCTCCAACCACCAAAGCCTAATTAAGTAAGACCAATCCCAGCCAACCATATATAAAGTATTTGAATAACAAAAACGCCGCGCACTCAACGAAATTCAATTCCAATTATTAGTTTGGGCGTCGTAGTCCTTCCCCGAACAAACGAAGGAATCGAGAATTAGGCGATAACTGCCTAATTCTACGACAATGTATTAATTTTAGTTTTCTTGTATTTTAAACAAATTTATAACTTATTCTCTTTTGTCAATTTAATAAACTCAAGTTGTTTATTCTTCATATAGTTTTTACATTAATATACTCGTACATTTCATTAGTATATAAAACACTCCAAACCTACTCTCAATGAAGACTTTAGTGCAGTACAGTTATTAATTAAATAAATTTTAACTACCGTTGGTTAGTTGGTTGTATTACTCCGTGTCCCTCTCTCTCAAGTGTCACTTT
Source organism: Ceratothoa steindachneri (assembly GCA_963969495.1). NCBI lineage: Eukaryota > Metazoa > Arthropoda > Malacostraca > Isopoda > Cymothoidae > Ceratothoa > Ceratothoa steindachneri. Next base: position 118,349,147 of record OZ018317.1, read on the forward strand.
ATCGAACCTGAAGCCTATAAACATTATGTATAAATTTTAGTTATCTTGTATTTTAAACAAATTTATAACTTATTCTCTTTTGTCAATTTGAAAAAACAAGTTGTTTATTCTTCTTATAGTTTTTACATTAATATACATTTCATTAGTATTTTATAATTAGTCATTTTCAAAGCTATCCAATACTCTCCTCCATAGAGCTTATAACTTGTGTTCAACTTTTTCAGCCCTACATTTAGAATTCGATCTTTACAAATTTGTTTGCCTCTAATGGCTACTCCAAATCGCTATTTCAAAAACAAATTAGTCTGTTTCTCAATTAAAAATACTCGACTCTGCCTCCACTACAAACTGTTAATAAATTAAAGGTCTTCTTTTCCTTACCATACTTTGGTTATCAATCCGAAAAACTTAAAAAAGAGTTATTTAAACTGTTGAATTCAGCCTATCCTCAATTATTACCATCTATTGTTTTCATTAATGCTTTCAGACTGGGATCATTATTTAAGTTCAAAGATTAACCACCCACCAATATGCAATCAAAAGTTATATACGTTTTTCGTTGTACATACAGTGGCACTGCATCATACGAGGGGTGGTCAATAAGTTTTGCAATTCGGATATAAGGAAACGAGATATGAGGAAAAGTCTTTTATTATTTTTTAATATAACTACCCTCGACTTCAATGCACTTGCGCCACTTGTTCCTGAGGCTTCGAATACCCGACAGCCAGAAATCTGCCGACTGCTGTTCAATCCACTCCTGGACGGCGAGCTGGACATCTTCATCGTCCCCAAACTGGCGTCCACGCAGTGCAGCCTTGAGCTGGCGGAATCAAAAGTAGTCGCTAGGGGCCAGATCTGGACTGTAGGGGGGATGGTTGAGCTCCTCGAATCCACACTCGCGCAAGGCAGCTTGTTCAACTCTGGCCTTGTGGACTTTGACGACGTTAAAGTCGATCATGGGGCGTCAGGTTTCTAGGGACTCAAAGGGCAGAGAACTTGGTCATGGACAAATTGTCGTGGTTGATATTGATAATACTTCCATGTGATATTCCAAGTTCTCGCTCGATTTCTTCGACCTTCACCCGTCGATTTTCGAGGATCATCCTCTCCACACGGGCTACATTGTCCTCGTTGGTCACGTCTGACGGGCGTCCTGGACGGGGGTCATCTTCAAGGGACTCACGACCATGGCGGAACTCTCTATTCCAGTGAGCAATGGTTGCATAGGGAGGGGTGGTGTCGGTGTACACTGCAACCATGCGTTCATGGATCTCTTTTGCATTCTTGCCTTCCTTGGTCAAAAATCTGATCACTGGGCGGTGCTCAACCTTCTCCATTGTTGAAAAATTTGTGACTGGCGATCTGCGACCAGCTACTGCTTGTTAAATAGACGAGAGAGGAGCGTGCGGCTGCAGGTCTATTTTCCCTACCGATTCGCAAAACTTATTGACCGCCCCTCGTATTTGGGGGCAACAAGGCGTACGCTTTACTCCCGCTTCATACAGCATATGGATGGATCTGAAAGAACTGGACTTCACCTTGCAAAACCTGATCCATCACCAATTCTAAACAATCTGTCACAATGTAAATCTAGGGCTACAGTCGAGAACTTCACGGTACCTAATGCGATAAGAAACATCTCAGACGTTTATATGCTAGTCAATCCCCCAATGCTCAATGTCTCCGAATCGGACACACTCGTGTGACGCATCGCTATCTGATGGAGTGCTAACCTGCGCCCTATTGTGATGACTGCGTCGACCCCAGACTGTTCGGCACATTCTTGTCGAATGTCCCAGTCTGGGTGATCTTCTCGCAAGTTACCTGTCCCGGTACCGGCATGGGCGGGGTCGCTACCGCCTGTCCCTTGTACTCGGGGCGAGTGCGTGCACATTGACTGGTAGACTTGTTGACTTTTGAGGGAGGCCGGCCTTCTCTCCTTTATTTAAGCAGGTTTTTATGTTTTGTTTTTTTTTTGCTTTCGTATTATTTCCTTATAGGTCACACGCTTCTGCACCGGGGGGACCTCCCCCCCGACGCAGGAGCTTGCTTACTGCTCGCTTCCTTTTCCTTTTTTGCAGGGGGGTTATTTTATTATCTTTTTGAATTTTATTTTAAAGTAGCTTAGTACTAGGCCAGTTTTTAATACGGCGAGTAATGCCCAAGTAGGCAGGCGCCAGATGAGCTCTTTAAACCAGCCCCATCCCCCCCAAAAAACCATGCTAGTCAATTTATATTACAAAATAAAGGGACCTAGCCCCCCATCCGACCTCAGCTTAGCCTCTTCTCCTTCCTTCAAAAACTTGTGTTTGCCCGATGTTTCCTCGCTTTTCATGTAACCTCTCCAACAACTTTCTCTGGTCAGCCTCTAATTTCACAGGGTAGATGCTGACCTTCTTCTCAGCCAACCGTCCCGGATCAGAGCTGAGGGGGGAGGGGACAATCTTCCCTCACCCCTGAGCTCCGGTTTGTGATGGTGGTTTTTTAACAACCTGCTTTATCCCCATCCATACCTTCCTCACATCCCTTTTACATCTCTCTTCACACTCTATCAATTTTACGCCGTTCCCAAGGTGGAGCCGCCATGCTGATGGGCTGCCAGGTCACGGGGCAGGAGGGGTGGCCTGTACACACCCTTTGCAGAGCGGGCTACTGCGAGGGGTGATGAGCGATTGCTTCCCATACAAAATATAGGGTCACCATGCTCAATGATGAACAAATAAAAAATCAAACCTCAACTTCCCCTGTTACATCGACGGAGCCGCACTGGTAGCTCCACAGAAAAAATGGAGGTCCCCCCTTCCCATGTGCTGGCGCAGGGGACCTTCCATATTTCTATAACCGGAAAGAAGGCTTACTCCTCTTCTTCGCCTACGGATGTAGGGGGACTCCCCCTCACCACCTTCTCTGGAGATGCTTTCGGGCACCTCCCTGTTCCCAGCCGCAGTCCCCCCTGAGATAGACATGGTCCTTGGGGCCACCCAGCCTCAGACGGTAGGGCCTTTCATGGGAGGGAATCCGGGCTCGGCGGCGCCAAGCACAGAACCCGAATCCTTCCCTATGCAAGGTCCTCCTCAAACGGCTGGTGTTTCCGAGGCAGTACAAAGAGGGGAGGGATTTCTTCCAACCGGTGCCCCTACGACTGCCAAGACCTTCTCCATTTGGGAGAAGGACCTGGCTGAGGCCGGTCCATCTGGCCTGGGGGCTCCTGCCGGCGGAGGGGAGAAGCGGGTTCATTCCCCGCCCTCCTCTCCTTAAAAGAAAAAGACTAAAAAGACTCGGGGCTCCTCTCCATCTGCGGGGGCTGCGAGGACGGATGGGTAACATCGGGGCCCCTCTTTCAGAGGTTCCCTGGCGTTTTCGAGCTCGCTGGCTTCAAACGCTTCCTCGTTATTCGATCCATTGATGGCACCATGTTGGCCAAGGGCAACATGATCCATCAGAGGAGAGTTTTAGCTAGTTTAATTGGTAGAGAGCCAAAGGTGATCCTTTTCTCGGACGGGGGCCTTCTGGCGAATGCGGCGAAACCCGCCGAGGCGGCCAAGATAAGTGCTCTTCAGACACTTGATGGCACCCCGGTGAGTATGACGCCGCACTCTACCATGAACTTTGTGAAAGGAGTTTATGCGCGGGAACTCGTTGACTATTCTATAGAGGACATCACCTTAGAGCTGGTCGACCACGGGGCGGTCAAGGTCGAACGTGTGATGAGAAAAAAGGGAGGGGCCCCGAGACCCACCCCTACACTCTTCATCACGTTTGACTGTGACGAGCTTCCTGAGTCGCTACCGCGTGAAGGCATTTGTGCCACTGCCGCGGCGGTGCTATTACTGTCACCGCTTCGGCAATACGAATCGCTCATGTAGACATGCAAAGTCGGGGTCACCCGAAGTATGTATAAATTTCTCGAAGGCCTCACACGATAAGTCCAAATCGTGTGTGGCCAAGTGTGTCAATTGCGGAGAGCCGCACCCCGCTTCTTCGAAGCAATGTGGTGCATATCTCCTTGGAAGAGAAATCCTAGCTGTTCAGGCCCATGATCGACTCTCATTCCGCGAGGCTAAGGACTTGGTCCTGGCGCGCATTACTCTGCCTGGGACGTCTCATGCCTCAATGGTTAGAAAGACACTCTCTGCTCCTGGCCCATCCAGGCGAACGAGCACGGTTGTTTCCGCGCCCATTCGGAGCTATTCTGCGGGTTTTACTCAAATCGGGCGCTCCCCTGGTAAAGCTGGCGGCACAAAGTGTTCACACACAGCCCCGGCTAAAACCAGGGCTCCCTCCACCCTTCTCCCATCGTGACCTTTTCCCGTAAGGCGAAACGGCCACGCACCTCCGCCGAGTAGTTAGACTTACAGGAGGCCAAACCTCTGAAGTTGGTCGCCAGGCCATCTTCCGGAGTTCCTAAAGCTGTCCCCCGAAAGGAGGGCGCCGAAAAAGAGCTCGGAGTTGTGCCTCCGGGAAGCGTACGGCCATTCCCGTGAGGTTCTTCTGTTCGAAAAGGGCACCCGCGTTTCCTCCGAGCTAGGCCTGGAGGGCATATTCCTTCAATGGAATTGTCGTGGACTCCAGACCAGCTGGGAGAAGCTGTGGAGGCTCATCTCGTCCCGTTCCCCGTTAGCTATTTTTCTGAAGGAGACCATGCTAGGCGCGTGCCCCCTGCCCGCCCTCCCGGGGTATGAGGGTTTTGCGACTCCACCACCTCGAGATGGGGGCCGGGCTGGGGGATGCGCGGTTTACACCCGGCATGATGTCTCCGTTCTTCTTTTCACTTTAGATACCTCCTTTCAGGCAGTGGCTGTGCAGCTTTACCTGGATAGGAGGTATACTATCATTTCTGCGTACATTCCACCGTCAGCTAACTTCGACGGGGGCGCAGTGGCCTTCATTTCAGGAAATGACTGAATTCTCTATCTCAGTTGAGGAGTTTAGGTCTGTAGATGAGGCCGTTGAGTTCTTCTCCGGCAACCTCATCGCCGCGGGTCTGACTACTATTCCCAGAACGTGTGGTCGTTTTGCACGCTGACTACTCCCGTGGTTGTCGGCCGAGTGTGAGACGAAATTCACTGTAGGTCAATTTCGTCGGGCTAGGGCTAGGTTCCGGTATATTTCGAAGCACGCCCTCCGCTCTTTTTGGCTGGCATACGTGTCTTCACTTAACGGGAAGACCCCTCTAGCAGAAGTGTGGAGGCGAGTCAAAAGGATTCGGGGCAAGTTCTCGCAGGACCCCTCTCCCGTTCTCCAGCAGAATGGGACCGCAATTCCAGACCATGCGTTCATGGTGGAATCGTTCGCGACCGCTTTCTCCGCATTCTCTAGCCAGGATGCTGCTCTGCTAGCATTCAATGCTCGTCGTGATGTCGCGGAAGGCCGCCGGCTGGACTTTACCTCCAGAGGCGGATTAGCCTTTAATGACAGGTTTACTGTGAGTAAGTTGCGCTCCACTCTTGCTTCGACGCGGACACCGCCCATGGTCCGGACGATGTCCCGTACGCCATGCTTCGACACCTGGGTGAGCGAGGCATGGCCTTTCTCTAAGATTTGTTCAACAAGATCTGGGTGGAGAGTCTCCTCCCAGATTCCTGGCGAATCGCTACTGTGCTCGCCTTTTGCAAACCAGGGTGAGATCACTCTACTCCGTATGGTTTCCGCCTAATCTCTCTAACCTCTTGCGTGTGCAAGTTCATGGAGAAATTGGTAAATGTTAGATTAGACTTTTTCCTGGACAGCGGAGGCCATCTGTGTCGTTCACAGTGCGGCTTCCGCAAGTTCTGCTCCGACTGGAAAATGCCGTCTGCAAGGCCTTCCTTCGTAGACAGTACTACGTCACGGTGTTTTTCGATCTGGAGAAGGCCTATGATACCGCATGGCGATACGGTATCATGGAGACTCTCCATACGATGGGGTCGAGGGGACGCCTCCCAATATTTATATCTGAATTTTTGCGAGATCGTCGATTCCGGCTCAATGGAGCAGGAAGAGGGTGTCCCGCAGGGAAGTGTCAGTATCACACTCTTTGCCCTGAGCATCAACGGCATCCCCTCGGTCCTCCTCAAAGATGTTCTTGCAACGCTCTACGTGGACGACCATTCGATCTCCTTTGGCGCGGCCCAAATGCCGACTCTGGAGCGAGGACTCCAACAGGCATTGAACCGCGTCTCTCGCTATGCCGAAGCGCACAGGTTTCGGTTTTCTTTGGCCAAGACTAAGGTGGTGCATTTCTGCCGCCATCCACGGCTCCACCCAGATCCAGACTTGTTTCTTAATGGGGTACGCCTGGAAGTGGTTGAATCGCACCGTTTACTTGGTCTTGTATTTGACCGACGCCTCACCTGGGAGGCTTATATTCGCAACCTTAGGGTCTCTTATACCCGCGCCATGGATATTCTCAGTTCGGTGACGTTCAGCACTTGGAGCGCTGATAGGGTTACTGCCTAACTTTTTTAACGATCCTTTGTTCGTTCGAGGCTCGACTACGGATGCGAATTTTATGCATCCGCAGCCGAGCGTTTATTGCGGAAGGTGGACTCGATCCACCACACCGGCCTTCGTCTTGCCACCGGTGCCTTCCGCACTTTCCCCATTGAGAGCTTACTAGTCGATTCGGGGGAGATGCCACTCTACGCCGTGTACAGTGCATTATTCGCCTGTATGCTTGAGCACGGCACCTTCCTCAGTTTTGAACTGCTCTCACTGGATCCGCAGCTGATTTAGACGGTGCCTATGCCGCCGAGAGACGCCAGTCATGCCCTAAGCCCTTTGGGTTTAGGGCCAGGAAACCTCCTCAAGAGCTAGGCATAGCTCTCGGGCCGGTGGCGCCCCTGGTTCTTCCCAGGACGCCACCCTTGAAGGTACCACATTTGGCTATTTGTCGCCACGCCTCTGCTCCCAAAGCTTGTACAGCGCCGGGAGTATTGCGTTCTAATCTTTTGGAGCACACCTCGTGTCACGCTGGAACCGTGCTAGTGTATACGGATGGCCCCAAGTCCAAAGAGGGGGTCGGCTTACACGCCGTATTCCCTCTGTTTGAAGTTTGAGGGGCTCTGCCAGGCGCTGCGTCTGTCTTCACGGCCGAGCTGGTGGCATTACACCACTCGGTACGTAAGATTACACGACGTACCCGGTTCAGAGACCGGATTGTGATCTATAGCGACTCACAAAGCGCCCTGAGTGCTCTCGGGGCATTGGAATCTCCGCATCCCCTGGTTTGCGATATTCGTGACGCCATGGTTTTTGCCAGCCGGGTGGATGTCGAGATTATCTTCTGCTGGGTTCCTGGACATGTAGGGATTGCGGGGAATGAGGACGCCAAAGAGTCCGCGAGGACTCTGCGACTGGACCAGCGTTTCGTTCTTCCTACACCGACTGGAATACGGGCAGCTCTTCCGATTGCTTGGCAACGAAGATGGGAGACGGTCGAAGGGAACTTAAAGTTGCGTGTTATTTTGCCGCGTCTGTTCCCATGTCTCTATCCCCCAATGCTGCGACGGCGTCAGGTCGCTTTCTGTCGTTTCCAAATCGGGCACGCTCGTATGATGCATCACCATTTGATGGAGCGCTCGCCAGCGCCATACTGTGACGACTGCGTCGTCCCCCAGACTGTTCGGCACATTTTTGTCGAATGTCCCAGTCTGGGTCATCTTCGCGCACGATACCTGTTCCGATACCGGGATGGGTGGGGTCGTTACCGCCTGTCCCTTGTACTCGGGACGAATTCGTGCACACCGACCTGTGGACTTTTAGACTTTTTAGAGGAGGCCGGCCTTCTCCCTTAAATTTCACCACTTTTTTGGTTTTGTTTGTTGTTGTTTTTTGTTTTTTCCTCTTATCGGTCGCACGTTCCTGTGCTGGGGGGACCTCCCCCGACGCAGGAGCTTGCTTCCTGCTCGTTGCCTTTTCCCTTTTTTTAAAAATTTTTGTGTTGGGTTTGTTTGTTTTTTGTGTTATTTAATCGGATCTTAAAGTACCTTAATACCAGGCAGGTTTTTAATATGGCGACTAAAGCCCAAGTAGGCAGTCGCCAGATGAGCTCTCTAAAAAAAATTTAATGTTTTTCTCAGGCTTCCGCCGAAGTGATGTATATAATGCGTACGACGGATCTCGTCTTCTTGTATGATGGTTTGGTCTATTATATTCTGGATTATTGTTTTTAATTTTCTTCCACAGTTTTCTTTCTCTTATTTGTAAGACTGTGTTTATGTATTTTATAGTAGATCTGCGTTAGAATTTTTCTGCTGTTATGTAATGTTGTCTTCCTGTATTTGTTAGGAATCTAGTGGCTTGATTTTTGACTCTGGATCTTCTTGATTTGGGAGTTACTTAATGCGTTCAATAGTACTATTGGGTATAGGAGCTTAGGTTGTACTAAGGCCAGGTATAATTTTCTTTTATTTTTGGTTTATATTTGTCTGAATCTGTATATTGCTGATACGGTGGATTTTGCTTCGATGATTTTTTGTGGTAGATGGCAAGTATAGCCTGTCGTTGCTAATTTTAGTCCGAGGACACGTCCTTCTGTTGAGTAAGGATATGCCTCTCCATCTACACGTACAGTGTCTTATTTCCTTCTGTTCAAGGGTATTAACTTGAACTTATCTTTGTTTGTCTTTATTTTGTTCCTTATTTCACAATCATTCAGGTTTTTAATTTCTTTTCCTGTTCTTAGGGCGATGTGCCTGGGTTTTTTCCTGTCACTGGTCACTATTTGTGTGATATCGTTCGCTAGTTGTATATACATCGCACATTCATGGGTTAGATGCGGAAGGTCCCTGGTGTACACTGTGTACATTGTTGGTGAGAGGCAGCCTTCCTGTGGGACACCCGTTTGCAGATTAATTGCGTCACCCGTTTGGCCGTTTATTTGCAATGCGGCTCTACCCTCGTCTAGGTAGTTGCAGTGTTTTTACAGAGGTTTATTTCTAGATTAAGGTCAAATATTTGGCTTTTAGGACGGGCAACCACACCTTGCCAAAGTTTTAGCAACATCACAAAGTATCATATGAACTCTGTTGCCTCACGCTGTTTCTGTAGCAATTTTTTCCGTTATGATTGCTAGCGCGGTGTCTGTTCCTCGCCTGCTCGGGAACCCGTGCTGTGGTGGGTTGTATAGGTTGTTTTCGTTAAGGTGGTTGATCAACCTTTCGTTAAAGAGCTTTTCTAGGAATTTATCTAGAAATTCCAGGAGCGAGATCGGACGGAAGCTTCCGACTTGGTGTTACTGTTTGCCCGGCTTCGGTAGGAAGATCATCTTTGCCGTTTTAAATGCTTGGGGGAAGTATCCCATATTTAAGCAGGCATTGAAGATCTTCACTACCGATTCGTGTACATTTTCTGGGGCATTGATTAGGTGAGATTTGGATATCCCACTTTGTCCTGGAGCCTTTTGTTTAAAGGGCTGTAAGATAAGTAGGAAAGTCTGGTCATTCTCTTATTAGTAGGCCTCTTTGCATTAGGAGTTGTAGGGGTTTTTCCGTTCCATTTGTATGGGTTGTGTACCCTGCTTTCCTGCACCTTGCGTTAAGGTCTCCGTCTAGAAAGGTTGAGGCCTGTCTACGGAAGAGCTTAGTGAAATTGGGTATCGGTAGGTACGAGCGTCTTGGGGGTTGATAGGCCCCGGCTATGACCAGATCACCTGTGGTCATTTTTTTTTTTACTGCTAAAATTGATTCTTCTAGGTCTTTTATTTCTGTGAAATGAATTCCTTTTTTAATAACTATTGCAACTCCGTCATATCTTGTCTATGAATTTATAATTGATGATTTTTATTGTTTTCGTCTCCGTGTTCATACCATGTTCTGTTAGGATTATTAAGTCTGGGTCTTCCATTCATATTATGTTCGAGTACATTATGCGTTTCTCCTTCTAGTCGTTAACGTTCTAGGTGAATATTTTAATTTTACGTTGATACATGTCCATTGTTGTTTATATCTGTTTGTGGTCTCTTCCTGACTTTGTTTTTTCTGGTTGGCCTGGGGATCGAGTGCGTCCATTTCGTTTCTTTTTAAATTCACCGCACGAGATGTTGCTGCATGATTCTTGGGCGATGTATATCATGCCCTGTTTCAGTGCATTGTGAACTTCCGTTTCGTCTGCGTCTGCTTTGTATTATCATCTAAATTTTCCCTTGACTAGTCAATCGACTATTTCCTTCTGCTTATATTGCTTTGGAATGGGGTAACCATGGGATCGTAAATTTTGATGTTGAAGTGTTGGGTGGTCATTTTTTATTTTGTTTTTCTGAGTTCGTTTTTGTGTTTTCTTCTTCAGATTCGGTTTCCATTTCACTTTTGTCTTATTCTTCCTCTACTTGGTTAGTATTGTCCTTTGGAGTCATGTTTATTTTATACAATTCGCTAAAGGGTGGGTTCTCCGGGAACTACATTTTCTTTAGACCGTTTTTTTCAAGCATGGTATTCAGTTCATTTACATATTATCCCGGTTTCACCATGTTGACAAAGTGGGCATGCATTATGCACAGTATTAAGTCGGGCCTCATGCTACCCTCGATATTGACTGTTGTGGTCTGTGCGGCGGGTGCAGTGACGCTTCCGTTAGCTGTTGCTGCGGTGTAGGAAGTATTTTTCCTTCTTTCTTTCTCTGTGTTAATCTCAGATTTTTTCTTCCGAATTAATTGTTTTTTAACTGGGCATGACATGGCTAGAGTTCTATGCCCACTTCCGCAGTTTAAGCACTTTTTTCTGTGCTTCGGCACTCGTCTCGCCTGTGATTCAGAGCATGCTTTTCCTTTGAAGGTACATTTCTTGGTTGGGTGCTTGTCTAGCGCGTAGCACGTGAAGCACACTCTCACTGACACGAATGTTTCTCTTTCGATTTGATTGGGGGAGATTTTTGTGTAGAATGCAAGTCGTCCTTGTTCGGCGGCTTTCTTTGAAATTTTATGTAGATCTGAAGATCACTTTGAAGACGTGACTATGGTCTTCTCCATTCTGGTCCTTAAATTTGATCACGTCCTCGATCTTTGCCCATTCTTGTTCTTTTTCAAGTATATCTTTTATTTCTTGGGCCGTGTGTTTTCCTACCCATGGGTCAAGGCACCAGAATATTACGGATCTTTTTGTTTGCACGTCAGGCGGCGTCCGGGGTACAAGTCCGATTTTCCCGAGTTTTGTGGCTGTGCCCTCACTCAGAAGGAGACCAGGGTTTTTTTCAGTGTCGCAAAGCGCCACATATCCATTGTGTTGGTCCTTTAGACGTGTATATCTGCATAGATGCTCTTCAGTGTCTGTTCCCGGGAGGGCTTCTCTCGACCGGGGAGGATGCAAAGGGAGGCCCTCTTCGCTCCTCCACGGTCGTCCATTGTGGCTGGATTGCAGCCTTCTCCTACTTGTGGCTTCTGGTTGTTCGTCGCTTTATTCGTCAATGTATTCCCCTTACTGTAGGGTCCGCTTCTTCCTGGTAGAGCGCTTTGAGAGCCGTCCCCTCTTCGTTACAAGCAAGTTTCCATGAACAGGAACTGCCGGATGGCATGGATGAATGATGGTAGGTGAACCCGGGAAGGTCCCTTAGACGGGTGAAATGTGGCGGACTTATTGGTGGGTGGTGATCGAATCAACTACCACAACCCCGGGTGGCCGCCCCGTCTGGGGTTTGGTTATCGCTGCTGCTTCTAACTTACAAAGGGACGGTTACAATTCCCCTTGTGGTCCTGGCCGGAAACTACCCTTAGGGCCTAGAGCGAACTCTACTTCAAAGCTTCCAGCATCGCCTCTTAACCGGGCTGCCTCTGACATTGAGTTCCGTAGTGGGCTAATCCTCAAACCTGCTTTCTTCTACGCCTCTAATTATGTCTATCAAAGAGACCGACATAGTTGGATCGAGACTAAATGAATGGCAGTCCAGTTCACTTCTGCTCCCTTGCTCCGATGAGGGAGCCTTGTGAGGGAAGGGGGGGAGCCAGACATGAGTCGGCTATGCGTGGCTCCGTAAATTATCTTCTTTTTTGATATCCCTCGTAGGGAAAAGTGTGGTAAGTTCACGTTTTTGAGGTGGCCCCCCATTTTCTTTTCCTCCTTTACCGGTGGTGAACTTCTTCGGAGAGATTGAGATCAGGTCTCCTGTGTCAATATCGTCTCGAAAGAAGATAGTATACTCAATTTAGTAGATGATGGGGTAATATTAGATTATAGTGGGTGAAATTTAAAGTGGGGAAGGGTATTTTGCCCTAGTCTGAGGGCATCAGATTATGCTCTTTCTTTTGATTTTTCCTTTTTGTCTTATTTGTGGTATGTCATGTTTTTCTATGTTTGTTTCTTTTTGTGTTATAGCGTGTTCTTCTTATTGTTAGTGTTTCAATTCTTGTGTACTTATTTTGGGGTTAAATTCTTGAGCATTGAAGCCTTTAATAGCTGTTAGTTTAGCAATTTACCCTGTGTTGTTTTAATGTTATGTTATTTAGTATCTCTGTTTTTTTGTTTCGGTTGTACTGTGTTAGTTTTTTTGTGTTTCTGTTATGTGTATATTGGTGAAGTGTTTTCCTGTGAGCAGAGCTTAGTACTTGGGAAATGGCTATGACGTGAGACTTTCTCTGGTAGTCGTGCAGGTATATTAAGTCTGGCACCAGTTCCCTGTAATTCTGGAATGACAACATTTGTAAGGGTTGACCAGACCCTTCTTCCCAATTCCTGGGTGAAGATGTTAATAGGGTCTAGTTTTTCCTTCTATGGAGATCCCTCTGCGAATGTTGGTCACGCCTTCTGGTTTTATTAATTATTAGGGATGCGGTGTTCTGTACGCGTTGCAGTTTTTTCTTGCTTGCTTGAGTCACTAGTGCAGGGTAGATGAGCTTAGCCCGGACGTACATCAGGTATATTTTCGTAATGTTAGTCGAGCTAAGATCTCTAAACCTGTATAGCTTGGAGATTTCTCTCTTTGCCAGGTTCCGCCTCTCCGTGTAGTGTCTCAAGTATCCGTGGTCGGAGACCTTTAGGCTTAGGACCGTGTCTTCGGCGGAGTAGCCGTATCTTCTCCCATCGATAATGATAGGCCACGTCAACGTGCGGCTCAGTGGGACGATTTTGAACTTGTCCCTATTAGTTCTAATCTTCCAGCGTCTCTCGTACCGGTTGATGTTATTGACTTCCGCTATTGTGCGCATTACCTGATCCCTTGCTTTCTTCACCGGGCACGGAACGATCTGGGTGACGTCATCTGTTACTTTCAGATACATCGTGTCCATGTGCACCGGTGTTGGGAGGTCGATGGTAAAGACCAAGTAAACCAGTGGGCTCAGGCAACTTTCCTGTGGAACACCCGCCTTGAGTTCGAATTCAAGTCCTCTGTATCCTTCGATCATGAGACATGCCCTTCTGTCCATGACAAAGTCACCCAGGATCCTTTCCCTAATTGGGTCCAGCTGGAGTTTCAGGATCTTGCATTGGAGTCCTTCTAGCCAGACTTTATCGAAGGCCTTCTGCATGTCCCTCAACACAATTTCTACATAGTACTTATTCTCTGGGCAATAGGCTACTTTTTCTGTTTGGAGCGCTAGGGCTGTTTTTGTGCCCCTTTTGTGGCGGAACCCGTGTTGTTGGGAGTTATGCGCTCCTAACTCGCTCAGTTTAGCTTGTAGCCTATTATCTAAAATCTTTTCAAAGATCTTGCCGTGTATCTCCAGAAGAGAGATTGGGCGATAGTTAGCCACTTAGTCTGGGAGCTTGTTTCCTTTTGGGATGAAGATGATTTTAGCCATCTTGTACCTGTCAGGAAAGTAGCCTGTATTCAAGGCGGCATTTATGGTGTTAACCATTCCCTGTATGATTTGCCTCGGGGCATTCATGAGGTTGTTTTTCGTGAGCCCAGACCAGCCTGGTGCCCTTTGCTTGAAAGACTTTATGGTGTTCATGGTCTCTTCGAAGGTTATTGGGCACCCGTGGCCAACCATCTCTCTTTCCTGAGATACTTGCGGTGGGAGTGGGTTCTATGTATCACTGTGCCGAGCTCCTCGAGCAGTTGGTCTTCGAATTCCTGGACGAAGTCGTCGCTTTCCTCAGGGGTTATAGCGAAAATCTTTTTGCAGTGTGGTGATTTCATCTCCATCTTTTATTTGTGTTCTGGCTTTGGTGGGCAGTCCCCTAAGTCTTCGGATGCTGTTCCAAAAACTTACTGGACTGTCCTTCCCGTCCATCCTACCCATGATATCATTCCAGATTTCCTTCTGTTTCTCTGTGATTGCGTGTTTTAGTTCCTCACTTAGTTGTCTCATTCTGGCTGTCCTTTCCCGATTTGGGCCTGTCCTGCCTATTTCTTCGAAGATTCCCCTATGTTCCCGAGCGATTTTCCTCATCTCGTTCGTCCACCTAGGTTGTGGGAGCATTTTATAGGAGACCCTGGGGACGCATCTCTCATCGGCTTGAATGAGGAGATTAGTGATAGGGTTTATCTCCTCATCTATCTCTTCGAGATTGGCGTCTTCCAGGTCAGCTGGTTGATATTCGCTGAGTATCTCTCTATATAACTCCCAGTTAGCTTTCGCATAACTTTTCCTAAGTGGGACGGGGTTGAGAATTGGTGCAAGCGAGATTGTTGTAAGTATCGGCATATAGTCGCTCGGTAACACAGATCCGGGCTCGTTGCTGATGTTAAAGGGGAAGTTACGGCTCAATAACATTATGTCCGGTTTGGTTGCTGAACGTTATTTTAGGTAGGTCGGGAAATCCGGTCCTACTCTCTGGAGTCTGTCTCTTTCGAAAAGTAGTTCCAGATTCCTTCCCCTTTGGTTGGTGCTACCGTAACCAGACGCTGTACATCTGGCGTTTAGGTCTCCACCCAGCAATGCCATTTTTCCTCGCCCATAGATGTTGAAAAGGTTGGGAATCGGCAGGTACTATCGGCGGGGAGGCTGATAGGCTGCTGCCACAGTTAGGCCTCCCACCAGGGTTGGGATTTCGACAGCCACGAATGATTCTTCTAAACCTGTAAGTGTTTTGTATGTGATGTTCTTCGTTTTAGACGTTGATGTAAATGTACATCAACGTCCAAAACGAAGAACATCTGATAAATATCAAGCAGCAATTTGAGAAGAACTCGGTGTTAAAATTCACTTATGAATTGAGCATGGGCAATAAACTCCCTTTCTTGGACGTTGAGGTTCAAAACACCCATGGTAGCTTTATCACTAAAGTACATAGAAAAAGTACGGACAAGGGAAGATGCCTCAATGCGGAGAGTGAATGCCCAGAAAGGTATAAAATAAGCGTGGAGTTCCTCGTTCCCTGCTTCTTCGATTGCTTTTCTTTCCTGTTGAGCTTCAGAGTTTCCTGCCTTGGCTACAGGTAATTCCACTTCCATTCCCATTTCCTCTTCCTGTGCTTGCTTGTTCTTAACTCTAGGATCTCTTTGTAACCCTGGGCTGGTGCTAGTCATTTGGATGGAGGACTTATTTCCACCTGCCTGTGTTTGGGTTTCTAGCGCTGGACTTGTGTATTTGATGTTCAATACGTCCGCCGATGGCGGGTTGTCCGGGAACCACATTGGTTCCAACCCGTTATTACTTAGCATTTTGTTAAGTTCTTGGGAATAGGTTCCAGGGTTCGCAACATTCATAACGTGGGCATGTAGTATCCACGCCAGTATGTTTAAGGATTTTTCTCTGCTTAAGCTCTATTATATTTTTTGCCGGTACTACTTGTTTCGCTGTTGCCTTAGCTACTTTGGCATAAGTTTGGTTTTTCTTCTCCTCCTCAAGGCTTGTCTTCTCTCTCCTCTTTTTCTCGATAATCTCTCTCTTAATGGGACAAGCTATCGCCATCATGCGATGGTTCTTGCCACAATTCGCGCACTTCTTTTCTCGGCTCATACAATCTTTCCATGTGTGTAAAGTTGAGCTGCATTCTGAGCATTTTATTTCTTCTTTTGGGGGGCAGTCCCTAGACGTATGTTGATCTAAAGCGAAGCAACAAAAACAAGTGAGAACTCATCGCTTTTTATTTGGTCCTGGGTTATTTTTAGGTTGAATGCTAACAGGCCGTTCTCCCTCGCCTTACGTGTCATGGTTGTTTCTCTGAACACAACTTTGAAAACATGTGTGTGTTCTCCATTGGTGTTTTTGTTCCTGAACTTCATAACTTCCTTGACTTTAGTCCAATCTTGTCTTTTTTCAATCTCTTCTTTTATTCCCGATGCCATATGTTTCCCTATCCATGGATCTATCTGTCGACAGTATATGGCCTTTTAGGCCTCCACTTGTGGAGGAACTTTAACTTCTAGTCCGATTTTCTGGAAGCTTGATGTGGCTTTTTTACTAAGTAAGTTATCCATATCTTTTTCCGTTTGACAAATGACCACATAGCTGGTTGAGTAGTCTAAGAGAAGGATGAGTACTATTCCTAGTTCTCCATATATTACGTTTGTGTGCTCCTTTTATGATCCGCAAAGAGACCCTTTTTGTTAATTCCATTCTTCTAATCGAGCTTCTTCCTTTTTTCCATTTAGCGTTCTAAGGTGAAAAAAGTAGGGAATAGGTGAGGAAACAGAAATTTAGAAGGTGCGGCTGAAATCCAGTTATTCGTCTGGCTTGTTTCGCTAGCGTGTCAGTGAACCCTACCAACCTGCCTGACGCCTAGCCCCAAGAGTGTTTGCTCCACTCAAAAAGGATCCCCGGCTCACACGGGTACTAACCAGTCCCGGTCTAAGCTTCAGCCTGCGCCGAGTAAGCCGCCCGGTTCAGATATGGCTCATGTCCTTAAGAGTATCTATGGAGACTCAGCTTCCCTAACCGACACGCCCAAAGGAGAGGTGGGATAGAGAAACAAGAGAATATGTCGATGGTCAAGTCTTAGAGTAAAGTCTTGTCAGTCAGTCTCAAAATCTTATTTTCCAGAAGGAAACGATGAACTGAGCTTGAATCAGTTATGAGGTTGAATCGGTGTCCGAAAATCTTCGTAAGAAAATTTACCAACGTCTGCTATCCAAAATGCGAATGAAAGAAAACGATTTTTAAGGGGGTATTTATTCCGCCTAGGTTGAGCATAACGTTATAGGAAACGGGCCAAACCGATGAGAGGAATTTTTAAATAATTTTAATGTGTGATTCCAGCTTGTCGTTTGACTGTTGATGGACGGCTTATCTTCGTTTATTAATATCGCTTCTAAGATGTTCAGCCTAGCTTCATTAACCTCTTTTCTTTTAATAATGGTGTTATCAACTAGCATATCTCTCATTAGGTTAATGTTATGATCATTCTCCATATGATTTTTAGGCCTTCCGCTTTGTAGATGCATAGTTAAACGTCTCAAAAGTGTAGTAGTTATCATGCCAATATATTTTGAGTTGTTATAAAGTTTACAGTCTTTATCGGAGCAGATGAACTCGTAAACTATGTTGGTTGACTCGAGATTCAAGGAGTTTAGGCAGCTGTTTTTTTTATCAGGAGTCGAATTTTATCCATTTGATTTTTAACCTTGATGTTACGGTTAATAATCTCCTTGATGTTTTTTTTCTATTTATTTTATAGGTCGTGGACATCTGGTTTCTGTAATACACTTTGATGATGTAGACTTCTCCTTGATTACTTTCAGTTTTATCCGTGTCTTTGCAATAATTATTTAAAAGTGATTGGAGTTGTTTGTTAATCATGCTGTTTGAGAAACCGTTGTTCACGAGTGTTTGTTTTACTCGTGCTATTTCTTGTTGGAAAAGTTGCCACGTAGAGCAGCATTTATATGCTCGGCAGATATATGAGCCGATTACTAATGTGGTTCCCGGACAACCCGCCATCGGCGGACGTATTGAACATCAAATACACAAGTCCAGCGCCAGAAACCCAAACACAGGCAGGTGGAAATAAGTCCTCCATCCAATTGACTAGCACCAACCCAGGGTTACAAAGAGATCCTAGAGTTAGGAACAAACAAGCACAGGAAGAGGAAATGGGAATGGAAGTGGAATTACCTGTAGCCAAGGCAGGCAACTCTGAAACTCAACAGGAAAGAAAAGCAATCGAAGAAGCAGGGAACGGGAACCCCACCACCAAACCCAGCAAGAACATAAGGAAAAAAAGTGCATTAATCTGAGAGTATACGCCCCTGAAGATAGACCCTTCCCCATAGGAAACAATAAGTAAATTATCATAGGAATTAAAAAGGGCATTTTAAGTACGAATTCGAAGGCCCGTATTCAGATAACGAAGTCCACGAATGTCTAATGAGCGGAGGAATAACAATCCCCAAAGAAATATGCCTTAGCATAAAGAAAGAAGAATTTAAAAAGAAAAGAAGCGGTCGAACAAAGTCCCCCTGCAAAAGAGAGCTAAAGAAAGCTGAGAGAAGATCTTCACTAGAACAATAAGATACAAGATGGAAAGAAAAAGAAAGCTTAAAATAGTCAGTCATAATGTGTCAGGTTGGGATGCCAAAAGTCACTCGCATTGCAACTCATACTTCAAACTTGACCCCGAGATCATCCTACTAAATGAAATCAACATCAATCCAGAAATAAACCCCATTAAAATCTTTGATTATACTACGATCTACAAGACTACAGAAGACATAATCTACGACGGTGTAGCTATAGCCGTCCGAAATGACAAAATATTTACGAGATTGAAGGAATTAGATGAGGCTTATTTAGCCATCAAAGTAAAGACGGGTACCGGAGATATAATAATTATGGCAGGGTATCAAACCCCAAAGAGAGGGTATGTAGCTCTATATAACTTCATGGAGATATTTGGACAAAATGAACAAGTATTATTCTTAGGAGACCTGAACGCCCGAACAAGAGCCTCAGGGTATACAACCAACTTCAACAACAGAGGAAGAAATGTAGATCTGCTAATAAAAAGAGGCATAGTTGACAGGATCGGACTGGAATTCCCTACATACATCGGCTTAAGAAGAGCAACTAAACCAGACATCGTGCTAGCTTCCTCTAAATTCCAATATAACTATTTGATAGAAAGAGGCACACCCACCATCAGCGATCACGAAATGGTAGTAGTAACATTGTCCGTAGACCCTATATAAATAAAATGCCCAGTCAGAAAGAGCTTTAAACACGCTAACTAGCACGGCTACGCCGAAGACTTATCAGATTACTAACAACCAAATTTAAACGATGCAACCCTGAGAGATAGATCAAGCACTGAACAACGTGATGAAAAAGCTGGTAGATACAGACGAAAAGCATAAATCCAGAACAACGTTTAGAACATTACCACATCATCGGTATACACCACAATTAGCAGATTTTCAAAATAGATATTTAAACCTAAGAGAAAAGATAGAGCGACTCAGTCCAGGAAGAGGTGATAGAGAACACCACCTTAACATTAGGACGAAAATGAACACAACAATTATGAGGGAGAGAGGCATAAGATGGAACCAGATAATAGACGAGATAGACTCCGAGATAAATCCTACATAATTTGGGCAAAAGATGAGTATGGTAAAAGGAAACAGAAAGCCGATAACAAAAATAGCCATCAAAGACAATGGAGTAGATGCGCTAGAACCAAAACAAATTGAGACCGCGCTTAGAGAACATTGGTATAAGGTTTTCAACATATCACCTGAAGAAAACGAAGGTTCTGACTGTGACTATGAACTCAGAATAGTTGAAGAGATAGACAAAAATAGAGAAGAGGCATCACCCAATCACTCTGCTTCTGATAGAGTAATGATGGAAGAAGAGGTAGACCTAATAACACTTGAGGAATTTAAAAGTACTCTAAACAAAACCAAGCAAAGAGCTCCTGGAGACACAGGGATATCCGGCGAAAACCTGGTAAGAGCACCAAATGTATTTCTTGCCAAAATAGTGGAAATTTTTAATGCGGCAATAAGCGCCGGGTATTTTCCTAACGCTCTGATAAAAGGGAAAATAGTATTTTTGCCCAAACCAGGCAAGCCCCCTGACCAACCAGGAAACTTCAGGCCGATAACTTTTCTAGAAACAGTGGCCAAACTACTTGAAAATTTGATCGGTAGGAGATTGAGCCAACACCTAGAAAACAATGATCTTATTCCTAGTCAATAACACGGGTCCAGGAAAGATAGAAGTACCGATATGGCATTGGCCGTAATAGTGGAAACAATAGCCAAAGCCAAACATGAGTGAAAATACACAGATCTGGTTCTAAGAGTAGTGCAGAAGGCTTTTGATAAGGTCTGGATAATAGGCGTAAAATACAAGATCAAGAGACTAGGACTTCCACCAATCCTAACTAAATGCATATGTGACTACATCACAGACCGCACAGCATTAATCAACATAGAAGGATATCTAGGACCCGTTTTTGAGATCAATCAAAGCGTTCCCCAAGGAGGATGTCTCAGTCCGACGTTATATAACATATATACAGATGACCTTCCAAATCCAATCTACGACACCACCAAATACATTTAATTCGCAGACGACATCTCAATAATCGTTAATAGTCCATACAGGCACCCACCAACGGCAGCCATAATCACTACTGCAGAAATCGAGAACATAAATAACTGAAAGAAAATGGAAGATAAGGACAAACACAAATAAGTTCACCATTATTCCTATAGGAGGTAGAAAAACATCACGAGTTACGATTAACGAAGAAAGGTACAGAGACCAAAAGGAATGCAAGGTCCTAGAACTAAAGATAACGTCAAACGGGTAATTAAAACACACCACCGAAAGAATCAAACTAGTAAAAGCTAACTTAACGAAACTTTACAAGTTAAAAGACCTAAATACAAAAAATAAAATCAAAATATACAACCTTCTGTGCAAATCAGCATTATTATATCCCGCAATTCAACTCAACAATCTAAATAAAACCAACAACGTGAAATTACAGATAGTGCAGAACAGCGGCGTACTACTAATTACAAATACAAGAAGGAGAGAGCGCAAGAGACAGATAGATCTGCATCATGAACTAGAGATGGAGCCAGTAAATGTATCCCTACATAAAAGAGCGGCCAGAATATGGGACAAACTGTCGAAGAAGAAAAAAGGAAGATGAAGATCTCAATAGAGCATAGAGCAATCAATAGAGGAAACTTTAGGAGCGTAAAACCATTAAATGTTGCCAACCCAGCACCAATATATACATAGCATAGGAATCCCTACAGAAAAGTAAACAAAGCGTGAAAAAGTCACCAAAAACAGCAAAAAATCAAACAGAACAGAAGATAATCTTGCAAGAAGAATAGAGGCGTGAGAGCCCCACCCATTTGAACAAATGATAGGATATAAAAGTTGAAGACAAGAACACAAGTGATACCTGGTCACCCAGCAACCTGCACTAACTCTTACTCATTCCACTTCACCACTGTACCTTAAAGATTACTATCCACTCTACTCTAACTATCTACTTTTAACTTCTAACTTTCTCAAGACGTAAGAAGTTCTTTCATTCTGTCAGATCCTCACTCCACTCATTACATCGGCAAAGGAGGCACGAACATATTAAAACGCTCCGAAGATGATCGAATAAGATCGAAAGCTCAGCAATTTAGTTTGTTTTTTTACCAAAGACATTCATTTAAAAGAGAAATGAATACAGGACAAGTGATCCACCATCTACAAGACGGAATAAAAAAGATAGTTAAAAGAAGAGAAAGTTGCCAAAAGAAATTAATTAAGGCGAAATACACAATAGTCTTCAACAAAATTTGCATTCAAGAAAGACTGCTACCCAACTACACTAATATATATATATATATATATATATATATATATATATATATATATATATATATATATATATATATATATATATATATATATATAGGTGATAAATGAACGGAAATGAAGAGTTTGCCGTGTGGAATGGAGTACGATCAGGTATGGATGTGTTGGGTTGAAAATTAGTGTGGCAAACCTAAGGTATTCAAAGGTGAATCTGTGCGTAGTTGTAATGCAGACTCTTCAGTGAAGGGATTGAAACTGGTATCGGATAACGGTTGTGGCAGATAGGAACGGAGGAAAAGATGTCAGGATGAAGCGTGGGATAACTACGGCTTTTGGCGTATCTGCCGAAAATGAAAGAAGAGAACATGGTGGGTGAAAGAACTTTGTGTGTCGTAAACACGTCCTCTCAGCACAAATATATTCATATTTACACTACCTGGACTAAAAAGAGAGGTAAAATTGTAAGTGTATGATTTATTTTCTCCTTCTGAGAAAGAATATGCTGAAAGATGTGTTTTATGCAAAAGCTATGGGGAGTATGATTTAGACCGCATGATTAAGATGTGTAAGCTAAAATCGTTTGGAGTGTAGGTGTGATGGTGGTTATTTGCTGGCTACTACAACCAGCCCACGTCCGCCAAGAAAGCCGCCACTGCCGATGGCCGAGCCACCGAGTCTGGCTGAAGATATGTTGTAGTTCTGCTTATGGGGTTCAAAGTTTGGCTATGTTGGGACGAGGTGTCCAGTCTTTACTGAGGAGTGGTTAAGACCGGTGCATTGTTAGTTGTCTAATGGAGAGAATGACTCTTGTGTTTCTAGGGAGGAAAATTTCATCCTCTGGAGGAGGTAAAAGTAGCATGGGTTTGTTTGGCATCTTGTGAAAGTGTCGGCTGATTATTTGATTGTGGATGTGATTGGCTTCTTTTTGTTGCGGTAGACATAGGGGGGAGTGGGGTCTAGAGTTTATTTTAACGTACTGAAGGCGTTTCTTGTTAGTTATTGAGGGGGCTGGATTTTTGTTGATACTGTGGCATGGGTGTGATTGGACGCATGTCTTGGTGTAGAATTGTGAGCCTATCATTTTTAAATGTGTATTTATGGGGATAATTTCAGTCTCTATGAGTGAAGGTGGAATGTGGGATGGTGTGTGTGTATGCAACCGGTAATTATCTCAAGGGGCTTTGTTTTGTGCTGTTTCAATTTTGTGTATGTTAGCTTTATAGTGGTGGGGTGTCAGGCTGATGATATTTAAGTGAGTTTGGTCCGGATAAATCGTGTCTGTATGTTGTTCAGATATTCCTTTTGTTGTCCAAATGCGATGCATGGTAGAGTGCTAAGGCATTGAGTTTTTCGTTAGTTTTTCAGCATATGTTTTTGACGCGGTGTGTGAAGGTCATGTGTGCAGCAAAGGTGATGCCTAATATTGTAGCTGTTTTATTTAGTGGGATACGGTGAGTTTGTAGTGGATGTAGGAGAGTAGTTTGATTCATCCCTGTGAGGTGAATAATGTTATGTGTATTTTTGTAGGAAGAATGCCCTTCTGTTGTTTTGGAGCCAGGATTCTAGTTGTGTGGAATATGTTTGTATGTTTTCTTGGCTCTGTCTATGTTGTTCATCTGTATATAATTGTACTCTCACGAGAGGAATGTTTGGGTTAGATATGTGGTGCATGAAGAGGTTGAAGAATAAGGGTGGGGGAATGACGGCCCCTTATGTGACACCATGTATTTTGACTTTGCCTGGTTGTGAATGACTCTTGCAAGTCTGTTTGAAAGGAAGTCTTTTGGTGGGCCATTTTTTGTCGTTTTTGCTGATGCGGATGTAATATTTTTGAATAAGGGTATGTCGGGGCCCTGTGTCATATGTGTTGTTTGTCTATGACTACCAGTATGGTTCTTTGATGTGATAGGTTTTGTTAAAACATTCTAGCATGTGTTATGTTAGATTTTAGATTGTAGTTGTTGTGGAGTTTTTTTTTCGGAAACTGTGTTGTGAAGGGTCGAGTATGATTGGTATTAGTTGCTCTAATGTTTTTAATATTGTTGAGATATTAGATATACATATGTCTATATAATTATAATAGTTAGTTATGGGCTTTGTTGGGTTTAAAAATGGGTACAATGTTAGCTCTTTTTCAGAGTATGAAATCTAGAAGAATCCTACCCTGCGATTGAGGTCGAACTCAACATAGGAAAGTTGGTCATTGCTACCGGATATCAACCACCAAGGAGAGATGTGTTACCAATTAACACTCTCACTGGCCTATTTGGCAGAAGAGCCCCCACTATATTAATGAGGGATCTGAACGCCAGGTGCCGAGAATCAGGTTACAGGACCTTCAACGGAATAGGAAGAAGCCTGGACCTATTGCTAAACAGAAATATTGCCCAGCGAATAGGCCCCGACTTCCCCACCTTTGTCATAGAAGAAAGTGCCACAAAACCAGACATCTGTCTGGCGAATCGTCATATGCCATTCAATTATTACATGGAACCAGTCCAGGTACCATTTAGTGACCATGTAGGGATCCTACTCACTATCAACAGAAACCCTATACAAGTTCCAGCTCTAGTCAGAAAGAACTAGAAAAGAGCAGACTGGACACGGTACGCGCGCTTTCTCGAGGTCTATGATTCACCCAACTTGGACCAGGCAATTCTAGAGGAGACTGACAAGGCACTCGACGACCTCAATAACCACCTCATCACGCAGATAGGGTTTGTATCCTTAAATCCGAGTATAGGACCGTCTCTACCTACAGATAAACCGAATACATGGAGGATTTATACCGTGAGCTGAAGTTATTGTATGAAATAAACATCAAGAAAGCGTCAGTTCACTCAATACAGCGAAGTAAAGAAGTCAAAGAAGAACTGAACCAGTTGATCCTCGAACAACAATGGAGACGATGGGATGAGGCGATCGATAGCTTCGATCACGAAGCAACTCCCATAGATTTTTGGAAAAAGATCAGAAATCTTAAAGGATCGACTGGGAAGAAGCAGAAGATTGAGCTAAAAAAGTAGGATGGAAACATAGAAACGGAAGAAGAAAGAATTGAAGAGCTATTCCGAAGTTATTGAGAAAAAATCTTCAGTATAACTAAGGAGGAAAACGAAGACTAGGACGTAGAGTTTGAAAGCAACATCATATACGAGCTTAACGAACAAATACACAAGATGCAGCCTCACCACCAGGTGGATAGACAGCGCGACGGAGACGCCGAAATTACCGAAGAAGAACTACTAGGCGCGCTCCGCTCATTCTGACAAAAATCCCTAGGACAATCGGTGCTTACAAAGCTAAACTTTTAAAAGGTACCAGCCAATGTCATTGAAAGGATGAGAAGAATATATAACGCCTGTCTCAACACGGGATACTTTTCAGATGCTTATAAAATAGCTAAAATGATTTTCTAGCCTAAAAACGGAAAGGACCCAACGCTGAAGGAGAGCTATCGGCCAATTTCACTTCTAGAATTTGGTGGGAAGCTCTTCAAGAAGATCCTCAACAGAAGACTGGTGTCTCACCTGGAGGAGAACTCCTTATTCAACCCACATCAATTTAGGTTTAGGAGGAAGCGAAGTACGGAGATGGCGATTAATGTCATCACGGAAAAGCTAGCCCAAGCAAAACAGGAAAGGAGTTACGTGGACATTGTTTGTCGGGATGTATCAAAGGCGTTTAATAAGGTGCGGCAACGGGGAATGCAGTACAAGATCTTACGATTAGTCCTAAGTGAAAACTTAGAAAGAACTCTCTGTGACTATGTCATGGAGAGAGCGACGTACATCAGTTTAGGGTGCACGGACGGATCAAAGTTTACGCTAACTTCGGGCGCCTGTGCCGCACTCTCTATTTGATTTACACCGCTGAGGGCCCAGCCCCTGTAAGCCCCACTTGCCTCAACATTCAATTCGCCGATGATTTCACCCAGATAATCACTTATCCATGGAGGAATGAGCCTTAACAAGCTCGTATGACAGCAGCAGAAATTGAAAATCTTAACACCTACGAGGCCCGGTGGAAGATCCGCACCAACCAGGAAAAGTTCAAAGTAGTTCCCATAGGCAGGAGACTACTTTACGACGTCAGGGTGGGGATAGACGTTATCCCTACACCACGGAGTGCAATGTACTCGAAATTAAGATTAATTCATCCGGGTACAAGAAGCACGTCCAAGAAAGGATTACCAAGGCCACTGCTGCAGTCAAAACTCTATACAGGCTCAGAAATCTTCGTCAAAGCAATAGGAAAATAGATCTACAATGCACTTGTAAGATCGACGCTGCTATACCCCGCTTCCGCCCTCTCGTGTGTCACGAAGACATAAAAGAGGAAACTACAAGTGGTGCAGAATAAATGTATGTACCTAATTACAGGTACATACAGACATGAGAGAAGACGCCAGGAAGAGCTGCACCGGGAAGCAGGGTTAAGTCCAGTTAACATTGTCATAGAAGAACGGACAAGAGATATGCAGGAACTGGTTAATCGTGAATTGGACGATAATATCGTTCAAATGATTGGCCAGAACAGATTTCCGAGCTCCGCTTGGCTTTTAGCTGGTGGAGCAGAAGTGCTGTTCTACACATGAGAATAGAAATGTTTTTACCCTAAACCAAATAAATAATCCGACCAAGAAAAACATTACATAATTGTGCAACCTCACCGATTTCTACAAATTTACCGAAGAAGACATCCACGAAAAAACACGAATTACACTCACTACAAGATATACGAAAAAAGCAAAGACACTAAGCACAACACTAAAGTAATTACTAAAGTGATTATTACCACAACAGCAAATGCTTATATCATTAATATTCATACCCAAGAATATTAATTGTTTTTTTCGAAGACAAATGGCTTGAACGCCATATTATATATATATATATATATATATATATATATATATATATATATATATATATATATATATATATATATATATATATATATATATCCATATGGAGCTCGGCCGTGAAGCCTGGATTTAATAATGAGGATAAATCCCAGAGCCACGAGAAACGGATGCAGCATCTTTTAATTTTTCACAACGTTTCGAAAACTATAAGTTTTCATCTTCAGGCTAGAATAAGTTTACAAAGTTAATATGTATGAAGAAAACTTGAAAAGGCCAACAAGACATTATTTTAAAGGGTGACCAATTATAAAATATCAGTAAATGTACTATAAGTTAAAATTTTTAAATATGACTTGGCAACAGTTAGATTTGCTTTAAAACTGACTCAAAAAATTGCTAATACATCAGAAGAAAACTTAAAAAAGGCCAACAAGACATTATTTTAAAAGGTGACCAATTATAAAATATCAGTAAAATGTACTATAAGTTAAATTTTTTGTTATTAAATATGACTTGGCAATAGTTAAATTTGCTTTAAAACTGACTAAAAATTAGTTAATAAATTTAAGGTTTATTACAGAAATTAATTAAAAACTATAAAAGAAATTGACCTGGCATTATTTAAAAATAGTAAATTTAAACTTTGTTTTTAATTTTGTGAAGACTGTAAGAGTTAAAAAACATTTAATATAAAAACGGTAAATTTGGGTACTTACTAAAGTGGATCCATCCTAGAGAGTGAATGGTGGGTTTAACAAGGGGCTAGTATTTATAGGTTGCAGTGACGCTTGGTTTGTTAAAAAGCAAACCAACTAACAAACTGTAGTTAAAATTAGTTAATTAATAATGATATTGCACTTAAATCTTCATTGAGTGTAGGTTTGTAGTGTTTGATATATAAAGATTTGAGGGTTCTTTGGCAATGTTTGTTGTTGTTAAAGGCTAATACTTGAAAATTCGCAATAGAAATGTCAGTTTTATAGCTTATGGTGTGTTCCCTAATAGATGACTTTTTATTTTTATTTAATATTATGTTTGTGCGCCAACTAATTCCCATATGAGCAGAGAACCTAGCTCCAAGAGACCTGACAGTGCTGCCAATGTAAGAGGCTCCAGTACAACTGGGACATTTAAATAAATAAACATTATCACTGTGGAACTCCAAAGAGATAGGATCTTTACTGTTAAAGAAACTTCCTATCGATAGTTTGTTTATAAAAACTATTTGTGGGTTGATTTGGGAAAAATATCTTTTAAAAATAAATAGGATTTTTCTTTTAAAAGTATCTTTTAAAAAACCCATCTCTGAAATTAGTAAATATATGGGCATTTTACGAACTTCTATGCAGGGTTGAGAGGAGTCAATGAGATTATCAAATAGCTTTTTTAAAACTATCATATAGGTCAGAAGGAAATAATTTTTTTTAGAAAATACTTTCTAAGAAAAATAAATTCATTATGGATTGATTGGTAAGTGGATGATAGCGAGAAACTTCTATGTATTAAAGTTTTTACTGTGGATATTTTGTATCTGAAATCACAAAAACTAATGTAGTTCAAACCTAGTCCTGTGAAAGTTTTTTTCTGTAAATGGTTGTTTGAATTTTTCGGGTGATTAAAAGGTCAAGAAAGGGCATCTTATCATTCGACTCTATTTCCATGGTGAATTTGATGTTCGGGTGTAAAGTGTTAAAAAAATCCAAGAAAAGTTGGCTATGTGCAGGATTATTAAAAATTGCCAAGGAATCATCAAAAAACGGCGGTAGAAAGAGGGTTTGTAATCTAAATTAGTAGAAAACATTTGATCTTCGAGATGTGTCATAAAAAAGTCAGCTGCAAGTAGTTCCATTGGAGAATCCATTGCAACACCACCGATCTGGCAGTAAACTTTATTATTAAACGTGAACCAAGATTCAGAAAGACTCAATTCCAGTGCCTTTTTTAATTGGCTTCGTGAAAATCCATGAAAAGTATTTGGGGAATGGAATACCTTATTTAATATTAAATTGATTGTATAGTTTAGGGCAATGTTAGTAAATAAAGATTCAACATCATAACTCACCATATATCCATCGTTAACTTTGCTGAGTAATTTCTCTTTAAACTTATAGGAGTTTTGTATGGAGAATTGATTTTTAGATAAAGGTGAAAGTATTTTAACTAGATATTTGGCCAGTTTGTATGATGGTAAAGAATAAGAGGCAAGTATGGGTCTCAAAGGGACTCCTTCTTTGTGTATTTTAGGTAGAAAATACATGGATGCTAATATAAATAACAAAGGAACTACAAATCAAAAAATACTTAAAAGCGATAGGCCTGATCACCAGGCACTAGTATTTCTTTGCGCCCTACTACACTTCTTTCTCTTTTCGCCACTTGTCTATTTTCCGCTATCTGTCCCCGCACCCTATCTCTATCCCCTACGCACACCTACTCTTACAACAACAATTCAATTCAATTTACGAATTTTTAAGCACTCAATCAGAGCTCGGATCCAGCACACGATACTGAATGTATATTCTCGGCAAAGGAGGTAAAGTCAAGCGCTAATGATAAACGTTCCCCGAAGATTTTATACGAACTGTTTAATTTTTTCATACGAATGTTTACTTGGTTCGACCCCCACAATGGATTGTAGAAAAGTCTCAAGGAGGGAGGAAGGCGGGGCGATCATAATGTTACTGAATGTAGAATGTGCAAGAACCTCACATGAAAATATGCTGCCCTCACGCGTTAAGCCATGGGATAGCAAACATGTTATGGAATGAGAAGGAAATTCCACGAGTGAGAACAGAACAAATGCTGACTTAAGAGGGATACTGGGGGTGAGAGAAATGAACAAGTAGTGGGGGATGTTATGTATGCAGTGAATAAACTATGAGTTGGTATCAATTAGTACGAGCATGTAAAAAGAGTGGATGGAAATATAAGAGTGGTGAAAATAATAAATGTGCTGCTCTGCAATTGAGTTTCCGGAAGAGCACATAAAAGAAGGATTAATCAGAGGTGGGTGGTCCGATTCAGAAGTCCGATTAATCGGACTCGCATTTTTTAATCGGATAATCAAAGCGGACTAACCCCCGCCAAACGAATCGGATAATCGCAATCGGACTGCCGAAAATTTAAAGCGATTTGCGATTAATCCAGGTCGAGATCTGCAGGAGACAGAACAATGAGGTCTACTGCGACTTAGTTAGGAACAAGCTCATCAGGGACTTTCTCGCCCTCGTCCAGCCTGACGAGCACCTGGACCCTGCCTCCCAGCAGGAGTCCCAGCCAGGCTCCAGCAGCATGGACTACCTGTTCACCATGGAGGATGGGCGGCAAGAGGAGAGCCTCGAGGAGAAAGTCAGGGAAGCGTTCAACAACTGGTCGAGGAAGCCGCTGAGGGAGAACCCGGTGCTCTCGCACAATCTCTTCCCGCTCGAGTTCCGCGATGCTTTGGTAACACTCTCCCTTAAGTATAGCACGCCGCTCCTGAGCTCCGCCTTGGTCGAGCACGTGTTCAGCTATGGGTCGGACATCCTCAGGCCTAAGAGAGCGGCCCTCGCTGCACCGAACTTCGAGGCCCTCGTCTTCATGAAGGGCAACCTCCACCTCCTCAAGAAGGCCCACGAGGGGGAGGAGGAAGACGAGGACTAAGTTGGTGGCCTTAGCTTAGAGTAGAGTAGAGTAGAGTGGAAAACTTTAAATATTATGAGGTATACTCGTATATGCAACAAAGTTGTTAGTTGACCCTATCTTTTTTTCTGAGAGAATATATTAGTATTACTGTGTGTATTTTGTGTAATATGTACTGTATAGTTTAATTTTTTGTTATATTATATTTTAATTAAAATAAAATGTTTATTTTTGATCTTAAAAGAGCTTGGTTTCTCTTTGTATTAGTTAGAAATGTCTTATTTAGGGTAAAAGAGCATTAAATTCCCTTTAGAAAAATTGAAAATCGCTTTAAAAACATTGAATCGCTTTTAAAAATATCGAATCGCATTTAAAAAAATTAATCGAATCGGATAATCGCTAATCGGACTTGAGCTGGCGAATCGGTAATCGCTAATCAGACTTCAATTTTTTCGAATCGTGCCCACCTCTGGAATTAATTATGTAATGTTTTAAAAGATAGGGACCGAAAGAATGAGAAGTCGGTGGTATCATGTATGGTAAGTGTGCATGGAGGTGGTTTTGTGAGGTGGCATGCTAGAGGCCTCTTCCCTTGAGATGCCGCAACATATGCTTCCTCCCCTCCCTTGCTATGGAGGGCTCATGGGGCAAAAAATAAGTTGAATAGCTTTGTGTTTAGTTGGCATTCAGGGCCGAGGGTAATTTATGTGTGGCTGATGCGCGCCGCCTCAAATTTGCGGGAAAATGCTTTGGCAAGATGTTGATCTGATAAGGGTTGTTAGCCACAGATACTAGTAGTAGGCTTGCGCCTCGCATTCCTAGTTTCAGCTAACCGAGATTAGCAGCTATAATCATCATCTTACATTGTATCGATTGTCTATCAATAATTTTCTCTATGCATTTCATCCCATTTCCGACGACTGAATGATTGATTGCACCTCATTAAAATTGCTTCGAATCGTGTCAAGATTTTCCTATAGAAATTAAAATTCAATATAAAAGAACTTTAAAAAATTACATTTGTATGTTCTGCATTTATTGATATAATAAAGAAAAACCTTTATTTTTTAATTTGCATTAGTCATGCCATTGTGGATATCAAAAACCTGAACTCTATCTTCTTTTTACTTACCGTACCACTTGATTTGAAGTTGTCATGGTTCCTAAACTAAGTTTCATTCATGCATATTCAAAAGGTGATTTACTAGGTTGTTTAGTTTTAATCCCTTCAACCATTCCACATTTTACTATTTGTGTGATGTTTGGCGGTGAGAAAGATAATTTTGTTTCAGAAAAAGAACTTTAAAAGTTCGGCTATTCTGTGTTTTTGTAGTATTTTCTTTTGCTAGGAATGGTTGCCATTTCTTTACAGAAACTATAATATTTCAATTTATAGTTCATGTTGTGAGCTAGAAATTCTATATTAGCCCTTCTTAGAACTCGAGCTTCAAATAAGTTTAGGTTAACCTTTGTCTCTTCATTAGTCTTTTTTTTATATTATCACAGTTGTTTTTATTACACGTAAAGTTATGGGACATGAAATGTGTGGTTGTTATATAGTCCAGGTGGACTACTTGGGAGCCATATGGACCTGTTGGGTGCACAATTTTCATGAAACTGGCCATGTTTAATATCGAAATCCCCCCTCCCCCAAGACTAGGACATTCAATCAAAATGCGATGTACAGTCTGGTGTATCAAGAAAACTTCGTAGAACGTTACAGGGGAGCCATCCGCCTGATGACGCTGCGTTCTGTGAGTGCTTGCTATTCGGAGGCAATGGAAAGTGACTTGCTACTGTCAAGGCATTGTGGGATAGTTTCACAGGAAGAGTCGGAAAGCTATGGCACGCCACTTTGAATTTCAGGGCGCCGTCTCCAATCTTATTTGCCATGTAGTCAAAGGGGCAGACTTGAATCCTATCCTTTACTCAGTGGGTGGAAGAGCGAAATGCTGGTTTGATTGCTTTATTAATCTGCAGACAACCTGGCCTCCTCGTCAACCCGAGGGCTATTGGCCCCAGAACACCGCGAAGGCCCTTTCACTTTTTAGGTTTTATTGGGAATATTCGGATCGTAACGCAAATCTTCTTTTTGGTCTGTCTCAAATCCTTTGGCTGAGAGAACGCATTTACAATTGGCGTTCCTTTGTTATTTGGAGGGAAATGACCTCTCATTGAGCCCTGTCCAACAACGGGAGGGGGCGATGGAGCAGAATTTCCTTATTCCTACTCGGAGGGGGCAACCTTCGAAATTCACAGGCTTGACTCTACTGCTACCTTCCTGGACTTTGCATCTTTCGAGTCAAGCGATTAGGTGGACGAGCATGGCCGCATATTTTTTATTTCCATGCGAAGTGGTCAAGAGGTGAGATGAAGGGCTTCTGGTATGAGCCGGAGTAGGGATTGAGCCGTTATGGCTGGCTGCCAGAAGCACCGGTGGTGGATGGCCAGGGAAGGTAGAATCCATTGAAACGTTTCTAATGGGATGGGCACAGCAGCTACTGCACTCGTAAGTCTGGAAGGACAAGAAGCGAAGGGAGTTTTTCTCACCTTGTGCCTGCATTTTTCAACCTGGAGAGCCAGGACTCCTTTTCCGAGCATCCATACACGAATCGCAATGCTTAGAGGAAGCAGGATAGGATCTTATTCCATTTATGTACATTGATATGCACAAAAAAAATTATAATATACGGCATTAGAGTTAGTTAAGCAAATTTGGGGTTGACCTTACTTTGTACGTTGACATGATTTACCTGTATGGTCAAAGCGGTGGCAGTGATAACCACAGTGCAGTATCAACGCTGATGTCTTCATACGGCATCGATACAAACCTGCACGCACAGACTCATGGAGTTGTCTAGGTCAAACATTACCTAGATTGTCGGGGTAAGATCAAAACCGCTCCCCCTTTGCTTACAACACGCTCAACCATGACTCCCCCATGGTTTTCTAGCTCTTTAATCATGCCTTCAAGTGAGTAGTTTAGCATTTCCCTAGCATAGGCTACCCTTTTTACAATGTTAAAAGTTGAGTGTGGAGTTTAAAGCATAGGCGTGCCATTAAAGGCCCAAAGATTGCTTAATTTGACACTGAGCAGGCTAACCAGAAACTATCTGTTCGAAAAACATGAGCTCGTACCTGAAGGATAGTCATTATAAGTAATGCCACCTACGGAATTAATGGGGCAATGGATGAAAATGTTGCCAAATGTCACATTGTGACAATATTATGAAAATGTTCACGAGAAAATCTTTTGCGTGTTCATTGTCTTAAAAACCAAAGGGCATCGTCCACATATAAGTATGGAAACTCAAACCAACATTTAAATAATTAGAAAATGTCATGCGATCAGGGGCGATCGTCAGTGTGAAAATACGATAAAGGTTTTTCCAGAAATGAGTCTTAGAGAACAGGAAACTTATGATGCCGACGTAATCGTAGCACGAAGGATTTCCCCAATTTAAAATAAACTCCAGTTGGCAAATATTATTTTATTTTTTAAATCTCTTCTGTAAGGTCCTGAATTTATGTTATATAATACAATTTTCTCTAAACTCATTTTCTTATCACTTCATTGGTCCTTCTCTTTGTCGTTGTTTTTATTCTTAATTGCTTGAAATACGTCATCATATCCTTCCCGTGGGTGACGTTCATTAGTTTCTCCGTTCTCGAGCCAGTGTATTGATAACAGCAGATAGAGAAACACAACCCACAGGGACAGAGAAAAGCATTCGCTCACTCTTTAACAAAACCATCAACACTGGAACCATAAATGATCGTGACCGTTTTCATATTGGTAGTTTTATTGAATGGTTTGATTGTGATCAATTTTTCTTCTACTTTGGTTATGCTCAGGAAGAAAGTGAAATAATGTGAGAAATTATTGAGCCCGAGAGTAAGAGTACAAAAAAACATGAAAATATATAAAAGTGCGCCAAGAAAAGAACTGATACAGCAAACCTCCCCAACTCGCAATGCTGGGGACGGAAGGGACATTTCAAGACTCCACGAACAAATTTGTATAAAGTATAAGTATAAAAAAGTACAAATCTGCCCCTCCGCCCTTTGTGTGGAAGTGGTCCAAAGGGGGTGTATTTAGAGTGAGGAGGAGCGGGGAAGTGCGGCCCCTCTCTCTCTCTCCTGCCATCAGCTTAATGACTCTTTGATTAGTGGTAAAAGGGAGGTCGAGATAAAGAAGTGGGAAATATCCTAACCACTACATAACAACAATAATAATAACAACAATAATCACAATCACAATAATAATCACAATCACAATAATAATAGTAATAATAATAACAAATAATAATAATAATACCAATAATAATAATAATAATAATATTGCCAATAATAATAAAAATACAACTACTACTACTAAAGATAATAATAATATTAATAATAGTAGGTCAGAATTTCCGTTTCAGATTTAACGCCACGCCGAGACAGGCAATGGCGACAGTTACTTTTGACTTGGGATCAAATCCCGCATCCGATTATTTCAATGCCAAACTGGCAATGTACAGCAGTGGGGCAATTGGCACAATTTTACTCTTAATAGCTACAGTGCTCTTTCTGGTTGACTTATCAGGTATAAGTCTCTATATTCTCACCACTGGAATTTTATGCATTATTGCGATGCTCATCGG